>NW_019060399.1:47050-132418 GCF_000696155.1 Zootermopsis nevadensis | reverse complement strand
CGTTGTGTTCACTCCCAGGGGAACTACTTCGAGGGTGATGGATGAATTTAATACCTGAGATAAGTGTACGGGTTTTTATAGGCGCAGTCTTGAAACTTTCCGATCGCACCTCGTAATGTTTCAACTGAAGAGACACGGTGAAAATTCATTACTCCAACAGTGCGTAAAGGAGCGGCTCGTTCACATAGCAGCAGTTGCTTTAACTTTCACTAATACAATGGTTTGTGAGAGTCTGTCCTAGAAAAGTGTCTACAGCAAGAAACCTTTCCGAGATTGGCAGCAACGTGAACAGTATTACAAATGCTGTGCGAGTCAGAGGGGGAGAAACCTAGAACAGTGTTTCTCAACCTTTGCCACGTGGCGGCGCATTTAAACAAGGTTCAGTATCTCACTGCACAGCAAATAATATGTTTAAGTATGCATAAACTATGCCCGTATCGCTTTTCGTATTATTACAGGTAGCTGGAAGAAAGTGATTAGTATGCGATGTGTTTAATTGTTTGTTACTTTTAAAAGCTGAAATGATACTGTTGTTCAGAACGGTACAGTGGCTGTCTTGCATAATCTCTTGTGTACCAGATATTACACCTTCGGGTTCTATAAAAACGGGGAATTTATTGACAGCCTTTGACTAATCAGTTTCTCAAAAAAGTTGTCATTGGAACCACGGTTCCGGAGAATTTGACGTAAATACGTCTATACGGAAAGGAAGTTTATATATTGGCTTTATTCTAAATATTTCCTTTATACCCGCTTTACAATCGAGTAAAGTTTGATTAAGACTTTGGTTATTTAACTTGGATTAGTTACGCTTAAGATGGGTTTGTGGTAGCTGAATGTAAGGTAAGGTAATGTTTTATAGGTAACAACAATGCCGAGTATACAGATGACGTTTCCTAGGTAACAAAAATGCTAAGTAACCAGACGACGTTCCCTAGGTAACCATTGTTACACTTTTTCGCAGAATGACCCTTCCTTATAGACGTATTTACGTCAAAAAGGTCAGCTCTGTGGTGTTTCGCTAGGATTATGTTATAAAACTACAGGAGCAGACAACTGAACGCCTTAAAAGTGTAAATTATTTTGATTGTGGTTTTTGATTGATGCCCTTGTAAAGATTAATATGTAGTGTAAAGAGCCAATTATGTGGGATTTTTCTTTTCTCTAGTGGTCTTTTTATATTGCACATCTGACTCTTTTTATCGGCCTTCTACGTGAGGTTTTCAATAATGAAACACCAAATGTGGGGTTCAACAGTGCCACGTGGAGATCGCTATGTAATTATCCGAAACGCGTTACAGACAATTCCAAAAAATTGTTGACTGGTGGGAAATTATAAGATAGGCCTGTATGTGATAAATTCCTTCAGTTAAATTCCGTTTTACTGTGAAAAGTGTATTAAGACTATTGAAACCAGATCGCGCACAGTCACCACACCCTACCATCTGCAGTCTCTGTCCCCAACTTTGGAAATATTTTACGAAATCATCTTTTAAAGATATATTTGCGTCGCTGTTAAATCGTTGTCTCCACCGCAGTGCAGAATGTTCCTGTCGTCAACCTCGCTTTCTGCAAAATCTAAAGTTTATTAGCGTCCTTAATCAGCCCATTGCCACCCCGTTTAAATGAATTGTTTCCTAACACTATGAAAGCGGTTGAAATATTATAGTTTTTTAAATGTATTTTTTCTCATTCCATCCTTTCTTTTCTGTTTCATTAGCCCTTTGAAGCCGAAGATCGTCTGAATATTATTTATGAATTCAGTCCGTACCGCGAAGAAAACACTACACCTCACCATTACGAAAATCAGCTGGTTAACCCTTTGAAGCCGAAGCTCGTCTTCATAATATTTACGAATCCAGACCGTACCGCGAAGAAAACACTTCACTTAACCATTAGAAGTCGAATCAGGCGGTACCACATAAGATTTAACAAAGAACATCCCGGTCAAAGCCTTAGTTCAAGTATTTTGCACTGACGGTCGGACTTTAGACGTTGTCTCTGTACCAGTTAAACCATTTGCACAGTACTCGAATTCAGAATACTGCATTCGTATTTCCTGTATCGAATTAATTTACTGCTACAATTGTATCTGTTGTGAAATTTCCACAGTCCTCAAAGTAGCTGAACATAGCTCGAACAGACGGATGTTTCAGACTTGTTAAAAATATGCCATTTCGTTAATGCAAGACGGAATATTGTTCAATGAATTTCTTGTCCGTCTAATCACAATAAATTCTTATTAAATATTAAAATATTACAATAATTAACATTTAAATTATTTAAAATATTTAATGATGTTCTATATCGAAATATTCGATTTACATTAGACCATCATTTTTCATGTTTCACGACATGTTTCAGTTCCTAAAAGAACCATCCTCAGGTATATATAATTATATAAAGCTTCAAAACGATAAATAATTTCAAATACAATTTTCATACATTATGCTAGCGTGCATTTTTATCAGATTTTTACCAGATATCAAACGATGTTCTTTTTCAGATTTTTATTCCATTTTTAACAACACACTCGATGTTGTTCTGTATATATACATCATGCTCAATGTGACTTTAGTGTGGGTGAACGTTTTGTTGTTTTTATATCAGTCTGTAATGTAAATAACATAAAGGTTAAATGAATATTAGTAAAATAGAAAACAAATTAATATATATTGAAGATAATTTTTGAATTTTTAATATATACTTATTATATCACAATATGACGCAACTTTACCATCTTATCAATGAATTTCGTTAATCGGCCCTGCGACAAATCGACAAGAGTTTGGACCAGCATAAACCGGCTCTCAAGGTAATGACGATGTGTTTCATCCGGATGTAGTGGAATGTTCTGCTCTAGTTGCTGTACGTAACACAGGAAGCGCTGCACATGGAGGTGACGTAACCCTTAAACCGCTAGAGCAGATTCGTAATTCCCCACAACCAGGAACGTTTCCGGACGGGTGTTGCTCGGCAGAGCAATGTTTGATTATCCCTACCTCATACAAGGCCAAGGCCTACTTTGGTAGTAGGACGATAATATTATTGGAACGATCGAAACAGGTGTATAAAGGATGTGGATTAAAACACTACCCGAGAGGAAATTGGGGCTGCGAGTCACATGTTCGCTTCATTATCTCTCGTAGTTTCAGTTCCAGACAAACACAGGATGTTCTTTTCAACAGGCTGGGGTTCGAACAGTCATACTCGAGCGTTTTAAAACATCACAGTTCTGTGGAAAAATAGGGAATAAATTCAAAGACTTCATTCGTCCCGGATGAACAGACAAGTGGGTTTGTTGAGCCCTTTCGTTATGTTGCAAGATCCTCCGAAGCTACACGGCAACTCCGGAGACCTCAGATCTGATGTGATTTTCTCTTGTTGAACGTTACTGCGAAATAAATTCTTCGCTGAACAATAAACGTAGTTGAATCCTCGCAGACGGTGACGTCGATGCCTGACAATTCTAAATTTAGCCTGGCACGGGTCTCGTGAAGCGGTCGATAGCAGGCCGACCACTGTTCATGCAACGCTCGTGAACTGACGAATTACACAAAAGGCTGACCTACTTCTACGTCCGGCATTTGTAGTGGCTGCATCGTTGTATCAGGTACCTAAATCACGAATTCTGTCTCCGAATGAAAAAGTTTAGACTGTTATGCTTTTGGAAACGTAGGTGTGTCCGGAATCGGATATTTTATTCAGAAAAATTGCAAGCTTGATATCAGGAACATGTGGATTGTGACGTAGTATAGTCTTGCAGGTGGTTGTTACCTCAGTTTCAGAGGATCATTGGCATACTGCCTCAACCTTCGGGTTAGAAGTGGTGCTAATCGTCATACTGCACTCTGGTTCAAGCTCTATCCACGCGGCCCACTGAATTCACAACGATGGACATGATTCACGGGGCTTGGCATGAAGGGAGTGGGCATGACGCTTCTCGGAACCGCGTTGCGTCACCGTTAATCTGGCTGACGTCCTCAGGACGCGTTACGAAAATATGGGAGCCAAGTACACCAGAGATCAATAAAACCTAACTACAGTAAGCAGTGGCGTTTTTCGGCTACAAATTAAATTAAATAAGAAACTCAAAATTCTCGAAGACAATTATTTAGTAACTCATTACGAAATACGCAATTGATTTGGTCGAGTCCACTGGCAGCAAGGAGGAATTCAAGGGGCGTGCAGGTTAGTCAGGCAGTTGCCCAGAGGGTCAAATTCTTTAGATAGGCTGCAGTGCTTTACCCTTCTCCTTATCAGTCACAGCAGAAAAAATAAATAATTTGAATTTCGTATGTGATAAAACTGAACCCAAATCAGGAAACTGGATATTAATGTTTTTAAATACATGTGCAGGCACAATATAGGGAATGTACGTAACGCTTGTGCGCTGTGGAAAAAATTAACACGTAAAAATTAGGACTAAGTTGTGACGCCGCTGGCGAACATCGCCCTGATGATGGAGGCAGTATGACCTCTGAACGTTGGTAAACATCGACCAGTCTACACAGCGCAACAATCCAGAAGACAGAAAGCTTCATACTCATCGCCCTGATGATGGAGGCAGTATGACCTCTGAACGTTGGTAAACATCGACCAGTCTACACAGCGCAACAATCCAGAAGACAGAAAGCTTCATACTCATCGCCCTGATGATGGAGGCAGTATGACCTCTGAACGTTGGTAAACATCGACCAGTCTACACAGCGCAACAATCCAGAAGACAGAAAGCTTCATACTCATCGCCCTGATGATGGAGGCAGTATGACCTCTGAACGTTGGTAAACATCGACCAGTCTACACAGCGCAACAATCCAGAAGACAGAAAGCTTCATACTCATCGCCCTGATGATGGAGGCAGTATGACCTCTGAACGTTGGTAAACATCGACCAGTCTACACAGCGCAACAATCCAGAAGACAGAAAGCTTCATACTCATCGCCCTGATGATGGAGGCAGTATGACCTCTGAACGTTGGTAAACATCGACCAGTCTACACAGCGCAACAATCCAGAAGACAGAAAGCTTCATACTCATCGCCCTGATGATGGAGGCAGTATGACCTCTGAACGTTGGTAAACATCGACCAGTCTACACAGCGCAACAATCCAGAAGACAGAAAGCTTCATACTCATCGCCCTGATGATGGAGGCAGTATGACCTCTGAACGTTGGTAAACATCGACCAGTCTACACAGCGCAACAATCCAGAAGACAGAAAGCTTCATACTCATCGCCCTGATGATGGAGGCAGTATGACCTCTGAACGTTGGTAAACATCGACCAGTCTACACAGCGCAACAATCCAGAAGACAGAAAGCTTCATACTCATCGCCCTGATGATGGAGGCAGTATGACCTCTGAACGTTGGTAAACATCGACCAGTCTACACAGCGCAACAATCCAGAAGACAGAAAGCTTCATACTCATCGCCCTGATGATGGAGGCAGTATGACCTCTGAACGTTGGTAAACATCGACCAGTCTACACAGCGCAACAATCCAGAAGACAGAAAGCTTCATACTCATCGCCCTGATGATGGAGGCAGTATGACCTCTGAACGTTGGTAAACATCGACCAGTCTACACAGCGCAACAATCCAGAAGACAGAAAGCTTCATACTCATCGCTGTGAAAACCTCAAATCTTACAGACAAGTGTTGGTTGGTTGGTGATCATTTGTTGCTTTTGGATTCGGGCTTTGTGGGATAACATTTATGAATGTGCGTATTGTCATAACTGTTACCATGGCAGTGCAGTTCAGGTGCGTTGGATCTCATGGGATAGTACGAATATATTATGACTACGTGTGTAAACGGTACTTGGCTTTGCGCTAAGTGTATTCCAGCATCTGGGGAGGTCACAGAGGCCTTCCTGCGCAATACATTGCCCGTCTCCACGAATTGTACTCATTGTTCTTCTTTTCCATGTTCCACGCGGAAACGTCTTCTGCAATTTGATGACAGATTTCTTTGCTTTTTGCTGTGGTGACGCCATTTTGCATTCTCCAGCTGTTCAGCAGAGCGTCTATTAGTCGTACAGTGAACGTCCATGAAATTCCACATTGTTCTATTAAAGAGTGTTTCAAAATCTCTTACTTTTTGAATGTGGTGAATAGCCTATATCCACACTGCAGTTTTGATTTCGTCATATCTGGCAACACGCAACCCACATCAGCTCTGCAGCGCGTAAGGGCACATTTGCTCTGTTTCATCACATTAGTTACGTAAGATCAAGGCATATTAATCTCATTAAGCCCTCCGCTTTGTTGTATAACTTTGGTTAACGAGTATAAGCCGCATCAGATGCAGAAGGTTTTCCCACGGTTCGGCAAACATTGAAGTTGTCATCTTCAGGGTGGATGTCTTTGCAGATCGTGGTTGAGAAACTTCAACATCCAGCGCCGCTTATCCCCCGAATGCAAAAATTTTACATTAAAATATAGCAGCGAAAGCTTGAAGACAGGGATTTCTACTCTACTGTGCATTTTCATGTGCAAACGTATTTGAGTTAACAGTTATACTAAAAATCTTAGAAATCAACACACTGTGAAAATGTCGGCATTTTATATATTTCTGAAGACAATTTTTAATTAATGCTATAACGACATGTTTTAATAGTGCAGATGTTTTGTGATGTAGTTTTTGCTTAATAATTTACGAAGCAGAATTTTTATTCTCTTGCGTAACTTAAAAGCGCCCGCGGATACCCAAGGTCAGGTGACGACATATTAGTGTCGATTTTTTCTTTATATTAGACGTACATTTAACTTATTATAATATTCCTTCGTTATAGTTTTCGCAAATTGGAAATCTGGTGACTACTTGCTTTATTTGTTTCGTAGGATGCCTGTTTAATAAAAAGGATGTCTATTAATTTAACCTTTCTGTCTGTCTGTAGATATGAATGAAATGTCCCCAAACTACGGGCGGATTTGGATGAAACTTGATTTTGTAAACCTACGCTTATTTCGAGTCATTTTGATTTTGGTTTATTTTTGTTCATTTGAAGGATCACTTCGGGGCCTGAAAGAGTTCTTTGGCTGATTTAATTACCATGTGCAAGATATATCCATTTTAATTAGTTTAATTCCTCTTTATTTAATGGCCGAAACGACAATTTCATATCTGCTTGACGTGAAATGATTCTGCCTCACGTTTGCCCCAGTGTTTGGTCGTAATTTGTTCGACTATTCTGCTGTACTTCTCTTCTGTAAATGGTCGAATAATTCAAACACAGCGAAAGTTCTTTTACTGCAATGTTAAGGGTTAAAGTTAAGTAAATTTCGAGTTATTCATTCCACGTTGCTTTACACGCAATGAAAATCACTTTTAAGCTTATCTGCATGCTTCGTCTGAAGAGACCTTGGCGTGCACCATTAATTTTGTCGACCGCCATTTCTGGACAGAAAGAGCGGAAAGCAGCAAGTACGTAGAGAGCCTGCTGTGCCCACAACAGTTGCAGAAACACATTTATATTTACCATAGGTTACTCGCGAGAAGTAACAAAAGTTCTGGGAAGAACCTACCTACCTATCTCATGCTGGAATCTTGCGTTGTTCACCACACGACTACAAACATTTGTCGTCATTGTATTTTCTCTCACTGTCATGATTATTATCTTCAATATTCTTCGATTTAAATATATTTTTTGAACCCTTATTCTACAGTTGTCTGTTTAATGTGAATTGGCATCGTTTACAGGCGCTAAAAAGTTTGTTTTACTTTTCTGTATTTTTAATTTCAAACATAATATGAGCTGAAAATGTGTTATTTGCGGGATAAGAACAGGAAAGCTTCATTGTATTACACCACCAGGTGGATGGTTGTAGGTAGTGACGGCGAAGCCACTGTTCATTGATTTTAATGGTCCATGGCGTAATGTTCGAACAGAAAAAATTCTTTATGGTAAGTTTTCAGTTTGCTTATACAATGACGCGTTATCAAGTATATGAGATGATAGCTTGTACACAAATTAAAATTCTGGATATTTATGTTTTGCAAAGAGGATTAGATTATGTTTTATTTTTTTTAGTGTTCTGTCTGACGACAGGTCCATATGACCAGGATCCTTCCATCCTTTTCTCGGACTGGGACCTTTCATATACGTTCTTGGCAGATGATCCCGAAGTGGTTTGCCATTGCCTTCTTCTGTGTGTGAATGTAGTAATTGTTGGGATGCCACGGAGAAACCGGGGAAGCCCCCGGAGGAAAACTCCGTGTTGCCTAGACCACGGCCTTGCCCAACACAAGTTATAAATTCGGGCACCGCCGGGAATCGAACCCGAGACCGCAGGAATACAAGGCCAGCGTTCTAACCGCTAGACCACCGTGGCTAGTCGAGCCAAAATGTTATTGTTTGTATTACAGATTATGATTTTTATTTTTTATTGATTGGTGGATAAAATTATTTTCTCTGGGGAAGAAGGAATTATTCAAGTACAGATTTTGTCACGGTAAACTGTTGGTCATCGGTACAACTTGTCGTTTACTAACAGGAGCCCTAAGGAACCAAGAGAGAAGGAAAGATAGACCGCGGACGAAAGGAGACGTCGTCTGCCTCCACTATACCTGCTCGAGCATAACCTCCTTGAAATCGATTTGAATTTGTTTGTTAATTCCCAACGCTCAGCCTCAAAGCCATGGAAAAGTGCTAGTGGATCTTGGGAAAGTTGTGAGAAGCTTTGTGGAAATGTGGATGCATTTTCTGTCTATACAGTGCAGCCAAAATAATTCGGGAGAGAGAAATTATTACATGCGTCTGTGTTGTTTTTGCGCGCGCAATCGCTGCAGACAATCGATATTTGGCCTAGCGAGACAGAGGGGTGCGGCAGACAGTGTTGCTATGACAACGCTGTGGCTTATGTGCCTTGTGCGTGATGCAGCCTTCGGACGAATACACTCCACCATTTTTTTTTTTTTTTTACATTAAAGTAGCGGGTGTTCTGCAGCCTGAGTTTGACGGAAATATTGTCGGTTTTTATGGCTGATATGATGAGAAGTGCAGAAGGGAATCCTTCCCAAAAGTTGGCAAAACAAACATTTTACAACAGGCAGTTTACGCTATAGGCAACACCTAAGATACACACGTATTGAGAAGGCGTTTACAATGTCTGTACTGGCATTACGGTTAGCAAAATATAAACTTTACTTTCAGTCCACAAGACCTCTTCAATCCGAGTTAACACATCCCATTAGAGGTCTCTAGTAGTCAACCACTGAACGTTTTTGAGCTGTGTAATTCGTGTTATCCCCTGTTGGATTGCTTTATTTATATAACAGTGTAAAGGCTACATGTTCTTAGATTTACCTTGCTTTATAACAAAAGATACGCGTATGTGATTGTTATGAAATCCCCTTTCATTTATGGTACACCCGGTGCAATTTCTAGAAGGAAAACAAGGTCAACTGTTCGAAAGGCGACCAAGGAATTTGGTTTAGAAGAAAGGTAATATTCACCACTGCCAAATAACGCAGGTTTTAACACAGTATCGCGGTCAGTATATGCGGTGAGGTCCACACGGTTTATCAAATGATGATGAAGAAATAATCCTGCATAAACCGTATCAAACATGCCAATCCCTTAGTTTGGTTATGGAAATGTAAGACTCGTTATTTCACATGATAGAAAGACTATCAGTAGCCTGTGTGATGATCATGATAATCATTCAGTCGGAATAAGCAGAATTTAGTGTAAGGGTTTGAAAGTTGTTGAACTTTAATCCCACTTACCATACACGCCATCATGTCGTGGTTCTTAGGCACAGAACAACCGCGAGTTTAGCAACAACAAAAAATCATGACACAATTTAACATATAAGTATATTAATTTTATACAAATTTTGCTTAAAACTTTTCTGGGAACAGCTTATTTGCTGTGAAGAATATAAAGAAAGCTGTCTTGCTAAACGCCATAAGGGGAAAAGGAGGTACATCTCCTTTATTCTTTACCTCGACACTAGATAGGGGTGAGTGGCCAGCGTCACGCCCTGGTCGCGTTTTACCCTCGGTAAAGGAAACCGGTACCCGTTGGATGGGCCCCAGATCCCCTGTTGGGGAAAGAACCCGATTCAAGAGTCTAATGTAGCCCACGTCTGTACGGGGAAATTTAATTTAAATATTCTATCTTTCTCGTCTTTTCGTTGCTTTTCTTTCATTCCTCCAAATCCACATTGTCAGCTACTCTACGTGCAGACGGGGGCCTCACGTGGGGGACACAAATCACGAAGGCCATCCGAATATGGCAGATCCTGTTCAGAGTGTGTAACGTCGCTGTATTACTCTCCGCCACTGACCCACAGAATTCCGCAGTTGATGGTTAACGCATCAGCAGTAAATAAGTTTGACCTAAGTTTAGTGATTTTACCGACCTGTAGTTGTCAGTGTATGAGGAGTATCTGAGGTTAAAAGCGACTCGGCCAAGAAGTTGATCACGCGTCACCGTGTAAGCCATCACATCTTGGATTTACACACCCCTTGACGTATCTCAAAGTGGACTTCTTGGCTTTGGTTTGTACCAGCCGTGTGTTCCCGATTACAAAAAAAAATACTTGCGAGCGTCGCTTCTCGATGTCGGGGACAACAAATAAAAGAAAATGAAGAAGCGACTGTTGTACTTTTTGCATCGTTTCGGTGTAAGGTACTTTTTTGTTCCGCGGCGAGCGCTGGACTCTCCTGCCACTGGTTCAACGTCCCGCGTGCCAAGCGCACGCACGCACCGGCGTTTTCCAGTGGCGGGCTGAAATGCAGGACTGATAATGCGGTCTGTTCTCAAATAAATTATCACTTTTACGCAAATTATATTTGAATATCACTTTTATGCAAATTATATTTGATGTGAAGCTTTCACGGCGACTTTCATTAATAAAGTCTTCTCGGGCGATTGATCACCAACACACGGCTGAAAACCCGAGAAGACTTTATTTATGCAACTTATTTGGAAAGTTGATAGTGTCTTAACCTTAGAAGAAACTCATCACTGTATTTAAAAAGCGTCATATCGGACTATATATCCCTGTATTCGCTGAGCTGTATTTTCCCTTTTTCTTTTCGAAAATGTTTTATGCATATCTTATCTCACCCTTCGTATTTATTGATTAGATTGCCCTAGTATTATCAGGTAAAGAGAGCAAATAATAAAGCTTCTTCGTTGTAACTTCTTCTGTCGTTCTGTTATCTCCTGTCTCCGAGGTCCAAATATTCCCTTGTACCCTTTTTACTCAAACGCACCTTCCTTAGACTGAAGACTAAGCTCCCCCCCCGCCCCTCGCCCGCAAGAAAAGTAAAACTTCAGATAATCAGTTTCGGAATGCTAAATAGAATAAGAAGTACAAGAAATGCGCGAGAAATAAATGAGCAAGGAAGTGACGAAATTCGCGGTGACACAGCATTTGGCAAAATTGTGTTATTAGCAGCACGCGAACATTCACGCCCCTAAGGTGCCTGGTGGGAGAAATGGACACTAATTGCAGTGCTCCGTAGGGCGAATGTCGTGTGTAGAATATGGCATAGACGTATCTGTTGATGCAAACCGAAAGCTTGCACATGAAAAATGTTGAGATTTCTAATTTGGAACATTACTTAACCTCGTCTAAATATTATTTAATAAATCAGTCCGTACCGCGAAGAAAACACAACACTTCACCATTACAAAGGTCAATTTGTTAACGCTGTTTAAGGAAATAACACAGTTTACACATAGAATCATACAAAACCTGTAAGTACATAACGCAGAGTTATTAACTGTGTGAAGCAGGTGGTACATATAGTTACCACTGGGTCTTAAAGGGTTAAATGCCGTTTGTTAATCTGATTTAAAACAGATAAGAACTGTAGATATTTATTTTTTGATGTTGTATGTTATGTAATATTTTTTTTACGAGAAACCGATTTGGAGGTAATTGATGTAAGTTCGATTCGAGCTTCACATAAAGTAGGGTTTTATTGGAACAAGGAACCAATATTAAATTCTTCTCATTCAGTAGATTCGAAGGTAAATCATTCAGAAAGGACACCATCTCCCCACTTCGCTTCGTCGTATTCACTTGTGTAATGCACGACCTGTTCTACAGATTATGAAACGAGAAAGCATGGAGATGACGCTGCAGCATCCAGACCGCCAAACTTCGAACGTCGTGTGCCGTTGTCTCGACTGGACCATTCAGACTCCGTCACTGGTCTTCAGCTTCTTTAGACGAATGAACTTCCTCATTGCCGCGTTCACAACAGCCCACAGCTGATCCACTTCCTGAGCAAATGAATTCATTCCACACACACCCCCTGCTTCTCTAAGATCCATTTTAATATTATCTTTTAATTTGCGCCTTCGTCTTTCAAGCGGTCTTTTATCTTGATATTTTCCCACCTAAAACGTTGCAAGAATTTCTCATCTCTCCCTTGTGTGTTACATTCCCCTCCCATCTCATTTTCCTTTGTTTCCAAATCCTCAAATTTCTCCATGTATCAAACCTCTTATCTCACTCTTACTTTCAACCCAAGGCCTCTCACTCACTTGATCTGTTGCAGCAGGCTTGACCGGCCTTGAAATAGTACGACATGGCACTTACACACTACATTGATCGTTGTTGCTGTGAGTAGGTTGGATGTGGGTGCCATCTTGGCGGCCATTGCTTCACTAATAACAGAGCAGCGTTGGCATTTTCTAGAAGGCTGTTGCTCTGTGTTCAGTTGTGATGCGAAGACCTGAGATACGCTTCATGCCTCCTGGTTTAAGCTTTGTTGTACGGGCTTCTGTTCGATGGTAAATTTGAGAAAGAAAGACCCTGTTAGGACACACAATTCTGGGAATAATTTTCCAGCTACATACTGAGGAAATGAGTCAAAGTTCATGAGACATCTTTATGTTTAAAGCCACCTGAATACTGTGTATGCGTACAAGAGTACTGTTCATTTTTTTTAGACGTGGCCGGTGTCAGCCGAATTCGAAGTGGGCTTGGTCGAGTCCAGTGATCGAGGCAAGCGATTAAAATAGAGTGTGAGTTAGCAGACAGAGCTGTTCTTCTTGTTTCTTCTTTTAATAGGGAAGTACCCCATTGAAATACCAACCTGGTTTGCAAGGTGTTCAGTTTATCATGATTTTTCTTAGACACTAATGACATCTTCACCATTAGTCCATTCTCTTGAAGTGATAAAGTCTGCAGTGAAGACAAAGTGGTTAATTAAACCGAGAACAAATCGATCGATCGATCGATCGATTGACCAACAACGAATCAAGCTCCTGGAGCCGACGTTTTATCTGTAAGATGTATGTTTTCCTACCTTATTAAAATGGCAGTCATGAAGGATCTAAGTTCATAAAAAAGACGCCAAGAAATTTCTCGCACTGCGCCATGACGTGTTGATAATGACCGAATGACGTCGAGATATATCTCAGTTCTCGGGCTAATGACCCTGCTGACTACCAAACACAGGCGGTTTACCGCATTCATACTCTGCTGAATCCATCCGATAACCCCGCACTCTGTTTACTTAGGGCCCGTTATTTTATATGAGCGTGAAATTCGATCCTTCACTTTGGCTCAAGAAAGAAGGAACGTGGATTGGAGATGTCTGAGAGAGAAATTCCGAGGACAGAATAAGGATCTAGGGGGAGGTATTGTAGTGCCAGGCGGATAGAGACTATTTTATCGCACGGGACTTCACAATTTGATCTCTTCACCAAATATGATAAACGTAAATACATTGAAGAAGAGACGTAAGAAACGTGGGGAAACTACATAGGCCTACGTTGAGAATTTTGGTCGAAAACGTCGAAGGAAAAAATCGCTTGGGAGAGCAAGTCGCAGATGGAGGTTATATTAATGTGGATCTTTGAGCATCGGAGCTAGTAATTGTGGATTAGATTCAGTTCTATCAGGGTATTTCATATAGTTAGCTCCTTCGAAGACGGTGATGGTTTTATTTTGTTCCAGGACGTTCCTTGACGTTTTCTTGAAAAATCCCACACAGTTGATTGGTTGCAACTCTTTGCTTTGTTTGCAATTCTCAGAAAACGAGCACTGAGAGCAAAGTGTTTGTTGGAGCACAGTGATGTATCAGGAGTGTATGATCACTACATCACCCTGAGTCTGTGTTGTGTAGACTGACTTCTGGGTTCTTACGATTGCTCATTGCAGTGCGATCAGCTGCATACAGATCACCGTGAAACTGTTGTCATCGCATTATGTAGCAGCGGAATCGTTTGGACGCGATTAATTTCTTTCCGTCTTTATTTCATTCATTCTCTTATAAGCTTTATGCACTGGTATAAGCTTGGCTGACTGGAAACACTGTCTTGGGCAGTAATAATCCCGTCCTGGACGACGATAGTTGGCGTGTTTAAAAGCTTACCATCCTATTTCCGTAGCAAATATGCGTATAGCGTGAAGCGGGAAGACTAGATTGCAGGATATAGGTCTGACTGCTTTGTAAAGTGGTTTCGTCTTCGAAAAACGGCAATGTAAGTAAACTTAGACATCGCTTTATTAGCCTGAAAGGAGTGAGTTTCTGTACAGTGGATGGATATATATATATATATATATATATGCGCTGTCATCGGCAGTTGTGTGGCATCATTCGAAGGCTACCGATATTGAAAGCGTCGTTAAATAAGCCAATAATAAATAAATAAATAAAAGAAACGTAATTGTCCGAGTTCTTAGTCATTAGTCCCTCACCCAGTCCAGAAATTCCCAATGTTTTTACTGCGTTAAGCCAGATGAACCCAGTTCGCTTCGTCCAACTTTTCTCGCTGCATCCAAATTAATATCCCATCGACGTCTATCTTCCGAGTTGTCTCTTGGTCTCTTTCTTTCAAGCTTTCGACCAAAATTCTGTACGTGTTTCTCTTCTTTCCCACCAGTGTGCATCTCCCTCCTATCTTATCTTTCAGGATTTGGTTTCCCTAATAATAATTTGTGAAAAGCACAAACTATGAACCTCCTCAGTGTACAGTTTTATCTGACCTATTTTAGGTAAAAATATTATTCTTCAGTTGCCTACTTTTTAAAATATATTCAGCCTTTGTTATTCAGTAAGGACCAGATACCAAGTTTCACACACAGACAACTTTTTTATTTATTAAATGCAAGAAAATAATGTCTGGTTGTCCGTGTGGTTTATACAATAAGAATATGTTCCCAATAATAAGCGCGTAACCTAACCTTGTAATTTGTTTACTTAAAGGCGATTTCTGTACACCATAACAAATTAACGAGCTCGTATGAACACGTGTATTGTAAAACTTCGATTCCATGCCACAGCCTTAATTTCTCTCTGAAATTTCTGAAATGGCAGTTACTTCCCTCCGCGCTCGGACGAGGTTGAGTAACGAGGCAGGACAGGAAGGAGAGAGGCTTGGTGCCAAGGCCACATGGCACAGTCTGACAATATTCATACGATACGGTACACTTCAGTATCAGTGGCGTCTAAATTTCGGCTGTTTGGATTTTAAATTATATTTATTTTGAAGCAATTTTAAGCTCAAATTCGTGTAAATATTATTTAAATTTCAAACTTCGCTCTCTAAGGAAACACGAGGCTGGCTGTTTGTTCTGGTGATCGCATGAAGCCCATCCACGCGCTCTGTGGACAAAATGCAGAGTTAATGAATATTAAGTCACACTTGCAATGTGAACTTCAAGGGCCATGAGGCATGCAGTAAGGAATGGAACTCATTTTTAAAACGTGGTGTACTCCTACACAACGTGAAATCGGGAGTTCCTGGTCATAAACTGCCATCGGAATTATGATGGTACAGCTTGTTGCTGTTATCTGTAAAACCAGACAGAAAACTGATAACGCCAAACACAGGCGTGTGATTGGATTGGACCATATCTGTGGGGTAGGGGGAGACATTCCAAGATGGATTTTGTTTGGAAGGGACGCTTTATCTTGGCGTTACTCTCTGAACAAACAGGCCGTTGCGATATTCTGTCGTGATATATTTGAGGTCACTTCACCTTTTCCATGCTACGCACGAGATATTTCGCTCAGAACTTGTCCTTCAGATAGACTGTGTAATTATTTGGTTATCTGTGAAGGTCCTTGAAATACGTTTCGCCAACTTAACAGTTGAAGTAAAGTATTTGCGTCTTTGCGTTACACGTTACTTGGGGATGTGTTGATTAGCTGAACGACTGCAACTTTCTCACGAAGCACTTTATAAAGCTAGTTATGACTTTGTCTCACTAAATATAGGCCCACATTCAAACAATTTTCAGTTTTGTATGTTTTCACATGCGTTTTATCTACTATATAAAGATAGTGTAATTGCGTCATATTGTGAATATTATAACAATTATTTATTTTAATCCGTCTGATCACAATATTTAAAATTTCTTATAATTAAGATAATAAAATATCATTGATGTTCCATATCGATTGATCGATTTACATTTCGGAACATTTACACAACATGTTTCGGTTTTTATAAAACCATCATCAGGTGTAAAATATATCTAAGAACTTAAAACTCAATTATGATTTCTGTAGTATTTTGGTGATGTTTCATTACGTTTGTTTTTCCATTTTTGGGCGAAGGTGTTGTTTTTCTTAAATGTTATTAGATGTACATATCGGCCATGTTGTGTAAATGTTCCAAACTGTAAATCGATCAATCGATATGGAACATCAATGATATTTTATTATCTTAATTATAAGAAATTTTAAATATTGTGATCAGCCGGATTAAAATAAATAATTGTTAACTACTATATAAAGTTAAGCAAATCGATGTGCTTGAAATTGAACGTTGCTTTATCCTGCTGCTAGTTTTCTTTCTACTTGTAATGTCCTCTCAGATGGAGCGGTGCAGAGCTACTGTAGCAATATGAAAGAAAAATCCGACGTAATTAGACTATATTTAATGTTATCCTTCGGAACTCTAAAATACATCAAATTCTCGGCGTATGCGTCTTGTATTCTTATTAGTTTCCAGACGTCGCATAGCAGCGTCTAGATTCACAGCCTGTTCCGATCGATAGTGGCGCTACACGCGAATCTGTAGAATATTTTATATGAAAAATGATTTCAACGTTTCTTATTCTACTCCTACGACTGCAAGCCAGAAGTGTTTTCTAACCTGCGAGTCGCTTGGGTAACTTGCGTGGATCGTTAATTTTAAAGCAGCTAATCACAATGTGTTGTTACACAAAGTGTCAGAATCGATTAGATCGATCCTTCGTCATCGATATCCTGTCGTTCAGTATTACCACACGCAATCACAGCCTGGCGATGTTTATGAAAAATTACACTAATTAATACATTTCAATTGAAATAAACACAACGTAACGAATGAGTTGTTAGCAATTCTCTCCAGTTCAGTTACTATCCCGGAAAGCGTTTTCGTGATTTTTCTCAATTCATCTATGCAAATGGCAGAATGTTGACCTAAAAAGCAAATGGTTCCCACGTCATCATTTACAGTCTAATTTCATTCAACGCTAAAAGACTCTTCGTGGGGTAGAAAGTGTTGTTGAAGGAGCTGTGAATATTTAGTTCTAACAAAATTAAGAATAAAAAAAATCATATAAATTATTTCATATGAAGGAAATTTAATTGAAATTTGACATTTTGGATCCACGCTAAAGTTGTCGGAATAATTTAATTTTGGTCCGTACAATCAACCAGTAGTCCAATTACTTGAACTCCACATAAAATTTCATATCCGTACACGGTTTATTGAAAGTGTTACCTATAGTGCGATTAGTTTTTAGCAGAGATTTTTATTAAGTGAACGACGTAGTAAGTTACGAGAAATTGCACAGAACGCATTGAAAAAAATTACCTATGTTTACTGCCAAGTGGGATAATTTTACACTCCTGTTTGGTAAGTTACTAGGCCTGCGAGCGACTGCTTTCAAGCCCTTCTGCGCGCGTTTCCTTTGCGTAGTTCAGACCGCAACTTTATCTACGACACAAGAGCTGATTACGCTCAAGCGCTCTGTTTATGCCAGTGGATTGTTACCGATATTGAGGCCGACTTCAGAGCAGGAAGTTGCACGCCTGAAACATGAGAAACAGAAAAATTAAAAAGTGACTCTAAAATCCTTACACATTTCCGGATGACGACTTCCAAGTTTTAACTTTTCAGTTATTCAACTGAAGATCTGTTTGAGGGTGAATCTGTTCTAGTGGAAATTCTGCCCAGATATGAATTAGTAAATTGTGTAATTGTACGAAATCTTGCAAAACCAAACTCCTTTCTACATTTTTTCGCGAAGTGACATGAGCTCAGTGTTTTATCTCTTTCTGTAATATCAACAGCAAACTGTAACGCTGTTGCAAATCATCATGGCCAATGCCCGCATTTCTACCAACATTTTAAACTCGCTGGTAAGCAACTTGAAGAGCCCACACCGACCTCCAAAAAATCTTCTCACCGTCTCCTTGGTCTTATTCCTGTTCTTTGTTCTGTGTTTTGAATTCCGTGTTATCTTCCGTTCTATCTACATAACATTTTCATCCCCTTCTGAATGCAGTATCTTCTCAGCGAGTGCTTTGTTATTAGTCTTCAAACTTCTTGTGTATTCCAGATTCTTGTCTAATCGTGTTGCGTTTTTTAAAAAAATATTTTACTTAAACCAGATCACAAAATTCTTTGTTACTCGAAATGCAATATATTCTTCCCCAAACTTCTTCGCGTACTCAATTTTGAAAACATTTTAAGAATTATTCTTTAGCTCTTTATCGACGTTTTCAGTACTGTTCTTGATTACTGATATATTTTGGTACCTTCGATGTTAATTTTTCATTTTTGGGAACAACCGGAAGTAAATTATACTTATGCAATACGACATTAGCTGTTCAAGGAAGTTCATCTTTCCAGGTTGTGCTTTATTGAGTTCGGATTATATTCAGTTTAAACACGTACTTGGCTGTGTTAGTGGCTTCAGAGATGAATAGTCTGCACTTTCCTTTCCCATAATGAATCATGAAATAATCCTTGAGTGCGTCACTAAATACCTTTTACTTTTACTACATTACTGAAACAGGAGTTAAAAATTATCTACAATGGTGTGCACATATTAATTAGGAATAAATGGATAGGCCTACACAATATTTCCCATATTTTATTTATTTATTTAGTGTTCTGTCTGACGACAGGTCCATATGAACAGGATCCTTCCATCCTTTTCTCGGACTGGGACCTGTTCATATACGTTCTTGGCAGATGATCCAGAAGTGGTTTGCCATTGCCTTCTTCTGTGTGTGAATGGAGTAATTGTTGGGATGCCACGGAGGAAAACTCCGTGTTGCCTGGACCACGGCCTTGCCCAACACAAGTTATAAATTCGGGCACCGCCGGGAATCGAACCCGAGACCCCCGGGATTACAAGGCCAGCGTTCTAACCGCTAGACCACCGTGGCTATATTTCCCATATATTCCTTTAAATTATGTTGTAAATTTCGAAAGTACTTAGGCTGCGGGCTAAACAACCTGGGTTCCATTCCCGTTCAGGGGCTGGGATCTTTTTTATTCTATCTGGACCAGCTCTGAGGACCCGCACAGTCTCCTATCCAAGCAGTACCGAGAGCCATTTCCCTGGGAGCAAAGCGGCCGGGGCATGAAGCTGACAACTCACCTCAATAGTGCCAAAGTTTGAAATGCGTGGAGGTATACCTCCATTACCCCATACGTCCTAATGGCGTGATGAATAGTTTAGGCATACGAAAGCGCGGTTCTTTGTTGCAAACAAAAGTCTTTGCCTTGCATTCGCGATGTATCTGGTTCGAGGATGGGTCATGGATGGGACAGAGTATCCTGGATTTGGACGTTTCGTATTATGTGCCATTCAGCAACAGGAGGTTTAGCAGCTTCCATGTTGTGCTATAGGTCTATTGTAATTTTTGACGTAAATACGTCTATGAGGAAGGGTCATTCGGCAAAAAAGTGGAACGAAAAAGTGTAACCTGGTTACCTAGGGAACGTCGTGTTTACTCGGCATTGTTGTTACCTAGGAAACGTTACATTACCTTACCTTACATTACATTACTTTACATTACATTCAGCTACCACAGACCCATCTTAAGCGTAATTAATTCAAGTTAAATAAGCAAAGTCTTAATCAAACTTTACTCAATTGTAAAGATGTATAAAGGAAATATTTAGAATAAAGCCAATATATAAACTTCCTTTCCGTATAGACGTATTTACGTCAAATTCTCCGGAACCGTGGTTCCAATGACAACTTTTTCTAGAATGAAATTATACGTCCTTCATCTGTAATTATGACATTTATAATTTGGTTGGCATACGACAGGGATTGGGGGGTGTTACCTGGGTTCTTGTGCTCTCGCCTCTGGCCCATCGAGTAATTTGAAACAAGGAACCTTACAGAATTGGAGCTGAGAAAGAAAATGACAAGGAAGTTAAATATAAAGAAAGGAATGGGAACGTGGTGTGTAATGGACCTGAGTTTTACTCCGTGTGGGAGGGGCGTGGCGTTGTGGTAACTGCTGTTGGAGACTGGAAATTTCCACTCTGCGAATGTGGTGGTCAGATACAAAGAACACTGTATCCGTGTATTTAATCTGAAGTTGAAGCACTGCTTCTTAACAAGAAGACAGTTGCACAATGCACGTTTCCTGAGTTCGTCAAGGAGTCAGAATGATATGCGAGAGGAACGCAAGGCCGTGCACCACAGCAAGAACTTCCAGCGGCCATCACCAGATCTACCGGACGTATCAAAATTCAGTTCACCCATTATTTTGCTGATGTTTATTTACAAGATAGTATTATTATTATTGTTATCTTATAACATTATTGGCGGTTGATCCTGTAAAGTCGAAACTCCCTACGTCATGTGCATATGATGACCATGCGTTGGATGGCGATCATATTCGTCCCATTTCGAGAATGAACACTGCTTAAACCGGATACAACTGGAAACCGGAATCCAAACGTAATGGAGATACGGCCTCGGAAACGTGTTTATGGAAGCGTAGGTTCTCTGCGTCTCTTGTGTATCTCCTGCCTCAGGCACTTATGAATTTTTGCTTTCTGAACGTTTAAATTACGAGTTAATTGTAATTATATTATAGCCCACTGAGATGGTTTAAACTGAACTATCTAGGCTATGGAAAGTTATATAATACCAGTAATGAAGTTGATTTCGGCCTGCGGAACGCCACTGACGACTAGTGTGTATGTTGCATCTCGTGATGTCTGTATGTGGTCGCGTATGATAGCTGCTGGAGTACGAACTACATTTGTAATAGAAACCACATGGCGTTGGAATGTGTGATATTTCAGTCTCTTAAGAAAGCAAGAACCTTGAAAATACTACAGGATTACTACAAACGGAGTATACACTTTTAAATAAATATGCTGATCAAATTTATTAAAGCTTTGTTGGTAAGACATGAAAGTCTGTGTTTTTTCTAAGTTGGCAAGACGTTCAGTTTTAGAAGACTCGATGAAGTGCTTCTACTTAGATCGCTGAATTGACTGTAAGAACTGTAAACTATAGCCTCATAGATACACGGATCTAATTCATATGAAGTTTTCTTTTCTATGGGGTTAAAGATCAGTCGCGTTTGTCTTAAGAACTGGTTTTCTGAAGATATCGCTTTTTTTGAACACAACACATTTCAAAACGTTTGGAACGCATTTCTCGTATGTACCAGCGGAACTCGTATTTAGTACATATTTAGTTATCTATGAACTTAAGCGTTTGGCGTATGAGGTACTGTGGTCTGAAAACATTTGTAGGAAGGTCTGTTAGTCCTTTTAACGTATTTTTAAAAGTGTACATTTCGTTTGCAAAACCGCGTATTTGACAGTGCATATTTACTTCAACATGTAAGTTTTATAACCGTGTAAGATTCTGACGTAAGTAATGAAAATATGCTATATTTTTCATTCAGTTGCTACAGGCAAATGACAAGACCTACAAAATGTGATTTGTTATAATTCTGGATTTGAGTTTTTCACCGCGTTGAGTCTGAAGATGGTGATCTTCTGTTAAAATTTGCCTGCTTAAATATTAAAAAGAGTGAATAAAATATATTCTGAAACTATTATTGTTTCAGTCATTCAACAGTAATTTATGACTTGAAATTTTTTCGCTGTCATTGCTGCTATGACTATTACTGCAGTATAGTCACCTTAAATAGCAGTTAACAACGGATGCGTGTTCTTGTAATCGGGAAGCAAAAGTGGAAGGCAAAGTAGGGAGATTCCATATCGACAGAGGAACAACGGCAGCTTAGCTACGGATCTGGCAGGAAAACTGACCCTTATTTGCAAGGAGATTTGTTTATTTATTTATTCGTGTGATGTCTCATTGTTTTTAAACACAGTCTTTCTTGTTTGCTTGTAGTTTAGTTGGTGCAGCCAGCATATAATTAACTATCGACGTTTTGTGGTCATTCCACTCTTCATCTCTTTCAGATGCATCTGCCAGGATCCCCTATGAGGTAAATTTGTGTGGACAAAATGAAGTTTTCTGCGACTCCATAAAATATTAGTACAGCAAATTAAAGTGAACGCTTTTTAACATCTGACAGAAATAAATATTTCATAATACAGGACATGTTTGAGTGATCGCTCGTATGAGTACATATTGTGAACGCTAGCAGCACACTCTGGCGAGTGGTGGCCGTATTTTGTCTCGTTGCCATGGTTACGTGTGTTATTTTCGGTCGTATTGATCTGTGGTCGCTTTGCCGCGCGCATCCTCGGCGATTTCCATTCCCGTTCTGGCGTCAGACAGCCGTACTGACTTACTTTTATTTCCAACAGGCCTATACAAGGCACAAGAACAAAAAGATGAACAAACAGCACGTCATTATCATCGTCCTCACGTTATTAGGATGATAAGGTGACTGGCGAATGACGACACAGTGACGTCATTAAAGGCAAAAGACAGGTAATTACAGACTACAAAGCTACGTAGGTGACACGTGAAAGCAAGTGACAATGTAGGACGTTTTCTGATGGCACATAACCCGTTCCACGCAAGTTTCTTTTATGTCCTACTCTTTCTTTTCTCTCTTCCTTTATCTTATTCTCGTTCCTCTCTTCAGTGGTTTATGTTTTAAAAAATTCAAATTCTTTTTCGTAAAGCTTGATCAAAATGCTGGAAGTTTGACAATATGTATTATGGGTTGTAGCGCCGCGTAGTTTGTAAAACGTTTACCAACATTTCAGAAGTCTTTTATGAATGGACTTCGTATGAAAACACTTGAATAACCCAGTGTACAAGTAGGTAGACGGACTACTTTGGCGTAAACTTCAGGCTTTGATCAGTCGATGTACGGTATTAGATTAAAATGTTTAAATATTCCTATGGAAAACTAAATCCTGTCGAAATTAACTTGTTAGGTTTTTAAGAAGTATAAATGTCCTGTCGTTAAGTGACATATTACTCACTCGTTCGATGCTTTGAACAGTTTAATACGCCGCCTCCATTAAAGCGGAAACTGAACTACCAGCTGCCGGAAGCGGCAGTCTGTGACTTAGTTGCACCACAATCCAAATAGACGTAGAGAGCACAGCGTTACAGATTTGAACCTTCAGTTGCTAATACCCGGAGGGGCAGTTTTGTCAGCGAGGCAAGTGTCTTTACATCCTTTTTTGGACAATTTTCTTTGTAATCATCTGTTCGAACAGTTCTTGAAAATCTGATTGTCTCTCAGCTAGCCAACAAATTCCCCACATTTCCGCTATACAAAATCAGTTTGCTCTATGAGTTCAAGAGTATTCAGGTGAATAACCAAATTGGTGGAAGTGAAATTGTTTTTAATGTGGATTTATAGAAAGATCACAATCGGAGTAACAAACTACCTTCAATGCTAGACTTGAATGGCCATATATAAAAAATTAAATCGAAATAGGTCTGTAGTTGCTGATTGTACAGTCCCACGGTCATCTTTTCTAGGTGCGCCCGCAACAAAGTTATAATAAAGCGCCTTTTGGCTTCCACCTACCTTGTAGATGGTACAAATGATGGCGACAAGGACGACAGTGACGGCAACATCAGCAAACTATTGTCTGTCTGTCTGTCACGTTTTTCATGTGGTTCTCAACTTGACTGGGGATTTAGTTTTCTTACGGGGGTGTCAACCTGTATGGTCAGGATGTCATTGTTCCTGTAGGGGTATCAACCTGCATGACCGGGGTTCATTGTTCCTTTTGGGATACTCAACGAGCATGACCGGTGGGGTGGGGTAGGGTGAAATTAGTGCAAGAGTGGCCGAAGACTCCACATTGACCTCGGATCTGATCAGTGCAACAAGTACTTATGTGATGTGGCATGAAGAACACCTTTGGAGTGTCAGTGTATGGACCCCGAGTACATCGAAACAGTTGGGAAAGAAAGTAGAATAAAGAAGTCTCGCAAAAGAAAACACAAGACACGGAGTCCAAGAGGCATGTGGCATACAGCAATAGAAACAAGCTTCAGCCCTGCAGCAAAACAGAAGTGCGTGTGACATGATTTGGGTTGTTGCCGCGGGGAGCGCTGCTGACCCGAGCGGCCATTGACCCCACCCACGTGGAACCGGGACACGCACACACGTTATGGTCCGGCCACCTTCTTATTCACGACTTTCGGACCCTCATTTTATAGGGGTTTCATAACCCCCTTTGTTACAGTTCAGGGATGATGATACTACCACCACTACCAAACAAAGTCTCATTTGTTGCTGTCTGTAGAGTGACTGCTTTACAAAAGTAGTTTTGTTGTAATAAATGAGCGTCATGACCAACATATAAAAGTATTTAGCTAAGCGTTTGTTTGTATGAATACTGTTGTTAAATCAGTGACATCACGTTCAGTTGCTTCATTTTTTGTGGGGGGGGGGGGGGGGGGGGAGGAGGATTATTGCAGTTTCTAACTTTTGGTAGACATTGCATCGTTTTTATTCTGGAACGGACTACATTTTTCATTTGAAAATATGTACGAGGAATGAAGAAAGGTGCAAAGCTGCTTGCGAGGGGTTAAAAGGGGTGCTGTGGGGAACGAAGGTGCATTGACCTCACTACAGTGCTCCCACCTCTTGGGCGAAGGCCGAACTGGGGCTGCTCAAAACTACGCCCTTTCTCATTATGTACCACCCACAGATTATACCACCTGCACCTGCCCCGGCAGTACATTTTTTGGACTGAGCCTATAGACATGTCACGAAGAGGTTGTTGAGAAATTTTTAAAAATGTGGTTGTTTGCTACAGCGAACACGTAAAAGGACAGTTATTATTGAGTGTTCTGTCTGACGACAGGTCCATTGCTCTGCCCAAAAAGAGTTCGCCAGTTTTCCCTATTCACAGCTTCCCGTTTTAACTCCTGAAACTTCATCTTCTTTCCTTGTTTAAGATCGTCGGTTAGCTGTATCAGTCTTCTTCCCAGTCCTCGCTTTCCTTCAACCAAAAGGACAGTAGGAAAGAAAATGTTTGAAAGAGAAACTGCAAGGAAGATGATGAGATTTCTTATCTCATCATGAGTGTGGAGATATCTTCTGGGATGTTGCGTCTTGTTGTCGCGGAGAAGCTGACAGACCTTTCAAAGATGCTTACTCTGCCCTGATGATGGAGGCAGCAAATACTTCTGTAACGTTGGTATACTCCTACCAGACTACAGGGTGCAACAACCCAGAAGACAACTGACCATCTTCAGCCTCTTATTAGTTCACACTATCACCAAGAGATGGCAATACGCTGAGGTCAGCACAGTGGATTTTACTTCCCGTACGCTAGCCAGTAGTACTAGGCAGTGTTTGTCACTGGAGTAAATATAAATGGTAATTGAACTCAGTTGATGCTCAAAATTAACATGATACATGTAACAAAAATTCTATATTCTCACGGGCTCAATCGAAGTTGTTCAGTCTAGAAATTGGAGTTGCTATCGACGACAGTGCTCGTTCGATGACTACTGTTCGTGGTTGCTTGCTTGAAAGATGACCCATAATTTAATTTTCTGATAAATACAGCAACCGTGAGTTGCTTCAGTGCGAACAACCCGGAAACATCAACTCGACTGCGACCATAATATTTCAAGATGATTTAAAAGTTGTTACTGTGTTGAGATTTCAGTTTCTCATGGCACCGATCGTGAAAACGTCTGTCGTCTTGGATGTGTCATGTCTGGTTGAAGTTTGCCGTCGTTTGTTATAAAATAAAATAGTAGTTGTTCTGTGGTAATTTCTGTATAGTCAGTGGTTTTATCTTTCTGCAGGTTAAGGTGCTTCCATTTGGATGAAGTCACTACAACCTGAAGATGGATACAGCATGTTCCTCCAAAACGTTGGCGTACAATAAGAAGACAGAATGGCACAGCAAGACTGTAATATGAAATAATTGTGGTCAGTTTTGTATGGGCATGAAACATGGTCTCTATTTTGGGGAAGAATAAGTGCTGCAGAAAATATTTGGATCTACAAAGGATAAAATATTTTATAGTATTACATAACATGGACATTTATAGTTTATTTATATCACCTGGTATTGTTAAGGTAAAGGAATCTAGGTGGGGTCAGTGGACTGGGCAGGTAAGTAGAATGGATTACACACAGAAGTTTGGTAGTTAAATCTATTGAAAGATTTTTATGTGGTAAACTCAGAGGGAGTTTAACATAAAGATGGATCTTTGGGGAAAGGTGATCCTGGGATGTTGATTGAACAGACACTGGATGGTTTCCAGTGGTGGATGTTGGTATTACTGTTTTGTCCTCAAGTTTTGCTACAGTGGTTTTCATGTAGTGTGGTTACTATCTTAAATAAGTTAAACATATTTTCTTCAACATTATTTAGCTTTTGATTATTACTCCCTATCCCAATTCATATAGTGCTAATTAATTCTATGTTTTGAATCATGTTGCTATAGTAATATTTCTCCCATTTTATGTGTATAATTGTCTCCAACAACACAAAAGACAGACAATTTGTTAATATGTGAATACAGTTCTATCATTCATAAAACTTTTTTTCTTGCATTTCATTAAGTATTTACCATAGATAAAGGCGATTCTATTACAAAATTGTGTGTATAAAGATATATATTTTGTCATAAGCAAATTGTTACAAGATCAGTGATTTAAATGAAGTTCATTCTGAGACTCATGTATTCTAGGGGTTGTATTTTACCAGTTCAAATCAAAATAGAAATTTGCCTAATAACGTTTAGCATAGAACCATAGCCCCAACCTTAATAAAAATCTCTTTATCAGGTATGGAGATGAAAATTAAGATAGGCATACAGACTCACTCTTATTTGTTCACTTTATGCCCTATGTGGGGGGGGGGGGGGATGTTGGCCTTTTAGACCCTAACATATAAGTACAGAAAAAGAGAATTTTGTGTTAACCTGAAGTCAGAAAAGTTAAGATGGGGCTAGTACCAACTAACATTCAAATGATTAGCACAGTCAGTAAATCTGTGGTGAGTGTTATAGGCTTCCCGCATGTTCATGTGATCTGACTGCGGAACTGCTGTAGCTGTCTGCAGCAGATGTCACGAGGGAAACCAATGATGGGTTGAAACCTACAGTACATGTGATGGTAAGATAGATGACACTTGGGAACTTACAGTGCTTATTAGGCACAGCATTTTAGTGGAAACAAGGTGCTTGGGTGGAAAGGAGGTATGGCTCCTACTCATTTTTAACCTTGGCACTCGATAGGGATGAGTGATAACCATCATACCTTGGCCACACTTTACCCTTGGAAATGGAACCCGGTACCCATTTGATGGGAGGCTGGTTGGGCCCCAGTGCCAGTCTGGACCCAGAGGGTAGACGATAAATTCTCTGCCCCCTGTAAAAATTAGTAATTGTATTTATGAACAGAGAATTCAGATAACTTGACTGTTCTAGTTGCATTGGAGGATTATTCCTGCTTTGCAATTTGTATTCATTATAAATAATCCTAATGCGTGCAGAATGTGTAGTGCTGTAGTGTTTGTTACTGGAACTCCTGCTACACGTTGGATGGACATTCCAGAAATGACAACACAAGACAAAGTTTATCTCACTACACTTCATATGTCACATATTCCTAAGTCCTGATATCCCTAGTTTACTACTTTGGATTCCATGTAACATTTATGTCTTTTCAGCAACAGAGACTGACAAATACTGTTTGTCAGTTCTATTGCATATAAATTGATGGAAAACTATTTGTACTGCCTATTTGCAGAAATTGTTTTCCCCTTTTGATTAAGTTAAAATGTACCTCAAGTGAAGTTGTTAATCGTAATTATCTCCGTATCATGTATTATGTAGAAATGTTTTTTCTCAGTGAACCATCTGTGAAAAAATTAGGTTGTTTAGTTTCAAACTTCATTTGAAGTAGGGTAACTAAAATTAAATTCACTTTACAACTTCCTAATTATACATTTATTTTATGAAGTCCGCATAAAGAATACATAAGTATATTGGCTGATAACTTCCCTCTGCATCAAATCTTTGTTTTAAGTACCATTCTTGTAGTTAATTTGGTTCCATAACCAAACCCTTGTTTGTAACTGTCACTGTGCTGTAGCTTTCAGAGTCACCACACATTTTCCATGTCACTTCCTGAGGTATTCAAAATACTTTCTAATATGATGTTCCATAGTTCATAAAGGTCCTTGTATTCTGATGCCTTTTAAAAGCAAAACTATTCTCACTTTTCCTAGTGTACATTCAATAAGCTGGAAGGAACCATAAAATTTCCACCTTTCTCTGCATTTGAATTATAAATATGTGAGGACTAAGAAGTACATACACATGCAAAGAAAACACAAGGTGTAGTTTTCGCAGGACAATGTATATATAATATTAGACCAAAGTACAAAATTAAAGGTATAATGGACATTGGTAAGGGCATAGAAACCACATTTAAAAGTAACTTTCACCAAATAACAGCAATCAGTCAGACATGTACTTATGAATGGAAATAAACACAAGGGATGTGTCACCACCTATCACCATGATATTTTGCCTAATATGACTCATATATCCAAGTACATTAACTATAAAAAAATTAAATTAAATCATACAGAGAAAGTCATCATGATATGACATGTGTATATATACACACACACACACACACACACACACACACACACACACACACACACACACACACACACACACACACACACACACACACACACACACACACACACACACACACACACACACACACACACACACACACACACACATAAATACAAAGATACCAGTACATGTACATGAAAGCTAAATCTAACCTTACTTCCACCCACAATATTCTAAACCATTTCTACAAATATGTATGCATAATAACTTAGTGAGAGTGCCCCTACAAATATTTTCCCTTCTTTTTACTAGGAATGTTTTGAGAAATACAGAGCTGTACTTTTCCTATTAAGTATACACCAAGAAATACATGGACATTGCAGTCTGCTCAGTTTATCGAGAAGTAGTGATGCCACTCAGACTGCCTAAATGTGTGTGCACTGCATTGCTAGTGAGTGTGTCTTGATGAATTCATAGATGTATTTCTAATAAAGGGTCTTGGAAAATAAGTATAAATCACATTTCTAGTTTGAATGCCTTGACATATACAAATACACAGCTATTATAGCTGGAGTACAGGCTCATAGAATTCGTAGCTAGAATGATCCAATAAATAACCATACATATCACTCCTGGTAGGACAGCATTGATACTTCACTCCAGTATATATAAAGGACCATAATAAGTCTGTGTCACACATGCTGTTTTTCTATGGAAAATTAGATGGCTCATAAAGAGGAAACATGTTCCAAAGAAGAAGTGGCAACAGGTATTATAATTGCATGCTTATTACAGCTATTTATATAAATATTTACAGTACTTAATAATTTTCAGTTGCAGTAAATTTTTCTATAGAGTAGGAGTGAGGTAAATAATAACTTATATACTTTTAAATCATGATTTAATCTTCTAATGCCATCTGGAAGAGCACTGACTAATTTGATTCTTGCATAGGAAGCACCTTACTGATGACTAGTGAGATTAATGTATGACTGATGGAGATGATGTAGGATTTAAGGTTTTCATAGCAGTGAGTCTAAAGATGGCTATCTTCTAGGTTTTATTGCCTTGTAGGTGCTGGTTATGGAGGAATCCAGGACCTCTTGAACATTTGTTAAAATTCTACCAGCCTGCATGGCACTGCAACCCAGAAGGCAGCCATTCATGGATATCATGCTTATGGTTTGCATTTATGATATGTGTCATTCAGTTGCAAGGGGGAATATATTAAAGTTCTTAAATAATTCTCTGCAAGATACTATTCCTGTAACACATGCCATTATTCTAATAATTTTCTCTTTAGTTGATTACAATGTGTTGAATAATCCTAGAAGGTAACTCCATACGGATGGAGTGGAAATAAGCAAAGTAAATAAATAAAAGCATTTATCTACTTTCAACAGTGGCATGACTGCCTTCATGGCAAAGCATGCTGAACTTAATCAAGGGATAATATATTCAATCTATTCTTCCAGTTGAATTTATTATAATATTACAAACCAAGGAACTTAGATTTTAATACTTCTATTGTTCTAATATCATAACCTATATACATATTGATACTCTTTGGTAGTGAATTTTATGGTTTACCTTGTCAGAACTTGAGTTGATTTTATTGGCTTTAAATCAGTTTAGGTCAGTGTAATCAGGGGAGAATACGTATTGGATTGAGGATTTATTATTTTTCTTGTATATCAATTAAAAATAATAAGAAGGAAAGAGGTTATGTTTTTTAATAGTCCATATTTCATCCACGAGAGGGCACAGTAAGTATTACGTTGGTCATTCTGTACTAAACATTAATACCAACGTAAATCACGTAGCTGAGTGTCCTACCTCCTCGCATATCCTAATACCTGGTTACAAGCCTAAATTTCAAAATGGCGTCCGCTTACTAGTATGATACTGCAGCCATTTTGTATCAGATATAGTTTCAAGTTCCCAGTAAGAGGGCGGTTTCATAACATAGTCCCAACTATGGCCCCCAGAGTACGGCACGTCGCCTTTATGCATGAGAAACAGTTTGAAATTTAGCCATCAGAGGTCAATACTATCAAAAACAAATGACAGATATTATGTTGGTATTCCTGTTGAGAAGCAGGGTGACCAACTTAATATTATTATTTAGTTCTCATACCTCCTCGCCTATCCTATTGCCTGGATACAAGTTCGAAATTCAAAATGGTTCTTGAAGTTATACGAAATTGTAGCCATGACAATTATGTTGAGGTAGTTCAGTATTTGGCGAAGGTAGCGCTAGCAGTCAGCCGATGATGTGGAATGTCCTCCCATCTTTTGGCAGTATTGCGAACTACATCACAAAGCACATACCTACAATTAAACACATATCCGCCATTTTTAATTTTGGTCTTCTATCAAGGAAATAGGATGTGCTAGGAGGAGGTATTACATACAAAATATGAAAATGAGTTGGTGTCACTGCTGCACACCAGTGGCACCAACATAATCCGTTGATATTGCTTCCCTCTGGTGGCTATGTTTAGAACTGCATCGAACAGTTGACTGCTGATAGCCGAACCGTAAAGTATCTATGACGAGTAACAACGATGATAAACGAACTGTGCGAAGACGCCATTTTAAAATCGGGGTTTGTATCCAGGTAATAAGATATCTGAGGAGGTATTACACCCAAATAATGAAAATGGGTTGGTATCACTGCTCAGAACTAGGTGTACCAACTTAATTGCAGGAAAGTGTGGTTATTGCCTCCCTCAGGTGGCCACATTCGGAACTAGATTGCGACATAAAATTACATAGGCAATGTTTTGGAAAGAATAAGGTTTTGCTGAGATGTAGTTACATGAGCATTGTGCTACACGTAAATACGTTTTGATGGTGGTAGGACAATTTTCCGACTTTTTTAATGTGGATTTCCAGGCTAAGGTTGTGCATGAGGTTTGTCTGCTTAAAGGCAAATTATTTAACACGTTAAATCTGTGGTTTTTAACCTTTTGGTGCCCACGTTACAGTTGGTACATTCTTTTTATTTATGTTTGGAACAGGGAAGTGGAGTACATTTATTGTATAAAATATATTATTGATGTAAAACAGAAAGGTGATGTGATAATACAAGTATAAATTTAAACAATTTAAGGTAAAACAGTGATTTCCAAATTTTATATTGCTGTGGCCCTTTCCTATATACTAAAGACTAGAATAATGAAATTGATACCGAACTTGGTTTGTTTTAAATGTATGTCTGCATTTCTATATTACTTGTTTATTTATTTTTATTAAACTTTCTTTTTTGTAATTCCAGCTGTTCCATGGATCACCTGAATGAAACTTATGGACCTAGCTTTGGGAACCTCTGATGTACAGCAAAAAGAGTATTGTGTAATATAGTAGACCATCTTCCAGCACGTTCATGATCACTTACACACAAGACTACTTGCTTGCTAATATTTACATGGATCTTAAAGAAACAGAATATGAGAGTGTAGAATGGATGTAACTGGCTGAGGATCAGTTCCAGTTGTAGGCATGTGAACATGATAATTAACTGAAGATTGCTGTCTTCTGGGATGTTGCGCCATGTAGTATGATAGATGTCCACCAACGTTTCAGAGGTCATGCTGCCTCCGTCATCAGGGTGATGAATCATTGTTGTAATTGACTGTAATGTGTGACAGTAAAGGCAATGTGATAAAAATAAAAAAATGGTTTAATGAATCAAGAATGAAACATGTCATTTTAGGGATAAGGCACATGGTTAACAGAAGTTGGTGTTTAGCTCATATATATACAAACAGTGCAACTATGCATGAGTCATAACCTCACAAATCAGAATCTACTCTAAACATTTTTTTAGATAGTAAAGATATATTACAAAACTACATCTTTGGTGCTTTATAAGGTGGGTTGAAATCAGTACAAATTACGTTGGACTTACACCGTTCTTACCAGGCAGTAAATGTATTGTATGAATAACTTAAATAAACTTCATAAATACAAATTATTAACAACTATTTCATTATACAACAGTGCCAAAAAAATATATGCTTTGATTAAAATTGTACAACTGATTCAATAGCTGTAGTTTTATGTGCATCACAATCATAATTTTAATCATACTAATTTGCATAACATTTGGTATGTTCATTAAAATAGAGAATAATGTACCTTCCTTTGTGAAATATAATGTATCAGACTAATACAGTGGTTTTAATATAAAAGCAATAAATGTCATAAAATCAAATTACATAACAAAGTATTCAGCACATTTAACCTACAAACATGTAGGATTTTAGGTTTTAACAGCAGTGAGTCTGAAGATGGCTGTCTCCTGGTTGTTGTGCTATGTAGTTAATCTGTGCTCATGTTTAACCTGGTAACAGGGTAGGTATCTCAGTAACAGAATAATTCTAAAATTATTCATTGGTGCAATGTTAGTTTAAGAACTTTCTGAGAGGAGAGTATTGTTTAAGTAAAGTAATAGTTAACATGTGCAAAACGCCGAAACTTACCACTAAATACCTGAAAAATATCCGAGTCACTGTAAATACGCCAATTATAAATTTAGATCACAATCAAAATAACAATTTTGTGGTGTATCATCAGAACATTAGAGGATTTTCAAACAAAATTGATGAAATATCAGTGTCCATAAATAATACATATTCACCCCATATTCTGTTTGACTGAACACCATATGAAAGCACCAGAAATCTTACAGGTCAATCTAAAAAATTATACTCTAGGAGCTAGTTATTGCAGACAAAATTTGTCAAAAGGAGGATAGTATTTTTGTCAAAAAGAATTTAAAATTCAATCAGATTTAATGCATCACTGCAATGAACAAGACACAGTATGCTGTGTTGTGCAATTGCAATCTAGATTCTCCAACATATATGTCCTCGCTATATACAGATCTCCACACAGATGATTTTGAACTATTCTTAAAGAAGTTAGAAAGTATTTTAAATTACCTTTATAAACCTAAGGCAGAAGTTGTCATTTGTGGTGACATTAATGTTGATTATTTTACTGAAAGTTACCACAAGCAATGTCTGAACTCTCTACTAACATCCTTTAATCTCATGTCAATAGTTAACTTTTTCCCCTACCCCCAAGAATTCAAAATTACTCCAGTACTGCCATTGATAATGTTTTTAGACAGTTCGAGGAAAGATAATATTTTTATTGAACTGGTAACAAATGGTCTCCCTGATTATAATGCTCAACTTCTAGTTATAAAAATTATAGAATCAATCTCTAATTATCATAATTACAGGAAATGATTCAGACTTACAAATAATGACACTATTAAGGAATTTATAAAACCTAAATAATGAAAACTGGGAGTCAGTATTAAACAGACATGATGTAGATTCAAAATTCAACACATTCCTAAATATCTTCTTAAGAAATTTTAAATTGAGTTTCCTCATCAAAACAGAGAAAAAGATGTTTGGAAATAAAGAATGGATTACTAAAGGTATCAAAACATCTTGTAAATATAAACGAAATCTTTACCTAAATTGCTGATATAGTAACAACCAAATAATGAAAAGTCACTACAGTAAATATTGCAAGATATTAACTCAGGTCAGTAAAGAGGCTAAATGTATGCATTACAATAAACATATGAGCCACATAAAGTAAAAACTGGAAAACTGTGAAAAAGGAGACAGGTAAATATTCTGCAGAAGAAGTGACCCCATCAATAAAGATAGATGATGATATAATAATTGACTTTTTTCAAAATTGCATAAATGATTTCTTTGCTAGATTGAACAAATGGATTAAAGCCAATAAACTCACATTAAATTGTGACAAAACAAATTTCATGAAAGTTTGTACTAACAACAGAACTCGTGTAAATCTAAATATATGGTATGATGGGTAGATAAAATAATGGAGGAAATAGAAACAACTAAATTTCTTGGCCTACAAATTGGCAACAAATTTAACTGGAAAACACATATTCAGTACATTATCCCTAAACTAAGTTCAGAATGTTTTGCTATGAGGGTAGTTGCAGCACTCATGAAAACAGAAACTTTAAAATTAGTTTGTTTTTCTTACTTCCATTTCATCATGTCATGTGGAATCATTTTCTGGGGAAATTCAATGGACAGCAAAAAGTATTTTACATTCAAAAGAGGATCGTTAGAATAATGGCAGGCACTAAAAGGAGAGACACTTGTTGGGAATTATTTAAGAAGTTCTTCCACTAGCCAGTGGATTTTTACTCTCACTATTATCATTTGTAGTGAATAACATGGAAAAATTTCAAACAAATTCAGATACCCACAATATAGGAACAAGACACAGATACAACCTTCATGTGCCGAATTCTAACCTCAGTAAATATCAAAAAGGAGTTTACTATACTGGAATTAAGTTATTCAATAATCTTCCACCTACCATCAAAAGTTTAAATCATGATATAAAAGTGTTTAAGCCAACGTTAAAAGAGCATCTCCTATCGCACTCCTCAGTAAAAGAAATTAGATCACCGAAAAAGTCTCAACTATTATAATTATACGTAAGTAATAATGGTGTTGGTTTCCCATCATAATTAGCTTCCTGTAATACTGTAGTTCCAAAAATATGTGAATAGTTATTATATATCTTTGTATTTATATTTGTACTAGAAACAAGTATTGTATTTGTGCTGTGACCCATTCTATATCTTTGGTTTAAGCCTATGAAGGACTATGGAATGTAAATAAATTCAATTCTAATGAGTAATCCGTGATCAGGACTGACTTCGTGTAATATCATGAAGGCCAAAATTGTCATGTGTTAAAATATGGCGCTTTTATTGTCTGTTTAAATATCATTATATATATTAGTTTCTTGGAGGTATGGTTTACTCTTGTTAGAATATAAGTATTTAAGTCTAAGTAAATATACGTATAATTGCGTTCTTAATTGGAATCAGTTTATTGAGGCTTTTGTTAATGGATCAGATATTGTGACAGAATAATATCGTGAATGTTGGGACCGTATTGACTAAACTTTTCACGAGCTCTTTTGTTCGTAAGGAATGGCGTAAATTATTACGCATTTCTTTACATGTGTTAACTGAAGTCCTACGATAGTGTAGTTTTATGGCACTTGGTAAAGGACGAATTAGTAGTTTGCAGTCTGTATAAAATAAAATAAAATAATTGAAATTTGGCTGTAGAGTTCTCTAGCATTCCCTACCATACCTTTCTGCAGAAAGAGGATATTTTTACAGCCTTGTGATGTAGTTGCATTAATTAAATGTGTTTATTTTCAGAGTAATGTAACTAGCATCATGGATGATGAATTTGATGATAAAGGTTGGGATGGAGACATTTGTGATGGAGAAGTGAGTAATATAAATAATAAAGAGTTTGCTTATTGTATGTAGTTGTGATTTGAAGTAGTAGTCATTAACACTTCTTTTCAACTTTTATGTTCAAAACCTTCCTTGGAATACTCACTTTATTCACATTCTTAAAATGTATTCATACACTCTTATTCTGTTATATCTGCCATGGAATAGACTTACTTTCCTCTTCTTAGGCATTTTATTCATTTTCTTATGAAAGTTAATGTTAAAATGAATTCTAAAGAAGTATGATGTGATGATATGAATTGAATCATGTGGCTTAGGCTAGGGTCAATGACTGTGAAACTTCAGGTTGTAAAAAAGGTGAGTAATTTTTTGACTTTCAAAGTGTTTACCAGCTTGTCACAGACCGCTGCATAGAGCTGTGTGGTCAGAATAGCCAAATGTTGCTTTTTTTCTGATGTGACATTTTGCTTTTGACACAAAGCTTCCATAATAAACTTTGTATTCGGTACACATATGAGGATGTACAAGTGACGTATAATAAGAAGGAAAAGTCCAAAATCCTATGGTTCTAAACTTGTCACATAAGGAGTCAGTTAACTCCTGCCATGCACATTATTTCAGTTTTGTTCTCAGTTTTCTTATTTGTATGACCAAAAATTATTTAGAGGAGACTTGTAGGTAAATATTATATTTCAGAATTAGTAAAAAAACTGTAAGTGTTTAAGCATATAGGGGTTGACATTGTGAGGTTATGGATTGGATGCAGCTGGATCAGTATGGGTTAAGCAGCGTATTTTTTTTAAATGATGATGAACCTTCACACTCCATAAAAGGTGGGAATCTTTTGGCTAACACCTATCATCTGTGTAAGAAGTGCCTTATATCCTGGAAATATTTACTACAAGCCTGTACAACTTGCATCAGAGTTCTGTGTTTCCATGTTAAATCTCAGTCTTCAACTAAATTTTAATTTGCTTGGAATCATAAAACTCATAAGAAAGTACAATTGCATGGTGTGTAATTAATCTGTTAAGCTTTGTCATTGTAATGTTTTTAATTAAAGCTACAATGATTTGAATGTTGATACTACTTCAGTGTTCATGTAGGTGAACAAAATTTTACTGTCTTGGGCCTCCTGATCAATGTCTCAAGCTTGGTCAAAGGTTATATATATTGTAAAATCCTGAGTAAAACACAGTCTTTTTTCTTCAGTCTGAAGGAGGGGAAGAACCAGTGGAGCACCCACAGGAAGTCTTAAGAGAATGCCTGGAGAAGTTCAGCACACCGGACTACATCATGGAACCAGGCATCTTCACACAGCTGAAGAGGTTTGTACACAAGAATCATGTTCATGCAAAGTCATATTGTTATGGGAGAGAGAACCAGAATGGCTATGAAGCAAGCGGAGATTTAATTTCCTAAAATGCAGTGCCAAATAAAAGTAAAACAAAGACATTTATAAAATCTTGTCTCCAAGTACCGATACACTTTTGAACATGTTAGCTCAGAGAAATATAGATTTCTATCCAGAACTTGTAAGACTGTTAACTTTTATGTTTTGCAAAAACTCAGTATGAATGTGATAAGCCAGGATAGGTGTGTGAATAAAAAGACTGCATAAGGGCTGGATGGCCAGAATTTGATTCCCAGCAAAGGCAGGAACCAGCACATCTAAACTAGCACTATAACCCACCTAGCACCCAATTCAGTTGGTGCCAGAAGCTCTTCATGGGGTAAGCATGAAGTTGACGACCTATCTAGTACGAAGGTCTAGAATGTGTGGAGCTATGCCTCCATTTGCCTTCCATATCATTATTTCATGGTACAAAGTACAGAAATTAGTTCGTTACCAGTGTTGTCAGATTACGGTGCCATAAGTTTTGAGTTTCTCAAAATATATATCTATCACATAAGAATGGAGATGTGTTAAGTATGATCGCTTGATACACTATCAGTATGGAGATAAACTTCTTGAACTTAATGAAATACCAAACTTTGATGGTGAGAATATTATATTTAACTTCACAAATAGTATCCCCATGGTGCTAGGTTTTTCTTGAAAGGTTTATAAATGCTCATCTGTTCAGCCCAAAGTTTCATTACTGTTCACAGAAGCCTGCCATTTTAAGTGAAGAGCACAAATGAAGCTCCTCATTATGTAATTTTCTCCATCATCCTGTTTCTTTGTTATCCTATGTCCATATATTCTGCTCAGCACTGGGAGATTTAATTATATGCTGTAGGCTTGAATACTGTGAGTCTTATTAGAAAAGTGTATTTTCCAAATATAATTTTGCATATAATCTGTCTTAATGTTTATTTATTACAGATGCAAATGCAATGTTGTGAATATAATCTTACTATGTATACATGTACTATAACATATATAAATTATATTTCCTTGTATTTTATTAAATATTGGTATCAACATTCAGCAACATTTCATCATGCCAACTAGGGAACATTTGTTGCATCCAACATGGATAAAAAAGTGGGATTGATTGAATGTGTATGGTAATGCTCATACCAAGAGTTTGTGAATTGTTCATGAAATGCTGATGGCATTTATGGTTATATGTCAAGATACAGGTATAGCCTATCTTACGTATAGTATGTGAATATGAGTATGTTTTGTAGGTACTTCCAAGCAGGTGGAAATCCTGAGCAAGTTATTGAACTTTTGTCTCACAACTACAGTGCTGTGGCACAGATGGCAAATCTCCTTGCTGAGTGGCTTATTCTTGGAGGTGAGATTTGTTAAATATTTGTTGAAAGGAAAAGAAATACATTTAATGAAATTGGATGGATGGATGATGGTTATTTATGTAGGATTTGAGGTTTTCACGGTGGTGAGTCTGAAGACAGCCATCTTAATGGTTATTTATGTTACATAACCATGATATTGGTATAGCCCTTATCAACTTGCACCAACCTTAATCCTTCATCATTGTCATAAAGTAGACGGTATGGTTTGTAACATGTACAACATAGTAGGAACGTTTTGGATGGTGTGCAGTATCTTCATATTTTTATCTTTGAAACATTGTTTTATTTTATACTGAAAAAACTGATCACCTGAGGGGACTATGTTTAATTTCTTCCTGTGGTTCTCTTATTGTTATTGTTGTAGCTGGAGTTGTAACCATCAGCAGAAGCAGCAGAACTGTTTGATTATGATTATGATTATTCCTCTTCTATAATGTTTCCTTTTAACACTACTTTAGCTCAATGCAAATTTTGCCTTGAATAAGTCATGTATGAAGGTCAATTTGATCTTCTTTGTTGATGAGTGGTATCAGAATAAAATATAACCTCAACATTTCAGAGATTGCCTCTTTTTTGAAAACATTGGAATTTTATTCCATATTAAATGGCTGATCACCTGAGAAAACTTTATTGCATTTACTTTCCATAACAACTTCAGACTATATAATTATGAGATATTTATCATTTTATATTGTTTATTTTACTGTAGTATTCTTTTTACTGTATAATTTTCTCTTTTAACTTTACTTCTCAACTGGTTAAAAACATGAAACAAGTTCAAAACACTTGTTCCTAGAGGCACCTGGTCATAAATTTTGAAACGTAAATGGTATAGCAGTATCTGCACTGTTGATGTATTAAAGAGTACAATGTTAAAATATAGATGGGATATGTTTCTTTTATTAAGTGCAACAAGCACAATGGAAAGTGTTTCTTTTTAAAAAGTTAAGTGTATTTATTTACATTTTACTCTTTTAGAATTGTAGTATCATTTTTGACTGTAAACTGATATTTAATTTTATTTAATAGGAGTAAAGGTGACTGATGTTCAAGCAATGGTTGAAAACCACCTCAAGGATCTGATTCTCAAGACATTTGATCCAAAGAAAGCAGATACAATTTTCACAGAAGAGGGTGAAGTAAGTTTGAATGTATATGATAGTACCATGAAGGTCCTGGTCATTTTGTTTATTTAAAGGCCACATTACATGTCAAAACTGGTTTGAATTGTCATAGTGGTACCAGTATTGAACATAACTTGTAGCCTCATCTTGTTTGTAGTTCCTTTTCAGATTAAGGCAGCTCAAATGAATATGATGTAAAGATGTCCATTTTAATTAGTAATGTTCCGTATTGAAAATATAAATCAGATCAGTCATTCCAAAGTAAAAAGTGTTTGCATGCATTTCTTGTGAGAAATGATGGTGGTCGGAGGTATTGTATATAGTTTGAAGACCTCATTTAGATGTACACCCAGATTTGACCCTTTTATTTGACAAATTTAGTTATTTTACATTATTTCATAAGAAGGCAGATTCAGAACTAGAAGGGAACACTGACTGGCCAAATATACAGTTTGTTGAAGCATCAGTAAATTAGTTAACTGCCCAAAAGATATTACTTGGAAGACATGAATGTTTTTGATAACCATTTACACACTAGTCTTTTTGAGTGCTTTAGCAAGGAGAATTTTTCCATTGAATGTTGATTCTGGCTCATGGGACAAGATGGCATCCATTGTGTACAGCATTGAAGTGTAAATGGGATCACTCCACAAACAGATTGCATGAGACTCATAGTGTCTGAACTTTCAATCTACTGCTTGTTGGATCACATATTGATAAATAATTTGTGCAAAACCAAATGAAAATATAACGTTTATATGAAAAAATTCCCCGAAAGCAATGTCATTGCAGATTTTTGTCACTGTTATAATTTGGGTTGATTTTATGTTTAGTTTTTTAAGTCTGGATTCAAGTTGTTGATGTGCTTACAGATACAAATTGCCTGTGCAGCTGAGTGAACTTTTAACCCAGAAATAAGTCAACAAATCAGTGCATGTTATATTTATTATACAATGAGGGAAATAAAAGTAGGTTGTCAATACAATGATTGTCATGTTGTACTTACACAGACTCCTGCCTGGTTAACAGAGATGATAGAACATCCCACGTGGCGCTCTCTCATCTATCGACTGGCTGAAGAGTACCCTGACTGCCTTATGCTAAACTTTACTATCAAGGTTTGTCTTTGCTTGCAGCTTTTGTTTCTTTACATGAAGCACATAAAATTTATACATAGGAAAGGCTGTGTCTTGATGCATACCCACATTTTATCTCTGAAAATACTGAACAGGTTTTGATGGATTTGATATATTGAAGCTGACAGGAACATTTAAGTTTGGTTTTTATCTTTCTTATCTCTCTCTCTCTTTTTGTTTTCTTGGCTTTCCTTGAAAGCAGCTCATTGTACAAAAAGAAATTTCAGAACTAGATTTCATGAAGATCTACAAGTTTTATTTAGAGCATTTTTTTATGATGTGTGTATTTAATGTACCACAATTTAAACAAATTGTGTAGTATTCTTCATTTGTATAAAGTGAAGCTTTCATGATGACTGAAGCTGATGAAGGATTCTTTTGCTACAAGCTGCATCAGGTGGCTGAAAGGTGAATAAACCATATCTTCTGCCAACGTTTCGAGAACAATCTCTGTTCTCATCCTCAAGGCTGTTGGGTAACCAGTCCGTTCCTTGGCAGAAGATATGGTTTAATCACCTTTGAGCCACCTGATGCGGCTTGTAGCCCGAGAGTCTTTCATCAGTATTTTTATGTATAATGTGAAGTATTCTTCATTGTTCTCTATTAGCAATTTTAGAGTTTATTTTTATACTTGCTTTTATCAGAATATTTGTGTATGGTTCCAGAAGCAAAGAGTGAAAACTAGTGAAAAATTTCTGTGCCTCTAATAAGCAGTGTGTACTTATAATTTTAATGCAGTGGTTGAAATAAAAAAATAATGTAACTGAAAATGGTTTGCTTAAATATTTATTGTTCCCTTTTAATTTAATTTTGTTCTCTACTGTACTTCCTGCAGTGTATCTCTGAAAAAGAATGTTTCTTTAAGAAGTGTGAAAGAATTGCCTGGCCTCTGAAATGTTTAATGCACAACTGATAAAAAGAAAAGAAAGAAATAGAATGAAAATGTGTTTTGCTCAGTAACAATGTAGTGTATGTATCTAGTAGGAATTTCTGATTTTCTGATTTGAATCAAGAACGTTTTGGGTATGTAATTGGAAATTGTTATTTATCTACAATTAATTACCTGTGTTTCTGACAAACAGAATATTTCCAGGTTCCTCGGGATTCTGTTGTAAGCACATTTTATTATAAGTGCTTATTTTTTTTGCAGCTGATATCTGATGCAGGATTCCAGGGAGAGATTACCAGCATCTCAACAGCTGCCCAACAGATTGAAGTCTTTTCTCGTGTTCTCAAAACTACCATCTCAAGCTTCCTCCAAAGTTCAGAAGACTGGCAAAACAGTATTTTGGAGTGTGCAGTGAGTGTTATTGAATTATTCTGTCTTTATGTATTTTTTGTTAATATATCAACTTCTGATTCTTATAGTCTGGAATATTTCTGTTTCTTGTCTGCTTTCTTGTTTTGGAAGGAAAAATGGGTTTATGATGTTATCAGGTGTGTGTGTGTGTGCACGCGCGTGCACATACACTTGCATGCACATGCATTCCCCCCATAATAACTTCTCAGCCACTTGACAGATTTTCCTGAAAATTTCTTTGAACATAATGCCATTTCAGGCCACTGTATTTCTACTTTTAAATTCCTGTGATCAGTAATACCAACATGGTAGTGGTTTGAACTTCTGAGAAGGGAATTACACTAACATTGTTCATATATTGTGTCGTAATAGATCTTAAACAAATATGCATTTTTTAAGTTCTTTTGTAGAATACAATGTGATGGTATAGCTATTATGCTATATATGTATTTAAATCTGTAATGACAGTATCATTGCATCAATACTAGATAGTGAAAATAAAAATCTTATTCTCAAACTGAACTAACAATATCTTCCACAGAATTCTTGCTTTGTCTGCTCTCAGACAAGAATTTGAACTAATAGATAAGCTTTTGTATGTGTCATTTTAATATAATTCTTTGTTGATTTGGAATTCATAATTAAGTCAACCATTTGAGAAATTTATCTCTTTTTTAATCATTGCTATGGAATGTGATTTTGCTTTTCAAAATAATTTTTCTCTTTATTCTCTTTGCTTCATGGAATAAACAACTTCTTGTCTGTATCCTCAGATTCTAGTGATGTCTTGGTCTTTGACACACTCTTTGCCAAATAGGTTTATAATTCCATGCTGTTTTCTACCATCTGTCTTCACAGCATTCTACATACATGATCTTCCCATTTGTTCCTATACAAAGTAATTTCTTTAAGTGTTGTATTAACCTTTAACATCTCAGATATTTTGATATTTCTGGTTTTCTCTAATCATGTATAACAAACAGTTGTTTTAATAATATTAAAAATGTTACAGAAAATGGTGTGCCATGGACAGCACACATATGTGTACAGTCAGGTATTACTGCAGGTCCTGTCCCAAGAACCAAAGGGTGGCTCAAACATGAAGCGGCTGTCACAGGAGATTACCCGCTGTGCCCAGCAAAAGTAAAAATCTGTTTATTAACTGTCATTATCATTCATTATCACAACACTGATCATCACTGTTGATTTGTCTTTACTCCTGCTTCATGTTTCAGAGATCCTGGGTTTTATTTTTGAACTAGAGGCCAGTTATCCTGGTCAGGTTTAATGTTTTTCTTCAGTCACTCACTCCAGACTAATGATAGGATGATACCTTGACATAAGCCATGACTATTTCCTAATTCTTACCTACTCTCCATTCACGATCATCTTCAGATTTAATTAAAAGCTATTTAGCTTCTGTTAAAATGGTAGTGTTAAATAAGCTATGAATAATTCAATTCAATGAGTCTACTAACATAATTCTAATGTCTTGCGACAATAATACTGTGTTGAACTCAGTTTATGATCCTTCATTATTATTCATGCATATTTGGTAATTGTGTTAATCTCAGTTATTATCACCATGGTGCCTGATATGTGGTTTTATAAAAATTAATAAAAAGTGTGTATTTTTAGCATATTTTCCTTATTTTGTAAGGACAGGAAAGAATATATCGTGTGTGTGCGTGCACACACTAGAGCATATAATAGACCATTGTTTACTTAGTCCTTATGTCTAGAATGTGTGGAGCATTTTTTACACTCCACCCTCATTTGTCAACATGCTTCCTGGAGACTGAACCTGGAGTCCATCTAGACTCTTATTCTATGGGTTTGGGGGTGGGGTCTGGCCACTCACTCTAGAATGTGTAGAGGTTTACTTCTATGTCCTTTATGTGCCTTCTTGGCATACTGCTTAGGCATAGGGGCAACATTATTGCTTTATTATTCTTTTTTGTGGCAGCCAGCATGATGTGACTCCCATCACAATGGCACTAAATGGTGCTGCAAGGTTTCCACAAGCATGTCAGGCCCTCCTGTCCATGCTGTCACGCAATGCTCTGAACCCGGCAGACATCACGGTGTTATTTCGAAACTATTCTGCCATGGATCCACCTCCTATTGACTTGATCCGAACTCCTCAGTTCCTGGGTGAGTGCAATGTGAAATCTGTCATGTACTGCATTGAATCATGAAGTTTCTTGGCTGTGGTAGTTTCAATTTGGTAATAACTATACAATATGTAAACTAAAAAATAATATGAACTCTGTAACACATGAAAGTCAGCGAGGAACTGTATCAATTATTACCTTCTCCTCGTATTGTTGTGCCAGCTGTCTGATAAGAAAAGTCACCATTGGAATGATCCTAAGGTACTTGTACCCACTTTCTGTCTCCTTGATCTTACATGTGTTCTGTTTTCAAGATGTTTCTCCCACAAAATTTTAGTATGTCTTCCCCATCAAAATAATATATCTAGTCCATTATGTACCTCCTTGTTTTTATTACCCTAACAATGCTAGATGATTTATAAAGATCACAAAGTTCCTTTTTGTGTAATATCCTTAACTGTCTGCTGTCTTCCTTAGAAGTAAACCATTACAGAAAATTGTGGGCAACTGCTTTATCCTTTGTCCACAGTCCACTTTCATGATAACATTCTCCAAAGAGGTGATAGGGGATATACCTGTTAAATGCCAAAGATATGAGAGCAAAAGCAATCAGTTTTTTTAGCTACTTACATTGGTGAGATATTGCATAGAAATGGTTAAAAGCATAATTTAATTGCCAAACATTACAGTTGAGTGGTTGTTGTTCTACTTTGTATGTAAGAAGTTTAGGTTTGGCTACTGCCATGGAGGTTGGCTATCGTTATCGAGATTTTTGTGGCAGTTCTCTGTCCCTCAAGCACATGCTGGGAAAGTACCTTCAGAAGTGCCAAGACCACTTCCACATCTATTGCAATTCATCATATAAATTGATTGGATCAAATCATATTTTAGTTCTTTGAAATATGTGAAACTATCCATTAGATTTAACGATATTTCAAATGTATTATAACTTGCACCTTTCCGGCCATAAGGTACTGTAACTTTCTCGTCAGTCGGTAACAGTACATTTAGAAACAACGCAAGGTTTGTGTAAATTAGTGAAAACACTAATATATTGTGTTTGTTGCAGAGCTGCTGGTAGACTCTCTGTTTAAACCAGGTGTAAAACTGAATCCAGAGCACAAACCGAAGTATATCTATCTACTGGCTTATGCTGCCAGTGTGTGTGAAGTTGCATCTGGCAAGAAGGGACAGTCAGTACGCAAGACACTCAATAAGGATGAGTTGAAGGCCACAGTCCAGGCCATTGAGAAGGTTCATAGCATTTGTAACAGAACTCATAGCTGAGCTGAGCACACTGTATCAATGCATCAGGTAAGAATCAATAATAATAGGTCAGTGATACCAACCTTTTATGATTCACAGATTGTTAAACAATAGTGAACTTTCTGAGATCCATTATTTTATTATTGAATTATAGTGAATATTTAATTAAATACAAGGAAAATTAATTTCTTACTGGACTACTGCATATTGGATGTGAAATTGGTTTTGTGGCAGTAGTTTGTATTTAAAAATTGTACTTCCATTTTGAATACATCTTCCGACTCTTCTAGCTTGATAAATGCAAAAGTGTATAAAAAGACTTGCTGTGTGTTGGCATTTATTTAAAATATATAAAATCATTCATACAAACAAAACTGTTTATACTTTGAAAAACAGTGCCAAACGTGTTTTGACCTCATGAGGTATGATTTAATAGACAGACTAATGAATTGATGTTTTTGCCACCGATGATGACCTCATGAGGTCGAAACGCATTTGGCACTAAGTGTTTTTCAAAGTGTAAACAGTTTTGTTTGTATGCATGCATGATTTTATATATTTTAGATTAGTATTCAGCACTGTACAGTATGCAAGGTTTTAAAATGTGTGTTGGCAGATTTCCTGTAGTATCAGTTGGTGTGGTGCGTTGGGTGGAAAGTACAGTCACAGAGCCAAGCTATTTCAAACTCTGTACAGAACACACTCCAATTCACTTGGCTCTTCTTGATGAGGTCGTCACATGTCACCTCCTGCTTCATCCAAAAGTCCTGCAGCTGTTAATTCAGCTGTTTGAATCAAAACAGGATGAACTGGAGATTCTGGTACAGGTGTGTGCATGCCTCTTTGCCAGGCTTTTTCTGTTGGTTTGGAATATGATGGAACATTCATACAAGATAAACTTATGAAAACTGTGAGCTTCTTTTGAGAAACTTTATACATCTAGCTTTCAGAATACTAAAGATTAGCATATATAAAACTAATTTTGCCAGTTTTGTATGTTTGTGAAATGTGGTATCTTGCTTTGAGGAAGAACATGTATTACATTTGTTTGGAAACAAAGTTTGAACTAAAATATTTGTATTTAAGAGGGATGAAGTAAGTGAGCAGTTTAGGGTGTTGCATAACAAAGAACTTCATGGTTTATATAGGCCAACTAGTGTATTTGGGATAGTGAAATTTTTGAGGGTACAGTGATCTAGGATAGTAGAGACAAGTAATGCATATTATGTTGCAATTTGTATAGTTGGAGATGAGAAAAATGCTGCTGGACCGCATGGTGAATTTGTTGAGTCGAGGCTGTGTAGTGCCAGTGGTGAAGTACATAAAGCAGTGTTGGTTACGTGGCGACACTGACATATCCCTCATACGCTACTTTGTCACAGAGGTAAGTGCTTACTGGGCAGTTGGTGAGGTTTACTTGCATTTTCCTCAGTTGGAAAGGATCTGGAGCTATAGCCAGGATGTAAACCCAGGACCTCTCAAATATGAAGCAGGAGCTGATACAGGATGTTGAAGATTAGTAGTGTTGCAGTTGGGATGCAGACCTACTGCTTGTTAGACCCTGAATGGAATCTTAATCATTGTATTATGGAAGTGATTGTTATGAAGATTATTAAAAATAAAGATTTTGAAAAAATAACTATTTGCTAAACAAAGACACGGTAGGGTAGACAGAAATATAGGATAGTGATTGTCATAGGATAACCCACCATAATGTAAATTTAATTGAATGGTTATGATGCCGCTGAGTGTTCTGTTGTTATGGCTGATCAATCTGCTTTTAATTAATATACTAAATTGCTCTCTTATGTTACAGGTGCTAGAAGCGATTGCACCACCATATACACCTGAATTTGTGCAGCTTTTCTTACCTATGGTTGAAAATGAAGAAATCACTGGCACAATGAGAGGAGATGGAGAGAATGATCTTGTCTCAGAGTTCATTGGTAAGCAATACCATGGCCAAAACACATATTCCTTATAAATATTATTGAAATTAGTTTAAATGTATGTTGCTGATTGTGATGCAACTTTATGCATTCCATGCCTTAGTTTCATTAATATTACACTCCATAAAGGCCTAATTACATTCTTGGACTTATCTCATTTGCTCAGAGATAAATGTGTCCATCAAATATACATGCATTAGGTCTCATATATTTTAATAAAACTCTTGTGTTTTAAAAACATCACTGTATAATACCTGTGTAGTGTACACCCTTTAAAGTATTGTCCAAGCTTCTGTGATTTCCTTCTCATCAAGCTGATGTTTACTAAATTTTTAACACGCTGAATATACGTACACAGCAGACAAGAGTGATGCACAACTTACCCTGTTGTTGCTGGATGTTGTCTCATGTTATAATAGTGGATTTTGTTGTTTCTAAGGAAAGCTTTGTTTCCTGTTTCAGTTCACTGCAAGGCACACTACACGATCCTGTAAATCAAGACTTCTCATCATATTTCCAATTTCCAGCTTCAGGGTCATTTGATATTGAGCAAGCTTAAGATTTTTGATACATATTTGGCTTCCAAGCTGATCATTCCTCTTAATTTTATGTAGTAAACTCAGCGAGTTGCTAGTTCTGTTTGCATAGCACACACTTGCACGTGGGCATTTTTCTGAAATTTTTGTATGAAAATGTCATGTTTATGTCATATCTGAGGCTTTGTTTTTGGATAGTAAAACATGTTATGCATATCAAAAAACATGAGACGCCACAATGAGGGTGATGAAATCTGGACGTTGGTAATATTTGTGTCACTGCCTTTCTTTTATAAGTCACCATCAACATACTTGCCATGTTAGCAGTATTTTTCAAATCAAACTACTGTCCACAGACCAGGGGAAAAGCCCTGTGTGTGTGTGTGTGTGTGGGGGGGGGGGAAGTTGGTTCCAGTGCGGTGCAGGGGGAATGTTTCTTATCAGCTGGACTAGAGGGCTGCTATTGGTGGGAAGTGTGACACGTCAGAGTTTTACACTACTACACACAGACTGAAAACATCAAGCCGTTAAGAGTAGCGTGTAGTGGGTGCGCCTGTAATGTGTTCTGTGGGGGTTGTGATAATATTCTAGATTAAATCACCGTGCCACTGTGAGGTAATCTTAAAGCTGTACCCATTTGAACACATGAAAGCCTGTTGTCCGTTGTTCGTTCAGTGGTTGTGGAACGAATGCTTTTAGGATGGGTCGTCACTCACCGTGAAATCTTGCGCAAGCGTGTATAACGAATTCCTAGCAGGGCTTCTCTCCTGGTCTGTGGACTGTAGATAGTACAATATTCCTTTATCAGGGTGAAGCCCTGATGTTATAAGCATCTCTGAAATGTTGGTTAGTTCCTACCACACTGCACGGTGCAATATTCCAGAAGTTTGGAATCATAGGATTTTGGACTTCTTCTTCTTCTTATTATGCGTCACTTGTACATCCTCATGTGTGTACCGAATACAAAGTTTATTATGGAAGCTTTGTGTCAAAAGCAAAATGTCACATCAGAAAAAAAGCAACATTTGGCTATTCTGACCACACAGCTCTATGCAGCGGTCTGTGACAAGCTGGTAATCACTTAGAAAGTCAAAAAGTTACTCACCTTTTATACAACCTGAAGTTTCACAGTCATTGACCCTAGCCTAAGCCACATGATTCAATTCATATCATCACATCATACTTCTTTAGAATTCATTTTAACATTAACTTTCATAACAAAATGAAGGAAATAATAATAAAATGAAGCCCAAATAAGTTTTGATTTTAATTATGAAATGAAAAGATACTAAAATTGAGACTACTACTTTGGTCTTCAGGTGAAAGGAGGGCAAGAGCCTGTGGAGGGAGTCCAAGAAAATAATTGTACACAGCGTTCTGCACCATTATCAAAAATGTTAAACTTAGGTTAAAAAACTGGTTTCTTGTTAGTGTATCCTTCAGTGGTTTTATGTTTAGGCTATGAAGGTGTATATTGAACATGGAGGCAGAACTACTCATTATAGACAACTGTGTAAACATTGAGGTGAGTATCAGCTCTGATCAATTTGTTTCCACCAAAATACGTTTGTTTATTTAATTATATTATAATGACCTTTTGTTTTATTTAGTTTCTTGTCTGTATCATAGGCTACATGGGATCCAGTGATGGGGAAATTGTTAATGACATATTTAAAGAATATAGAATGGTAGTCATACTTTGAGGCACTATAGCAACATATTAATCCAGGGACTGATAAAAATCGTTTTAAATGCGGGATAACCAACCCATCATCTGAGATTTGAACATGGAAGCTCATGGACACAAAGTAGGGCTACTTAATACAGTGGCACTCGGTCCACTCTGCAGCCGACCCAGTGCCCACTCGACATCAACTGGGCAGAGCGAGTAGAAACATCATCTAGCCACAAGCAACACCTAAATCCCCAGCAGAGCAAATATTTTTTCTTCTCCTCCACGTTCTTATCTGTTTTGGAGTGGTTTATGTTGGAAGCTGACCACTTTCTCCAAGTAGCAGCGAAGTCTAGAATGAGTAGATCTTTACCCCAGGTCCCTATGACAGGGGTGGAAATGATTTTCAGAATTAGGTGCATTCTTTAGATCAGCAGAGAGGCCCTGGGAAATGACTAGCATGTGTTACAAAGAAAATTGCTAAATGCAGGTACAGAAATTTGTTCCGAAAGTACATGTGTCATTGATGAGAACCATATTTATGATGTCTTAAACACTGGACATAGCTGAGTTGCAACAAATTCGTACTGGAACTATATGGAAAGCGCCCACCAGTTTCTAACTACGCCCATTTTCAACCCTGTTCTATAGCACTTCCAAAGCATAATACTTACATTTAGCAATTTAAACTCTAGACCATAAACACTGAAGCCCCACATGATGTAACTTTCTTTATTATCTTGTTCATTTATCTCTGATGTCCATAAATTCTCATCAGCACATTTTTCCCCTATGTTATTCATGTAGAGTGAGACCAAATGCAACCAAACAGTAGTTTTCGTATATATGTATTTATCTAATTTTAAAATTCAGAACAAATGCGACCAACTCAAGTTTAGGAACGTCTTTATGAATTATGTTGTCGATCTTTGAATGTTTACATATTTTACACTAAGCGCCACTGTATCACTTGCACGTTTGACATAGGGTGGCATCTTCCGGTTGAAATTAAATGAAGATCCAGTACTAATTCGACATCGCGCCAAATTGCATCATAAAGGTGTTGCACGACGTAGGTTATAGAGGTTATGGAAGCTTAGCAATCTGCCTGTCGAATTTTTTGTTTTTGCGTAGGCTAAATGTGTCGTATGATAGAACAGCATCTAGTTTTAGGAGTTTTATTAACTAAACGACTTGCAAGTATTTAAATTAAATTCAATCAAAAAGTTTCAGACTGCCATACATTACTTTGCTGATTGAACAGTGGTCAGTAGACTTGATGCTTCGTATTTGTGTCGTTTGTAACAGTAACAACTATTTATCATAACTTTGATAATAATATTGTAAAACTGACATTTAGAATAACTTATACGTAGATTATGTATTGCCAGGCTAAATGTTGCGTAAGTACTATTTATGATATCCATTAACGTTGAGGAGTAAACAGATATTTTACACTACTTTGGGCTACCAACAAGCGGACAAACACGATACAAAACAAGTAAAGAATTCCAACATTATTTACAGTTTGTGCAGAAAATGTTGTTGGTAGAATTAATCATTATGAAAACCACACATAATAAACATAAAAACAATTAAGAACTTTTAAATGTCGTCGGCAATCAAAAATAAACAAATATGTAAATACAGTAGATTTTGTTTAATTGGGCCATCGGTTATTCGGGGCAGCCGTTTATTTGCGACAAATCTTCAAGAAAAAACCTTTTTAACTCTACGTGGAACTTCGCATAATTGGGGTAGCCGCTTAACTGGGCCAAACTGTTCTAGTCCCGATGTGTCCCAATTAACCGGAATTCACTGTAAATAAATATTTAAGCAGTTACTAGATATTTAACCGGTTAGAAAGTTATCCGGTTTAACAGAGCACATAGGTTCACGTTTTCCGACCAAAATTTTATATACAACTCACGTTTTTATTATAACAATAATGTGCATATTACATTTAACGTGACGTCAGAGTTTATATAAAATTATTTTATGGGAAGTTCCACTTATGAATGTTAAAAATACTAGTCTATCTGCTAGACTAACACACTAACAAAACTAATGATTTTTCTTTATTTGCTTGTGGGGTTTCTTTCATATGCGTCACCGGCAAACACTAACACAATTTGTACGTTCATGTGTGTCCATTTCCGTCTTCTGGTGGTTCAGGATTAAAATAAAATTTCATATCCCCTAAAAGGGTTTAATAAACTTTGGGTGCACTAGCTATATTAATTTATTTGAATATTAATACTGATACAGAATCTTGATGTCGAATAAACAAGCTTCAGTCACACCATTGTTTATTATATTGTGAAACGCGGTGTAGTTCTGGTTTGCAGAAAATGAACAAAATTTATTTTTAACATGTGTAGATACTTTGGAAATATTGTAATTATAATTTGTCGCCTTCATTTCAGGCATTCTGTTATCGTGAGGTTTCTTATGACTTTCTTCAGCAAGTCTTACTAAAATAAAGTATCGTCATATCTTGTTGAACACAGGAAGTACTTTCATACAAAATTGTTTCTATTCAGTTATGTTCAATTTTAGCGTGTAACGTGAAAACTATTCGCTTACTGAACAAACGTACCAGTTCACCTGACGCCATTTGGACATAACCTCAAAAATACGTCATAATTTATCCTTATATAGCAAATGTTTCAATAAATTACCGAAGGTAGTTAAATACGCTTACTTGTATCACCAGCAATCAAAAGTTACGAAATTTTTAACTTTAATAAGTACAACGTTTACAGGCAAATTACCTCTGTGGCAGGCAGGTTGGCAGTTCGTGGTTCGCGTGTGTACGAGAGTGAATGCAGGCTTTTTGGCTGTTGTTATGTGGAACTTTTCTACGAAGAAAGGAGACAATATTATTAATGTGACTGTTTATCCATATATACATTTCGTGGAATTCTTCTGTTTTGAAATATTAAGCCACTGTCTTTAAAAATAAAGATTCCATTAGTAGCGTCTGTAGTGATCGCACAGATACGATATTGCTTGAGGCTACAAAATTGTGATGTCTAGGCGTTTGTCTTCCAGCACTTGCTGATAAAGTGTTGTGCTGTGATCTTCGTGTGTGTGCACGATTGTTACAAGAGAGTGTTTATAATACAGTGCTGTGCCATTTTCTTGGATTTTGTCAACGGCAGCAACGTTCCAGTGGAAGCAGCAGTGTTCATTCGAGGTAGACGTGGAACGAGGGACCATGGCGAAAGGAGCAACGCGCGAACGGTAACGTTAAAATAAAACAGTTTTTTTGCCGAACTCTTAGTTGTTGAGGAACCATCCGCAGGAGGATGGGCTGTGTACTTGTAGCAAATGAGGTACGCCATAACATCGACACGGTCTTATATCAGTCCGGCCTCAGGCTGGTCATGATAATAACATAGTACTGTGTCAGGCAACTTTGTGTTTGAAGCGGTAGCCGTCATGACAAAGGGCTTAGGTTAATGCCAAGTTAGCAACCCTATGAACTTTGCTTTTTCTAGTTATTTTGTAAGTTGAATTTGTCCTCCCGTCTCCCCTGATAGGATAGGATTTGTGGACAGGTGGTGTGAACTCAGCTTTTGTGTTCAGTTTAGCCCGTGCAGGCAAAATGGACTTTCATGTAGGAGGGTTTAGTTTTAAGTATTTGTGTATTTTTTTAATAAACAGGTTCAGTCGGCAAGACCAATGAAATCAATGCGAGAAGGAGAGAGAGAAAACAAAAAAGAACTCTTGCAACCTCTGAATAACCCGCATTGCAGGGACAAAGATTCAACCAAGCCTAAAATATAATATTGTTTTTTGCGGGGAATGCAGAATTAGGTTCTATTTTGATAGAATAACCCTGTAATTTTTCCAGAATATTTCTGTATGTGAAATTCTTTTGGTCTAAAGAACTGCGGACATATCCCCACAAGTTTGTCGAGCATATCTCAAAATTCTGTACATTCAATTCATGTTACGCATGAATTTAGGAAATAAAATGATTGTTGCATGAGACAGAATAGATATTCCCCTCAATAGTACAAATTGCGTGATTGAAGATAGCTCGGAAACGTATGACAAGACGCCATATCCTACCATGAACACGACATGCAAGGATATGTGCCCCTATAGGGAAACTGGAAAACAAGAAAAGCGTAGACTTCGGTGATCAATCGGTAAGACAGTAAGCTATTATTCCGTACAAATCCCTACTTCCACCATATTTACGTCCTCACTTTCAATCGTAAATAATAATACTTTATGTTGAAATTTGTCGTTGAAAAATAATTAAAAGTATGTGTTCTCCATCTTTATTGTATTAACACGTTCAGCAATGGGTTGTAGCAAATAGTGATGTAGCAAATGACAGTTCACCTAGCGTGGATTAAAGATTAGGTCATCTGTTATATGTTTTTGAAGTATTATTTCAAAGTGGTGTTTAGAGTGGAAAATTAGTGCAAATTGCAAGTAACTGATAGAATAATACAGTTAATTCAATATATTTTGAAGTTATGGCTGATGAATGTGATAGTGAAGGAATTACGGATTCTCCTAAAAAAGGTATGATGGCTTATAAAGTGTTACGTTTGACAATTGTATTCTCCCAACAGTTTTTTACGTTACATAATCATGCTTTGCCTTTTTAACACACGTGCTTTTTTAAAACCACAGCGACTGTCGTAAGCGAGATGACAAAAACAGCCAATGGTGTATTAACACCAATAATTAATGCCAAAAATGCCATACATAAAGGCACAGGAGCCCAAAATTAAGACTTTAGAGACTAGGAATTTTATGCAATTAATCATAGCCGGAATTTCTAGTATGTGTAGTTCATTATAAATTGTAAATGAAAGTATCAGTTTTCAGTGACTATGTTGTTAAGGTTAGGTTGAATGTTCTTCCATATAAAAGGTTTAAATAAAACAATCAACGAATATTCTAAGAGGTGAAATTTCAGAATACAGTATGGATCCCCCTAAACTAAACTTTGGTAGAAACGATTGGACTAATTTAACCTAACCATAAAGTAGCATTTTGGAATCAGAAACTGGTCAAAGTCAGAATTGTTTCCTGCTATGATGTTGATCTCATCACTGATCCTCATGCAGTCACTGCGTTGTTCCTTCATCAGCATTCTTAGTATGTGTTGGCAGGGTGATTCAACTTATGAAACTGAGTATTATGTTGTTGCTACCAACGGACACACTTGTGTTGCAGTAATTTCTTATTAGTTTTCAGTCACTTTGCACAGTCTCCTGCACTGTTATTGTTCCACATTGTTGCAAGCTGTTAGTGTCAGTAGATCTTTTATGTTCAATTCATGGTCTTCTTTGATATACTTCACCACTTTAAAACCTTTCATACACTGTGCTGTCCTCTGGGATATGTTTACTTGCTGATGTAATGAAACAGAATAATTCCACAGACTGTTCATAGGGTCTGTGCATGTCTGAACATACAAACTTTTGTCTCTGATCTTTTTAAACTCATATAATCTTATTGGTTTTGTTATGTAAGGTAACTCATATAAGCTGATGAGAACATATTAGTCATCAATACATATATAGTTTTAAATTAAATAAAATGAGTTATGCTTTAAAGTGACTGCAAAATGATCATTATGTGAGTGTGACTTGGCTTGCACCAGCGATACAATTGTCTCTTTGAAATGTGTTTGTGGAATATCCTGTATTTACTCGTTACACATTTTCAGGACCGACACTGTCCACAAGTACGAGCAGTTTTGAAGCCCTTGACCCACATGATCCAAATCTAAGTCGTCTGGCAACTACAATGTTTCAGAAAACAGCTGATTACCTGTTTGGTGAATTGACAGCAACACAGGTGTGAATTATTGTCACCAAATTCTGAGTTTGGACACAATCCTGAGCCAGTTGCATCCATCATTTTCACAGACTTATTCCTTAAGATCCATCTTAACCTTCATCTGCCATGTGTCACAGGTTATACATGGATTAGCTGTCCATTTGCCACAATAGCGTACTACTAAACCACTTAACCATTTGTCGGACCTGCAGCCTTGTAGTATGCGGATTGAAATTTCCTATTCCCGTATAATAAAAGCTGATGTTATCCTCATATATCCTCTTCAGTTTTCCAAATGATTGCTGCAGTAACAATACTAAATGGCTCATATAAATTATGAAGTTCTATATTGTATAATTCTCAAAAATGTCTACTTATTCTTGGGATCAAATGTTTCTCTGCCAGCGTTGTATGTAGATACTTGTAATTTATGTTTCTATCTATTCTTCCTTCTACAGGAAGATTATAGGTTACTGGAGGCAATGAATCGAGCAACAATCTCTAAATACTCAGATATGAAACAGATTGCAGGCAATGTGGCTCGTACCATGATTGATCTGAATGACAAGTGTAAGTAACTTTCTGATAATAGAGCACAAATGTTCATTATCGCTAATACCTGAACTAGGTTTGCCAGCTTTTTAAACCCACAGTCAGTTCTGACAGATAATGTTCAGTTCCTTTTATAACAACTGAAACTGACATGTAAATTGATCTCTCGCTCACAGATGAGAGTCTGCAGCCTTATCTGGAACAGATAGACCAGATTGAAGACAGTGTTACAAAGCTTGAACAAGCAGCATACAAACTTGATGCATATTCTAAACGTCTGGAGGCAAGATTAAAGAATCTAGAGAAGCGATAGACACATTTCAAGTGTTTACACCATACTTGTGTGCCTGCAGCATGTGTGTGTCCAGCTTGATTTTCTTAAAAATTGGTCATTGTACACATGCAGAATATATTCTGTATTATCATTCTCTGCTTGTTATGTTTTGTTTGTGCCAGAGGTAGCCAGTAGAATAATAAGTTTTGTGTAGATATAATTTTGTAATAAGTAGGGTGGGTATTAAAAATTCTTGTCTATTGGTATAAATCTTTTTGTCATGTATGCATGCCCTAATGTCAATCACATGGAGTCTTTTTTTAATCTGTTGGTTTCATACATATTTCTTGTTAAATTTAGTTTGAGGTCTTGATGTTACCAGATATATGAATTTTTGGTTTTCTGTAACATATATGTACTTATAAATCATTAGATGACTTAAATCATTTCATGGTAAATTAGGAACTTCTGATGTAAAGGGTTGCCAGTGTAACTGGTGTAGTCCTTGATTTAAATTCTGATGACTTTGAGAAGAGGAAACCAGTCATGTTGGAATGACCATTAATATTTGCGAGGGGTATGATGACTTCTAAGTCGAGGGAAGCTATAAGTCACAGCTAAAAAGTTTCAAATTTCAGGATTTGTAGAAATTGTTTTGTGTCAAGAAAGGGGAGTAGGCCAACCCATATAGATGTGTATGTGTGTGTGTGTAAATTTTAGGTTTAGAATGAATTTAAGACTTCCATTATGAGGGACTTAGAAGAAGCTAAAGACTGGTTTTGAGGGATTTTGCTGTATGAGATTAGTGGAATTTTGTGCAATATTATGATACACATTCAGTGCAAGACACTGAAAAACAAATTTCATATTCATTTTAGAGCACATTTTTAGTCATTGTTTTGAATTCCCATGCCTAACACCAGGGCTTTGACGCTGACTCCGACCCCGACTCCTTCATAAAAGCTCAATATGTATTAATAAGGGTAAACCTACTAAAATGGTAAATGGCAGCATAAGAGATTTCATCACCACTACGTGAATCACCAGCCTACTTTTACGTGTAATGGTTATTGCAGAAATCAGTTGATTTGTAGACAGTTTGTATTGTTAAGGTACCGGAGCCAAAGTAAGAGATTTCATCACCACTACGTGAATCACCAGCCTACTTTTACGTGTAATGGTTATTGCAGAAATCAGTTGATTTGTAGACAGTTTGTATTGTTAAGGTACCGGAGCCAAAGTAACAAAGCATTATTCCCACACAATGTGGCTCAACGCGTCGTTGAATTCCCTAAAATGTGAGGCTGCCGGCGGCTCACACGGAATAAAAATTGTTTTTAAGAGTTTATATCGAGTTTGAAGTCGGTGTCGGTACATTTTTGCCGACTCCACCTAACATTGCTTCCGACTTCGACTCTGACTCCACAGCCCTGCCTAACACCATTACTTGTAAAAATACCTCATTGATTTTACCCCGTTTTATTCTGGTCCTGAGCTTTAGAAGTTTTGTTTCACTGATAAATATTTGCTTATTGCCATGTGAGGTTGAGTTTTCTCACATGTTACATGTAAAAGCTGATTGATAGAGGTTAAATTTTGTAGTGTGTTGGGAATGTTCAGCACCAGCATTTGAATGTGTATGAAGCCAATCCAGGCTTCTGTTAGTGTATAGTATGACCCAAGTGCTAATGCCAAATCTGAAAAATATGTATTAGGGGAGCCAGTTGGAAGAAATAAAGAAAAATTCTATAGTCAAAGAGATCAGTGAGATGGCATTGATTTGAATAGATGGTAGGATTTTTGCTGAGAACCTTGACCTTAGGTTAAAAGTGACCTGCCATTTTCTGTGTAGGATTCATATTATAAAAAAGTTGTCATTCTTCTGTCTTCATGAAATGTGTCATAAAAGTCAACATCTTATTTTTTGGTATGCATATTTACCCATTTATGTCAGCCATTTTTTGTCATTGAACCGTATTTGTGCAAAATGGCATTTCTCTCATGACCGAGACAGAATAGTAGGAATTAAGTCAATAATAGTTGTCATATATACCACTTGTTTAATATTTGTTTTATGTGTGACAAAATTAGTTCTTGAACATTTTGATCAAAGCCAACTGATAGTAATGATCCATTTACTGTTGATGAAGGTAATGGTCAGTCATTTATCATTGTGGTGGACTTCTTCTTGTATTAAGTGGTCCTGGAATTGGGCCAATGATGGGTAAAGGTTCATCCTTTTTCACCAAGTAACGAGTTGTCTGTTTGGTCCTGCAAAGAAAATAAAGCATTTGCTTATCCACATTGTCCATTTTATGAGGCTAAGTGGTGAGCATTTAGCTCATCGTCTTAACAGTGTAGGAATTATTGTATCAGTGAACCAAGATAGCCTATTCAGTAAAATCACCGGCTGCGTATTGGATAACCAAGGTTTGTTTTTTGGCAAGAGCAAGAATTTTTGTCTCTCCTAATTGTCTTTGGGGCCCACCCAGCATTCTATACGTTGGATACCAGAGTCTCTTCCCATCGGGAAGAAAAGTGTCTGGAGTGTGACATTAACGGACTCATTTAAATTTAATGCAGTGGTCTAGAATGGATGGAACTTTATTTTTATGTCTTCTATGTCTCTTTGTGTTGTGGAGCTTAGACACATCGACAACTTTGCTTTTAACTTTCCTTCATGTTGTTGGTGTTCTTGATCATTTTCATATTATGTACTCCACTGTGGTATTTACCTGTATCCATGCTTGTCAGCTGTGTACTCGGTGATCCGCAAAATTCCCTTTGGATCTATGAAACCAAACTTCCCTTTAACTCGTCCACTACGATCTCGAAACTCTTCACGGAAGGACTGGTATTGCATTAGCCCTAGAACATGATAGTCAAATACTGGTATTCTGTCAGTAATGAATATATGATATTAAGAATATTTGTATGATTTTACTCATTGCTAAATTATGAGTGTCACACATCATCAGAAACATTTACACTCTACATGTTTGAAATTTGTAATGTATGTCCATAATTTATGCCATTTTGAGGTGGCGCAATACCCAGAAGACTTTCCAATGAATATTTATTTTCAGTGACATATTAAAATTATGAATATGGCTGTCTTCTGGGTTGTAGAGCCATGTAATATGGTAGAAGTTTACCGACGTTTCAGAGGTCCTCCTCCATCATGAGGGTGATGATCACCCTGATGATGGAGGCAGCATGGACTACATGGCACTACAACCCAGAAGACAGCCATCTTTAGACTCATCTCTGTGAAAACCTCAAATCCTGCCTATTAAAATTATGTTATGAAATTACTGAAATTTGTGTTCTTCTGATAACGTGAAAGTTCATACTTATTCTCACCAGTATCATAACCAAAATGATAGGAGCCATCTAAAGCATTGAAAATCTTGAAGTGTGCATTAGAATTTGCTGGAATGGATACTGGAATGTGGTAGCGTTGCTCAGGAAATAGACAGTAGACACACAATCTGCCAACAAGTAGCTGTAACAATGCCATGATACAGGTTTGAAGTGTTTTTAGTTTGGGGTCATTTCATACATGCTGCAGAAATTACTATCTTCATATTGCAACCACTGAATGAAACTAACGTACCCTCCATGTAATGTAGTAGGATTAAAACAGTTAGTCATGTTTGATGGTTCTAATAAAAACATAATATATACTGAATACTGAATTCTGAATGATCGTTCTTCATGCAGTTGGAACTTACAATATTCACTTGTTTTCTGGAAGCAAACATTTTGATGTATATGAACATCATTTATCTCTGAAGTAAAAAGTATGTTGATTGAAAGGATGCTTCTTAGAACTTTATGCAGACATAACTTTTTTGTGTATTAACTGACTCTCTCACTCTCATGTAGTAAAACTCGAAGGTTCAACACTGCTAATACCAAAGCCCACCACTTGTCCCAGTCCTGAACAATTACCATTCGTCTTACATCTTTACATTTTATCTCCCTGAAATCCATCTGTTGTTGCCTTTTCATCTCCCCTGCCTTTACCATCAAAATTCAGTACAGTCCCATCCTATTATAAGTGTCTTGATTTAAATACCCTACTTTACTACGTATAGACCAGAGTTAATTCGGTATATGATTATTTTTACAAAACTTACGATATAGTTGACTTTATTTTGTTTACTTTCGTATTATAATTAGAAGTGCATGCAGAATTTCAGTCATAAAATCTAATCGAGACCTCTTGTAGGATCTAGTATGTGGGATGACATTTAAGAGGTCCTAAAGTAATAGGGTGGGCTAGATTTGTCTGGCTCAGGATACTAACCAGTGGCAGGCTGTTGTGAACACGTAATAAACTTCTGGTTACCCTTCAGTCCTTGAGAAGCCTGTATATGCATTGCATCGGGATATTTGTAATTGCAAGATATGCTATAAAAGAAGGGAATCTATTTGGCTAGCAGACGCGACTAAGAACTTCTCACTTGAAAGTATTCTATGGAGTTTATGTTATGACAAAAGACTACGATTCTATATTGAATAACACAGCAGAATTTCGCCCTTAAAATGTTTACGATAGTTATGTTGGATCCACTAACAAAATATCAACATGCTTACCAAAATGCCACTGTTCTACGACACGGAACGCTAGATTAGTCGGATCCTGGGATTAGACCGGTTTGATATAGTTGTTTTTTTTTTAATATGAAATGGGCTATAGGCCCGCATAGGCTACTTTCGAAAAGATGTAACAGTCTCAAACAGGGGCATGTGCCTTCTACACCAGGATGTTGCATGATGAGCAAGGCCCTCATTCAACCTTCGTTATAAGACCGGCAGCAAGGCCGGCAAGTGTGTCAAACCGCGGCCCTCGGACCACGCACGACGTAAGAAATACGAGACATCGTCATTTATATTTTCCCCTTTTGTTTCCTTATATATAGGTTTGTATCATATCGAAATATATTTCAGATACAAGTTGTATATCTTGAGATTTGTATGTTATATACAGATTCTTCATATGAAGAGGGTTTTTCAGAGAAGTAAAACGAAGTTGAATTTTGAACTTATGTAAAGTTAATGTGGGTTATATTGGCCCGCTAGGAACAAAAAGAAAACTCAGCGGGCAGTTTTTAGTTTGCTTCTCGGTAAACAACTATCGTTATCTGCTTACTACTTGTTACATACGGATGGACATATAAACCCGGCGTGTTATAATCACATAGTCGTACGGTGTTTTTTTCTGAAAGTTTGCGTTGTTAAATATACGCCACATCCAGACATGTCTCAAGTAATACATAAATCCCATTTAACTTGGAACCAGCAGCATCAGCGAGCGAACTGCTGGGAAATAAGTTGGTCACATCGCAGAACACAGCCGTCGGATGCTAGCAGGTGGGTTCCGAGTTGCTGAGATCTGTATTGTACATTCAGTGCAAATCTTTTGTATAATGGTTTTCATGAGGGAGAAATGGTAACATTCGATTTGATCTTTGTGGAATATAATGGACCGATACGGATCCAAATTAAATCCGCCGAATTACTTGAGTGTAATTCCCACGTTAGACATGAGGACATTAGTGAGAATTCAGTCAGAATAATCTGTTCTCCGGCCGGAATTCGAAGTCCCAAACATATGTTTGCGCGTTACCTCTGTTATAACTTGCTTGTACTCATTTGCATCCCGAGAGTCCTTTTAAAACACGTAATACTACTACAATTGTTCTAGTGCAACGGAACTTTGAACGTTATTAACCGTTTAGCCAGGTAACTAATCAAGAATCTAGCTAACCCATTGTACAAGGCGTGGTGGTGTAGCGGTCATTAAAGGTACAATTTGGCTGCACGCGACAGAGACAAGCGACCGAGGCAGGCGACAAAGACGGGAGACGGACACATCGCAGCTTGTCGCCACACACTTATGAGGTGGCGACCGAGACATGCGGCAAAGTGTTTGTTTTCTTTGTTTTGTTGAGACATACGTGCACATATTCTGTGAAAAATGAGTACAAAAATGCTTCTAAAAAGGTTACTCGAAGAATAAGAAGAAGATGATGTGTTGCTGTGTTATTTGTTGCGAAAGAAACAAAGAAAACCTATGAGTTCAATATTCAAAACCAGACGTGGAGAAGGATCTTTCTGTCGGTGGTCAGTGGTCGGTTTTCTGCTACTAATTCTACCAATTGCTCATCTTGGTCACCAGTAAATTTGATTTCTGCCATTGTTTTACTCAACAACACACGTGCTGCCTGAGCCCGTCGCGAGACACTACTGGTCCGAGAGCGGTCTCCTGTGCTTTGTCTCTGTCGCCTGTCTTTGTCTCGCGCTCGTAATTGTACTTCATACGATTGTACAGAGAACAGACAGGAAGCGACCAGTCTCGGTCTCGTAACTCTGTCGCCTGCCTCGGTCGCTTGTCTCTGTCGCGTGCAGCCAAATTGTACCTTAATACTGCTTCATATCGGGGATATCCACAGACCGAATATCCTCTGGTCAGGATTTTCCTGACATTCACGACTTGACGACTTTTAGTGGAACCATTTTTTGGTATTATGAATTTTGGCTAAATTTTAGGACAGACATTTCCTGACCACGTGCATTTTGATATGTGGAGTGTGAATAGATTTGCAATTGTAGATTTGTATTTTAAATTAATAAAGATTGAAGACAGCAAGTCATGCAAAAATCAACGCCGTTGATAATTTGTATACTCCATTGGAGTATGCCTTTGCTATTTGGTTTCAGCCGCATTTATCGCCAGTTGTATGAAATCGGATTAATAAAACTGGAAATTGGTTTTATGGAAAAATTCTGTTGTTTTAAATTGGAGGTTACACACGGATTTTAAATTATTTTTACGCTGGGAACGCTGTGGTGGTTATATACGAGCTGTGTAGTCACATACTGGTTTTATAAAAATGGTTAGAATAGGTTTACCATGCAGTCTGAAGCCTTCCTTCTGTCCTATTTGGTGTCATTTTTCATTAACTTCGTCTCAACTGGACTTACTGAGTCTGGAAAAAGTTGGACTCCTCGTGTAGAAAGATCGAAACATTTAATTTTGTATGTACATTAATTCTTTAGCAGTTCCGTAAACTCAGAGTGTGGACATGACGTACCTAACATCGTCTTCTCCTTTTTCGTCGACGTGACCATCATCACCAGAAGAACAAAAGCTTAGAGACTGATTCAAAGTAGTTTCTGAACAGCAAGAAACTGAGTACATGCAAACTGATTCAGTGTATGATCCGCCTAAGAGTTTAAGTACTTCACTATACATACAAGAACAAGTAGCCTTAGTGTAGCCATCGGCGTTTCCTGTTGTTGTAGAGTGTTTACAGCGAGAGGCGATGAGTTTACAGACTCCGTTGCATCCCATATAACAGCACATTACTTAATAATCACACGCGCGACATATAGTCCAGGTCGAGACACTAAGAATTCAGCAGCCTCTTTGTGATGCCAGTATCTTCTTCACTTCAAAATAAGGAATGAGAAATAAAGTGAGTTTTAGTCCTTGAGAACACTTTTCAGCCCTATCCCCACTTCTTCCCCACAACTCTGGTTATAATTTCCCCCTACTCTTCATGTTTTATACTACAACCCTTAATTTTAACCCTCTTTTAAAGTGCATTAATTGTAAGTATGTCTTTTGGTGTTAACATTTTATTCTTCAAATTATATGCATGTCAGTTCCTTATATTGAAAACCCACAATTCTGTTTTGTTAACTTGTTAACAGTTCTGACTTTCACTTGATATATACTCCCCCCCACTGCAGGTAAAATCATCACTTCTTATTTTGATACAGTCTGCTTCAGGCAAGCTGTTGAAACTCGAGGCAGATGCGAAGGGCAAGTTGAAGGTACAGACAAGCGCTTATCTGTTAGTTTGGGCGACCTCGATGAAATCCGAATGGAGAAATGTTATAAAGTTTACATTGACTGTTCTTTTGCATATTGCTATGGGATATGATTGTTGAGAAATAAATGTAAAACAGTTATGTTTAAGGTCTTTCCAGAAAACCGGAATCAGTGTACTCGCACTACGCACGTCCAGTAGCGTGCAGAAGTCGTCCTAAGTGGCTGCCTCAAGTTATTATTAAGCTCTGTCGAATTATATATGTATGAAACAAAAGATCGAAGCACACGCGTTTTCGAAATGCGTTCTGTGCCTGTTCTGCAGACTTCTTTGGTTTTGATGTTTGTGAATTGTAGACATAAGTGTATTATTGGGAAGCTAATCATACAGCACGTAGCAAGAAGTCAAAATATTTTCCCGTATTCCGTTAAATGTAGAAAAAAGCATTCGTGGTCTGTTTTAAGGTACTAATAAACTATTTCGACTTTAATTCGATGACATTAAAAACTGTCAAAATCTGACAATGGGTTAAATAACCTAAGAACCGTGTACCTCGCTGGTTAAGACAGAACGCTATCTCTGGAGCAATGGCTGTGAAATTGGAGTGCTTCTTCAAACCTCATTATGCGCAAGGTTGAAATTACGTCAGACGCTAGAATGTGGGTTGGGGGATTCCCTGAGATCTTAGCAGACAAAATGACCAATTTGTCTAGCTGGAATCTTGTCACAGGGTTTTCTTAGCCCAGAGGCCACTGACAATGACCTCTTTTTTTAAACGATCTCTTAGCCCAGAGGCCACTGACAATGACCGCTTTTTTTAAACGATCGTTTAACTTACTGAATCCCTAAATGCTATGATATGGAATGTTTATCGAAAAACTGATAGTTATTCAACTGACAATCTTCACTAAATATTAGTCTGTTAGGGTGATTAAATTAAGGAGAATGAGATTGGCTGGTCATGTAGCACGCCTGGAAGATATATTATATGCAGAAATTTAGTAAGAATTTAGAGGTATATGTCGGGCATTTTGGCTCAGGATAGGGTACAGTGGCGGATTGTTGTAAACAGGGTAAAAAACTTTCGGGTTCCGTAGAGTGCAGGGAATTTCTTGGTTAGCTGAGTGACTGTTAGATTCTCAAGGACTCTGCTCCATTGACTTTGTTTGCTAACAATTAAAAACATGCTATCGGTACGAAATCTTGGGGTTATATCTGAAAACGTTTAGCATATTGGAGATATCTGGTTATGGGAATTATGCATGTAAATAATGAGTTATATGGTTACTTATCAATATATAATTCCTGGGAGTGTCACAGATATAAGCATTTAGAAGAAGTAGCCCATAATAAGTTTTACCTGAACTACGAGGGTCGCTCATTAAATAATGCCCCACATTTTTTTTCTCAGCCAATAATGAAGATAGAAAAGTGTACTTTTACATGCTTGAGATTTGATGTTTCTCGCGTTCGTGTACGGAGTTTCAAATGATTCCAACCAATGGCGGAGCTGTAGTGAACTGTTAAAATGGCGTCTGTGAACGACTCTCGTTACAAGCAACGAGCTGTAATTGAATTCTTTTTTGCTGAAAAAGAAACGGTGGTGAACATTCATAAACGTTTGTGTGCTGTGTATGGAAGCTGTGCAGTCGATAGGAGCACCGTTGGTCGCTGGGCTAAGAGAGTTAAAGCTTCAGGAAGTGAAGAAACCGAGCTCCGTGATCTGCCGCGCTCTGGGCGTCCTGCCACAGCCACCACTCCAGACATGTTGAACCGCGCGGATGCCATTATTCGTGAGGATCGGCGCATCACAACTCGACAATTGGCCCAACAGCTTTCAGTCAGCAATGGAAGTGTAATTGCAATTATCCGGGCTCTTGCATATTCGAAGGTGTGCGCAAGATGGGTTCCACGAAGTCTCACAGCAGACCACAGGATTCAAAGGAAAACGATTTCTTCTGAATTGTTGGAGCGTTTTGATGCTGAGGGAGAGGTCTTTCTGTCCCGGATCATTACAGGTGACGAAACCTGGATACACCACTTTGAGCCAGAGACAAAAAGGCAGTCAATGGAGTGGCATCATCCTCTATCACCGAGAAAGAAGAAATTCAAGACAACTCCCTCCGCCGGAAAAGTCATGATGACTGTCTTTTGGGACAGTGATGGGGTCATTCTTGTGGATGTGATGCCAAGAGGTGCGCCCATCAATTCAGACGCGTACATCAGGACCCTGAAAACCCTCAAGAAGCGTTTTCGACGAGTTTGGCCTCACAAGCATCCAGCAGAAATTTTGCTCCTGCACGACAATGCACGCCCTCACACAAGTCCGAGAACCCGGGAAGAAATCACCAAATTGGGTTGGACGGTGCTACCCCATCCACCCTACAGTCCAGATCTGGCACCCTCCGACTTCCATCTCTTTGGGCCACTTAAAGATGCTATCCGCGGAACAAGATTTGAAGATGACGAGAGCGTGATTCAAGCAGTGAGGACATGGCTACGTGCACAGGACAAGAGCTGGTACCGGCAAGGCATGCACGCACTTGTTCCACGATGGCGTAAAGCCGTACAAGTTGATGGGGACTATGTGGAAAAATAGTATGTGTAAAGGAAACATTGATTTATATTGTCACCAAATTTCAGCCATCTTGAATAAATATATTCTGAGGAAAAAAATGTGGGGCATTACTTAATGAGCGACCCTATAACACATCTTCATGACTTACTTAACTTACGAACATTTACAACACAAAATCGACTTGAACATTGTTTCGGATTTTGATGTAGGCATAAGCCTATCTATAGGCCTGTTTTTACCCGGAATTTCATATCTGTGATTACAGTTCCTTGCCTAACTAGAGAGAATTTTTCAGGCTTGATTTCTCTGAAGCTCGGGAAAGGCGAATTTGAAATTCCCATAAGTGCTCGTCTTTTCTTGAATTAAGACGAAGTTTGAGAATTGAAACGGCTTTACACAATCGTCGTGTTTAATTTTTTTTTCCTGGCTGCACAACAATTCTTTTCTTATATTACATCATTGTGTTGCTTGGGGTAATAAATCGTTCATCTGTTTTCAAGAGCTCTGTCATGTGCAGTGAATTCTATTCTTGTGTTTTATGAGGAGACAGTTACAAGAAATACTGATGAAGCTTATTCGGAAATTAACGAACTAGTTCTGCTTTATAATCGGTTCGTTAACGGCAAATCCTTATTTAGATGATGTTTTGAATGACTCCTCATAAGAAAAAGAACTTAAAAGGGAACATTACTTTCTGATGTTTCTAAACTGACCAATCTTGTTTTTATAATTAGAAATGACAGCTCACCATTTGTTTGCTGTTGCTAAGTCGCTAGTGTGTATAAGGTGGCTTTCAAAATACATTACTAAAGGAAACAAGAACAAAATGTTGAATATTCCATATATGTTGCTAGTCCAAGGCGTTGTTATCGGACTGGTACAGTCGCGCAAGAAATGTATTAGCTTCCCAAACTTACAGACTGTGGTATTAATAACTGTAAATTTACTGCTAGAAATTGATGGCATGTCAGTTATTAACTTTTTACAATCAGTTAAATGTTGCCAACCTTGCTCCTTTACGTGACAACTGTTCTTGAAGAAGGCGGAGCCTCAACGGATCTGTATAAACAGCATGTACACTTGATATCATGCTTTGGCGACGAAGACAGTCTCCAAAATACTGGACTTCTACTCAGAACTAAAGCACGTGATCACAAAAGATTTTATTACGAGGCGCGTCCTCAAAGTAAGTTTTCCTGGTTCCGTTTACAGAAACAAAACACAATTTCATGTAAATATTTATTGCAACAGATACAGCAAGTGTCTAGCTATTTTTCAACATATTCGCCACCGGAATTGAGACATTTGTCATACCGTGGGACCAACTTTTGAATACCTGTGTCGTAGAAGTCTGCCGCCTGGGATTGGAACCACTGTGTGACAACCATCTCCGCCTCTCTTTCATTCTCAAAACGCTGACGCTGACGCTGACCGGACAGGAATTTCTTGAGGTGTAGGAAAAGATGGAAATCACTGGGAGCGAGGTCCGGGCTGTAGGGTGAATGATTAAACACCTCCCAGCTGAACTTCTGCAGGAGACTTGCTGTCCGTCGAGCCGTGTGCGGCCTAGCGTTATCACTGACCGCACTTCACAGTCGGCGGGGGCTGGAATAAGAACCTCCATCTTCAACAGCTGCAACGATGCTAATGTGAGAACGCGGGAAGTTCCGTTAGTGCATGCGCCATGCTACGTCATTGCTCTATCACGTACGCACAGTCGCTTCGCGCAATATAAGGTTTGCTAGCTGTGGGACGAGTGGGAAACTTACTTTGAGGACGCGTCTCGTACTAGAATATTGAGGGGATCCAAAACACAGAAGTACTACAAGGGAATAAATAGATTAGTTTCGAGTGTCCGTGCATTCTGTGGCGATCTTGAATGTTTTGAACACTGGGACCACGGGTTCTAATCTTACTTTGGGCATCGATGTATGACCTCGTTTCTTTGTATCTTTTTCGTCTGTTTACACAGACTTCTTAACGGCGGTCAGATTCCCCGGTCACGAATCCTACCGTACTTATAAAAGATATACTCGTTTGTAACTCACGGTTCAAAACTAATCTGGGTTACTGCATATTGTAACTACACGTCTTCGTGATTTATCTCAGTCTTACTAGATAAATGCAGGGAAGGAGAGTACTTTCTAATCGATCGCGATAATTGTCATCCGTACTCATCGTTTATGATGATGTAACCATCTCATTCGACGAAATGTAGCAAGTTCAGTTGATACAGTGTCATAAATTAACTTTAGGATTAATCATCCATACAGGTCTGGAATGTCTTACATACTCAGCTGTGGCGTCTCAGCGTCTGGAAATTTTGAGGTTCTAGAGGTCTTTTGCGTTGTGACACCGTCTGCTGTTGGTGATTACCAGCGTTTCGGAAGAATATATCCCCTCCGTATTCGGGATTGTATATACCTGCATAACAGTTGCGTTAAAGAATTAATCTCTGTGCTAGATAAATTTATATTTATCGTAGATAAATGAAAGTAAAATCTTCGTTGCACATCAGTCAGGTCGATGTAGGTTTCCACCAACCCTCTCAAAAAGAAACGTAAGCAGATATCATTATATTATTATAAAATTTTCTAACAGTGGTGCACTAACACTGTTATGATACCTTGTTATGACATTGCAGACAGTTTTTTTAAATTAAAATTTCCAAAATGTGTTACGATTCGGAGATTGGTAGTATCTGTGTCCATTATATGACGGTAGTGAACCAGTGTTGAAGATTGGCTGTGTCTTACATGTCACTCATGATCAACTCTCGTTCATCCGATAGTGTATAACGACTGAGATTCGAATCGGATATCTTCGGGATACACCATGAAATTTTCCACCCATGAATCTGGTCTGTAGTATAACGTCATGAGAACCTTTCCGTCTGAATTCGTTCGGAAAGAGGGAAATAACGTAGGCCTATACTGAGGCTATATCCACTCTGACATCGCTACGCGAGGATTGTCGGGTGGTTCCAACTAAATAAAGTGAGAAGAATTCGACTGATTTCGGGGAATTTCAGTTAGTTACAAAAATCTCTCGTATGAATTACTTCGTGGCGAGGATAGAAACGTATGGTAACTAGTAAATATTAAGGTGTATTGATGGTAAAAACTTTGTTTCAAATATAGTATGTCATAGCGAGCCTTAAGTAGGAATTGCTCCACTTAGAATAACAAGAGTAAAAACGGGTGTTCGACTCAGCTGAATCTAGAGGTAAACTGTTTTCAGCACGGTAATGAACCTTTGTGCTGAATCAAAGTTGGGGAACTTTTTGGTCAGTCAAATTTCTAAAAAAACAAAATCTGTTTCGTGTACAAAACCTAGGCGTTCATGGAACGATAATAGTAAAATAAGATTGAAGTATGTGAATTGGATTGATATCTTCATGATATACACCGCTGTTTTGTGGACAGGTTAATGAACACTCGAGTTGCATAAAAGACAGAATTTCTTGACTAGCTGAGCGTAGGCCTTCTGTCAGCTCCTTGGGGACCGTTGTAAGTCTGTTGTTGGAAAGCCAACGAATAATGACTATCATACCGCGTAAGATAGTTAATTATTTATATTTGTCTGTATGAAATATAGTACAGTATAACAGGAATAATTAAATAAATTTATTCGAGGAGATTTCGAAGCTGTCCTAGAAACATAAATCCCCGTACAACCCTCGATTTGGGTAAGTCATCGATTATCCAAATTTACTTAAATTTTGTAATTTTAAACTGTTCATGGAGCAGAGCCCACATTGAGAAGAAAGCTGCATATACATTATATGGCCTTTCCCCATTTCAAAGTAATGTGAGCCGATAACTCGCAGAATGTGCACCCCTGACCTACGACAAGTGGTAGGTCAACTGGAGGGCACCGAGAAGGGTAAGGGGAGAAGAGTCTCTCCAGTTGTGGCAAAGCGAAAACTGGTCCAGCCAGACGAGGGCGGCCCTCGACCACAATCTCCCCGAAGCATCCTCAAGGACAGCGTAAAGGGATGCCAGGCTGTCTTACCCTGGTATTTCATCCAATCAGAGAAGCTGATTCTATGTAGCAAACCAATCATGTCTCCTGCATTCAGAGAACTTGACAGTGTAATGTTTTATGTTGCTAATATAAAACAAAGGCAGATGCCAATACGTAATCCTGCCGAATGCTGTTGTTGAAAACATCGTCCAATAGGGAATACCATTTAGTTTGAATACAGCCAATCATGTTTCAACTTAAGAGTCGATCGCTGTGTTCTGTAACTAATGATGTAAAATGTGTACTGTAATCTATGTGAACATGTAATGACAGAGTGAATTTCTTACAATGGGACTATTCTCTTGTACCGTGTATCTTAGATTCTTAGCACGTTCCTACGTTAGCATAGGGTTGCAATCTTCTGGTATATATAGGTCAGTGGAGTCTGGGAATAGTCAACTGTGAAGATTTGAAGAACTGGGCCAGACGTCTGGATCATCATGAAAATTTTGGTAAGTTTACGGTGTCCGTGATTGGCTCAGTTTATTTGAACGCGCTTAAATTGCGTACTGTATAAGACCATTTTGGGGAGTTTACCCTTAAGGCACAATGTAGGTGGTAATCGTTAATTATTTACGCTGTAATTGTGTCGAACGTTGTCTGTTTGATATATGCGCGCATTATGCGTTATTTTGTACAGAGTATATAATGGGATTGTTAAGTCTATAGCAGTACGCGTGTCCCACCTCCGAAACTATTCAATTGGTTCTAATTGCATTTGGTGTTGAAAAGCTGCCCTAAAGATGTCTGTCAGTCGAGTTTCAGTTTGTTCCATTCGATCCACCATAACCCCTGCTTACTTTTCTTCGTATATTCCCATAGGAGAAAGTAAATCAGAACAGACGAACAGTAGGACTCGTACAGGAAAGATCTATCTGGAAATGCTTTTAATATTTTTCAGTGCCGAACTTTAAAGTTGTTCGGGCGAATGAAATAGGAATTTTAAGTAAGATTTGTCGTGTGAAGAACGGGAAATTGATAATGAAGAGTGTGGGTACAGATTCGAAAAGAATACGTCTCAAATACAAATATGAATGTCGTTTATCTAACCTGCTGTACAAGGAATGTATTTCAACAAATATAAGCTTTACAAGGATGCCACCATACGCACGTTAATAGGGTTTATAGCGCATTAAATTATGTGGGCTTTTTAGACATTCTCATATGTACTTTGTAGTCGTTATTCGTGCGACCTGACCACTTCATGATTCATGCACATGAAAAGTTCGTGAAATTGGTAAGGTTTAGAATATGCAAGGGAAGCTCAGTAGATATCCGAACTGCAGATGTGTTTACTCTTTTCTGTGTTTATATTTTGAGTTATATAATTGAAGAACAAATTATTGCAGTTGTTTAAGTAATATAATATTTTGAAGATTGTCTCACGTGGTGTAATCCACGTTTCTATTTTCCAACGGAATAACAGTTAAAATGGTGTCGTCTGCCATCGTCTAAATTGTAAATAAACTTTTAGAATAGTTAACCTAAAGATCTTAGAGAACGAAGTATAAAAACTGTCATATGTTTGATTACGGATTAGAAGGAAAATACACGTAGCACGCATTATTAACAAACACGCACAGAATCTTGGTAGGGCCATTCAATTACAATGTATAATTACGAAACTAATCACACTGTTGATAATGACATTGCAAAGTCAGAAATTAATATTCTTTTATATCGTTAAATATGTAGTATGTCGATAAATGTTTGAAATGTAGGCCTGAATTTGATATTTTAATGAGATTTCCCGGTATATTTATACATATTTTACATTTTATACCAACTTTTTTACGATAAGGCGTCTTTGCTGAAGTTCGCAAGTTAAATTTTGAAATTTATGTGGAATGAGGCATATTAATTACACCGATACAAGCAAAGTTAATTCTCCGTTTGGTGTACGAGACCGTTTATATCAGGTTTAATCAAGTTTGTTCAGTAGTTTCGGAGACGAAATGTGTAGACGGAAAAAATCAGTCTTACAGACATGACCCCTTCATTACTCTTTTGCGTTAGTTTTATGTAGTTAGAACCAAAAATTTATAAAACACTAATTAAACTCTTTGCTTTCGTAGGGCGGAGTTATTTAATGTTCACTGAAAAAAATACGAAGACGTACGCATAAGCGGAAGGATAATATTAAAATTAAATTTAAGGAAATGGGATTAGAGGTTGTAGATTGGATTCTTTTCACTCAGGATAGGGACTGGTTATGGGCTTTTGTGAGCACAGCAATGAGCCTTCGGATTCCATAAAAATGGGAAATTTCTTGATTAGTTGAACGTACTATCATCGTGCCAAAACTGTGCCCTATGGAGTTAGGTGTAGGAAAAGAAACAGGCGCAAGGTGGGAAGGTTGTTATGTTGTTTGTGAATATTTTCTACGAAGTAGAGTTTTTGTGGCGATTCAGGTGGCTCTCGTGGTGGCGCTGGTGGTGGCAAGTGTGGGGGCCCAGCATCTGGCGTGGCCGTACGGTACGGCGATCTTACCGGCTGGCGCCGTGTCTCCTATGATGACTGTGAAAGAGCCTTCTACAGTGGTCGTAAAGTCTGTTGTTGACAACCCGGTGCAGATGAAGGGTCTGTTCGGAGTGCCCGTGTCCAGCATCTATCAGTATCCCCACGTCGTGCAGGTCGCTATTCCATCGCAGGACACCACCCGCGGCATGCCACAGCCGGTGGAGGACACCCCTGAGGTACTCTTTATGTTGAACGTGAGGGGTAAGGCATGAAGGTAATCGTGAAGTTCACACTCCGGCTTCCGGGGAGAGATCCTCCAGTTCCCACTTGGTAGGAGGCTAGGTCGGATCTGGGTCATGGTGTGGCGAAGACAGTCCCTGCCGGGAATCAAATTCCGGCCAGTTACAATACTTCTAGAGCTTTCCCAGCTTATCTTGTTTTGGGGGAAGAACATACAGCAGACAAAGTTCTTAGGATAATATTTCGACTGGAGGTATGAAGTCATTGAGCAACTTACGTAACGAAGAAGTTGAAGTTATAGCTTCTAATTTTAAAGTAATCCGTACAAGTGGAAATTATGTTCAAAAACTGACCACTAAATTGTTATAATTTTTAATTTTTAATTCTTGCTAGCCTTACCATACAGACCGAAACTTATAAAGGAAATTAGGTGTTATAAGTTCATCCCAGAACTTATCGTGCCGGTATACTGTAGACAACATTTTCAACTATTCAAGAAGTCAGTCCTGTAAATTTGTAACCAGTTATGTCTTTTGACACCAGGTAAAGAGTGCAAAAGCTCTGTTCGCTAAGGAATACGAGAGGGCGGCTATTGCAGCTGCTCTGGCACCAGAAGTGCGCAGGCGCCGTGACATCTCTTCCGTCATGTTGAAGGAGACACCAGCCAGCACCACTCATCTGCGTAGTCCCATGCAGTACCCGTGGCCCCTGATTACGTACTCCGCCGACCACTCATGGTTGTCCGGGCTTCATGTTCCCAGTCACTTCGCACACACTTCTGGAGTCTACGGGGCTTCCCCTGCTCCGGTCATTAGCTACTAAGATCATTCTTATCGTGACCTACTCTATTTTTTGACGAGAATTTTAGTTTTGTTGTCCCTGTTATGAGGCGATAAATGAGCAGGCTTGTCGCATTTGTGTCTATTTTTGGCAGTAATCAGTCATTTGGGGTATTTTGATGGTTTTGTGTCTTCTAAGAGTTGGTTATTTCGACATGTATGTCGAAAGAGATTCTCTATGGGCTAACAGGCGTGGTATAGGTACACGAAAGTTAAAAATTTTGTAATAAATTTAAGCTTTCACTTTGAAAAATGCAAATAAATTTATACTGTATTTGAATTTCGAGTAAAACAGAATAGTATATCAGATGGATAAATTGCTTTGGACAAGGAACGTTTATGTGATGCTAGAAATGTATACTATTCACCAGAGATTTTTTAAATTAGCCTAATCGGTCGAGAATAACCAGCCGTGTGAATACAAACAAAGAAACATACAAAAATATAACTGCTATGGAAATACCTCAAGTAGGCCTATGATCGTAAATAAATGTTGATGAGATTCGTTTGCTGCAAGGTCTATTGTAATAGTCATAAATGAAGTTTTCCAACAATAAGATGAATCACATTCTGTGCTTACCTAATCAGGGTTTGGTTAAAATGTGTTATTTCAACAGATGGCTGGTGATTTGATCACATATTTGAATAAAATTTAGTTTTGTGAGTGAATATTAATTTTCAGTGAACATTCCTACGTTTCACAATTATTCGGCATGCTTCAAATATCTCCATTAAAATAATTTTTCCCTTATTATGTAGGCAGTATATGCTGAAAATATGTAAAATTACAAACTGTTTCGTGGTATTACTTTTGTTATTAAAGAAATCATGAAAGGTCAACAACTAACGTGTTAGTTAGGTTTCAGACTAGATGGAACCACAGAGCAGAATAATTGTTAAGATAGAGTTGGTCACGGTTTGATCCGAAAATCGCCTACCCCTCCCCCAGAAACGCCCTGGTCCTTTCAAACAGATAAAATGCTACGTAGTTGGAACCCAGTTTCGTGACTTGTTTGTACCAGTACCTGGTATCAAAGAGAGTTCAAGGATTAGTCGTGGCATTATGTTAATTGAGCTGATTTAATTAACAACTCACATTATACGTCCTGTAGTGGGTATAGTGATTATGCAACAATAAATATTATATTTTGCGATTTAAGATTTTTAGCATGGTGTGTAATCTGTCTAATTTGTTTACAGATTGCATTGGTGAAGGTAAAAAATTATGCATATTTAAATTCCTCATCGCAGACATAAAATTTCAAACGTCATTTATATAGTAATATTGTGATTTAATTTTAATTTTACTCTCATACCTGAGAGTTTGTATGCTGTGTTGATACTTTTCTGTGCTGATTTTATGAGTTCTGTAACCTAATTGAAAAATAAATGTAATGCAGGATAAGTGTTTATTTTAAATACTTTCGCCAGTGTTTATGCTTTAGAGGTAATCTAAAATTACATTGTTTTTTATCAAATTTTATAGTAAACAAATTTAACGACGAAGTATAAGAACGTCCTTACATTGTCATTCATATGAAATGAGTAGGGTTGTGAAGGAAAAGGGTAATTTTCTACAGTTATGTTCGGGAGGTGCTCTGTTTTAATCCGGACCAGGCTACTGACTGTTCTCTGGGGTTTTTCGGATTTTCCTCGGTGTTTCAGTGCGAATGTTGAGGTGGTATCTACACTTAAATGGGTCATGGTCACTTCGTTCCAAACCCTAACCTACTCGTGATTCATGATTGTTAAACATCTCATTCGACACATTTTACGTGTACGACTCCAAGTAGAACTCCATGGAGTAGTCATTCTTGAGAAGCTGACAGTCTTTCAGCTGATCGAGACAATACCCGTGTTTTATGGAACACAAATGTTCATTACCGTGTTCACAATTGCCCTGTCCTATCCCTAGCCATTTCTATGAAAAGAAAGGCTCTTCATACAAAAATAGTTACACGTGAAATTTCTTCTGGCTAAGTTACATTTGAACATTTATCTGTAATAAGTGAAGATGAACCATTCCGAATAATGCATTTAAACTATCCCTTTGTATACATTCTTCGATTCTAAAGTCTGGCAGACTGTGATGTCGCCAGTTGTTCTAACTTACAAACCACGCGTATCTAGTTTTTATCAAATGTTACTGCGTCCTTTGTTTCTACTGAATTTTGCAGTTCTTCGTAACAACAGGAGATAAATGAGGGGTACCTATCTTCGGAAAACTATGCGATTAATGCGCATTGTTAGAGGCCTTGTAAAATCTGGCCTGCCCAACAACGTTTCAACCAAGTTTTTGGATAATATTAATATAATAATAATAATAATAATAATAATAATAATAATCGTACGTGTTTAGCTTAACTCGATCATATTGACTCGTACTCTGACAGAAGATGGGTCGTTAGCTTCGCCATATCTGGCTGTCTGCATGAAACAACTCGAGAATGATGGAATAGAATGGATTGTCGTGAAATCTGATATTTAAGATTTCTCCTAAAATTTGCCTAGTTTTGGTTAAAACCTAACAGCAATAACGGGTTTTTATGAGATCTGCACGCGGAAGTGACTTGGTGGGCTACCTTGGTTGCTTTAGTTTCCATGATTACTCTAGTTTTCGATGCCAACACACTGCTAATTTCTGCATCACTTTGGCGCAGTTGAGGAGATGATTATTTCAGGGAAAATTTTGCAGCGTTTGGCGGGAAATTACGATTTCCAGTTTATCAGTGGACGAATTGTAGGCCTGCAATGAATCCACGGAATAGGCGAGTACTTAGAATTTCTGCTTTGTATCGTTCGTTTTTTAGTCTGAAGACCGGCAATCTTGGTTTTCTTCATTCTCCAGCTGCATACTTAGATAATAGCTTAAAATAAGCTAAGTCTGCTTCATTGCATCATTTGGTATACTTTCTGGACCCACGCATCCATCGACTCATCTATCTGAAATCTATCCACAGATCCACGCAGGTGGAATAAATGAATTAGTATTATAGGTAGTTTATATTTTTAACGCGCATTTCGGTATTGTGGTGAGTGAAGTCATTCCAGAGTGGCGTTGTGTGAGCCGATCATTGGCAAGGCCATAACCCTGACACACCAACTATCCGACGCTCTAGCACAAATTGTCGCATTTACAAATCTGGGAATAATAATTAAGTTTGGTGCTCAAGGACCTGGGCCGAGCTGTTCGAAGGTCACAAGACCGGCAATCCATACGGATTGTGATGTCATGTTTGTTTCTTCCTATCACGCCACAGAGGGATTTAGGGGAGCCGAAGGTGAAGCTCTACGTATATTTAAAGTCTGCATTAGATGGATGGATGAATAGGTAGATAAGTAGATTGTTAGGTGCTTTTCACGTTCTGGCGTGAGCGAAGAACACTTAGGCCCGCCCATGTCTGTCATTCAAGTTTTTCTTGTTGGAGTAGGCAGCCTCCATGACCAGGAATAATTTTTTGGAAATACTGCTGTGCAATATTGGAAACAAATTTTTGTCCGAAAGTTACCTCGGATTACATTAGTGCAACACATCCTTTCGAAATAAAGACTTATTAACCCTTTAAAACTTAGTAACAACTAGATGCACCACCTGCTTTTTAGTCTTTAACGTAGTATTTATTTCGTGTAATCTTCTGAATAGAAAACGATAATTTTCTTGAACAACATCAACCAATTATGAGATATTATAGTTGCGTCATATTGTGATATTTATTAAAATAATTATTATATTTGTTTACCGTCAAATCACAATAAAATAGTAAGATAAGATAATTAAAATGATTAAAATATCATCTTATGTTCCATATCGAGCATTCATATTTCATTAATGTTTTCGAATCTTTTACTTCACAGACTGATATAAACATCAATAACACCACCTCAACAATAATGTTATATTAATAATATCTAGACACAACTTCCATAAAATATACTGAGAAAGATGATAAAATTATAAAATTGTAAAAACTATAAATAATTGTAATTTGAGTTTAAAAGTTTATAATTTACACCTGATGACGGTTTGATAAACCGAAACATGTTGTGAATGTTCCGATGTAAATCGAATGCTCGATATGGAACATAAGATGATATTTTAATCATTTTAATTATCTTATCTTACTATTTTATTGTGATTTAACGGTAAACAAATATAATAATTATTTTAATCAACCAATTAATTTGTGTAACAGTGAAACATTGTTTTCTTTGCGGTAGGAACTGAATCTTTAATATTACATAGACGAACTTCGGCCTCAAAGGGTTAAATACAGAATAATCATTGTATGGTACGTGTCCAGCTCTTCCTGGAACCTTGACCTTTATCTCAGAGGACTGTAACAGTCCTTCATATTCGACAAGCTGAGGTATTTGCCAGAAATTCAAGGGGCCTCGCTACAAATCCAGTCATGGCATTGAAATGAGTCGCCAGTGAAATAAGTGATGTAACACTTCTCTTAGGTACTTATACAGAATAATCATTGTATGGTACGTGTCCAGCTCTTCCTGGAACCTTGACCTTTATCTCAGAGGACTGTAACAGTCCTGCATATTCGACACGCTGAGGTATTTGCCAGAAATTCAAGGGGCCTCGCTACAAATTCAGTCATGGCATTGAAATGAGTCGCCAATTTATTTTACGATAGGGCCAGGTCTGTATTTTTACCCTATTTTGATTGTTTCTGAATTATTGTACAAAGAAAACAAGTTTTTCTGTCGTTGGTGCTTCTGTTTAGAGTTTATTTTCAATGGTAACAAATACATTTTTTGTTGTACCTTGGTTTTTTGAAGGTGAATAACCGAATTACGTCGAAATTGTTGTTTATTTATTTAAAAAAGACACACAAGGACGTAACTTAGAAAAACAACAACAAAACTTAAAGAATGCTGCCATTTTTTTATAACCTGAGTTCTTGAATATCATTTGTTTGTAACTATCGTATTGGAATTTGCTTGTATCTCAACAAACAGAACAAGTTTTTGTGACACCAAGTATATTCTTTAACAGCAGGCTACTGGAATTGGGAAGTCCAATTAACGTTATAAAAATAAATTAATCTGGTAGAGTAAACAGTGTCTACGTATTCCTAAGGCCGTCATTATTAGACTTACCACTTTGAAGATTCATAACTGCATCTACCCTAATACAGGATGTTTGATCTAAAACGCAACACAGCATTTACATTCTTCGACACAAAAAGAAATTTAGGAGCAGGCGTACCTACTCTCGTACATTCTGCACAATGCACACATTTTGAATTTCACAAAACTATTATTATATAATAATTTATTTCTGTCATCTGTACTACTGTAAGCTACTGCCAGAAAAAACGCAATTAAAATATCTTTTTTATCGAAATCCTCAAATCCAATAAATTTATATCAATTAACTTTGCAAAATTAGAACGTAAAATTTTATGTAGAATCATGGTGTCGACAGAAGATAAGATTCGTAATGGATTTTCTATTATTATCTAAGGAATGAAAAATGTAATTGCCTTAGTGTTGTCAGACAGGAGAAATGTTTCTTCTAGTATTCTCTACAGGAGGATGAAACAGACAGCTGCTATATCAACATTTTACGTGTGATGTTGGTTCAGTAAGGTGTTGACAGGTCTAAGATTAGAAGCTTGTTGCTGTCTCATCTGTTTCGATTAAATCAAATTGTTGGTAAGACTGGGAACATAAGTCAGTGCCAGACCAGTTAATTGTCTCACTATGAGAGCCACCATACTAGTTAGTTCTGTAGAATACGCTGAATGAAAAGCTTTATTCAGTGTTCTCTTCCAATAAGAGCAGGCCCACCTGGTCTGTGGTTGGTTAATATTTCCACTTGCTGGTAGTCATCTACAGTCTACTTGCTTAGCCTCGACCCTGTAAAAGAAAAACGAGGAAAAGAAAGAGTCAGGATCCGAATAAAAGTAAAAAAAACAAACTAAAAGCTGCAAAATTTAGCCCGAAGCTGGTCGGAGATTTCAGAAAGGTCTGTTGGTTGGCTGGTTGTGGTGGTAGCGTCTCTCTCTCTCCAGGGCGTCCTATCCTGTTGTCCCGGCTTCATACCAACAGAGTTGGACCTCGATAGTTAATTGCGTACAACCATCCCGATGGTAACAGGCGACATGAACTGCTTGCTCGTGGTAAGTCTGCCGATACTGATTTGTTTGCTTAACAGCGCATTTTCAGCCACACAGGTTATGTAGTATTAATGGAAGTGTGAAAGTGAATATTTTATTTAAGGGATGAGGAAGGAATCGCTCGCATGAAATATTCAATTACGGTTTTAAAAATACAGATATTGGTCTATATGTGATTTACGATTGGGTTGTCTCACGTAGTTCTAACTACAGAAGTTACAGTTTACAGGTTATTTAACGTCGTTCTTTTAGCATCGTATTCGGGGGTCCTGGGTTCATATCTGGGATAGGAATCTGACTACCCTGACGGGATTTGTATGGTTTTCGTCAGTATCTCCAGTAGTACATACAATTAGGCCACGTCCACTTCCTTTAATTTATTTTATAATTCTAATAATTCTACGCTACATACTCTGAGCTACTGACAGCGTCGTTAAGTAGACCGTCAGTGAATGAATGCGACTCTATTTCATCTGCAGAGTTTATGGCTAGCTGGGTCTTGAATCGTTAACGACACTGTTTCAGCTGTTGAGTTTGTATAGAGTTGAGTATGAATTGGGGGAGGGATGTGGAAGGAAGCGGCCGTAGACTATTACAGAACACTGTACTGGTGTTTACCTAGAGAGACTGAGGAAACCCACAAAAGGTCTCGGTCAATATAGAAGATAACTTGTTTGAATAAAAATTTCCTTGGATATTATCCATCGTCTAGTAAATATAAAACGTAAAACGACGTTTCGGAGATGGGACTGTATCTCCGTCTTCAGGTTCCTACACAGTTGGGCCCACTAGATAGAGCTAATCCCTATTACCATCGTCAAGAAGTTTTAGATTTGCTATAGAAGATAACTTGATCAAAATTCGATATATCCCGAATGTAAGTAGAAAGTTGCCGATACATCGACTTGGTCAGTGGTTATGTCGACTTCCATTTGTGTTTATTGTGTCTAGCCCCTGCACATACCAAGTTATTTTTACCATGCTGTGAAGATACACCTGTGAGTTTGTGTGAGGTGAAACTCTGCTATCATTAATTTCTTATGCTTTTGTTGAAGTGTATATATTGAACGCATTGTGGGAAAGTCGTGTTTATTAGTCCACAAATTTCACGTTAAGTCAATTTAACTTTTAAAGATGACTGTCTACTAGGATGTTGCAGGACTGCTTACTGCCTACGGCATCAGGGCTGCAAGTGCTAATGCTGGAGGCAGTAAGCACTTCTGAAACGTCTGTAAACGTCTTCCAGACTAAACGGCGCTGTACTCCATAAATCAGTCGTGTTCAATATTCAGAATGATTTGAAATGTTTATATATATATATATATATAATAAACTTTCGTGGCGATTTCCAATACAAATGAAGCAGCAGACTGACGGAGTGTTTCAAGGGAAAATGTTGATTGCTGTCTTCAACACAGAAGCACACCATGAAACATCACACATGTGATTCGCGTTTCTACGACACAATGCGTTCAGTTCTCTTTATTATTTGCTTTACTTTTATCACATTCTTTCTTTTGATGATTTTTCACACGAACTTCTAAATTATTTGTCATGATAATAGCCAACCCACATTGTATTATAATTAATGCTTATAGGTGATTACCGTGGTTAAAAATTCTGTGAGCGATGTGCGTCCGACAAGCAGAGACAGTCCAAGGAATATTTTACGTGCTGGACGCTGACTGTTTATCAGTGCTCAGTATTAAAGCATGGTCACAGTTGAAGTTAGAAAATTAGCCACACATCAATGTTGCGATACGTTAATTAGGCTATGTGAGACTATTTAAGCCGATGATGAAGTAGTTTGTATTGATTTATTTACCTGCTGGAAAATTAAATTACCTCTTCTATAGAACCTGTTTTACTTACGCTTCCCCTCTGTGAGGGGTCGTCAGCTTCTTTGACGTGGTACTTACACTGAATGACAGTCAGATATCTGCCGTACCTTATTATTATAATCATAGTTGAGAGGAACAGTGACCCAACTCGACTATTTTGCAAATTTGAACGAAGAGTGTACGTACGTATATCATAGGCTGCGTGTACTTTCTTTAGACATTATCATTATATAGACTGGCATTATTCGAGATTTTACGTAATCGCCCAAAAGAAAATTCTGAAATAGTACTTTAAAATAGACTACAGCGGATTCTATCCATACCCAGTTAAAGTTATGAGTCAGAAATCATTCTACCATTGCGTGCTACGTAACTTAGGCAGTTGGATAATCGGGTAATCAATAAACATATTGTCGTCATAAAGCTGTCAAGCAGTTTTTTTTATTTGTTCTGGTCTCTGGAATTTAATAGACTCCTTGACTTTTTTCAAGAGTATAATCCAGGACGCAATGTGGGACAAGTGGATAAATAAATATATTAAATTTACACAGAAGTAATGTGAATACGTAGATTACCTCCATGTATTGACGAGATTAAAATATACGAAGTTGTCCCTTCACTCCCTGCACGTATTCATGCAGTAGTTCTTAGGCAGAGAGAATGCCATTTTTATTTTATCTTATTCGTTGAGAGTTGTATCCCTTTTCCTTTGAACTCCCCCCATATATTCTCTTCATTGGTCTTTATAATTTCCAGCCCCATCAACATATTTTCTACACCGTTATTAAAGTTTAAAGTAGATGCCACTGGATTTACGAATGAAAGGAAAACATAATACGCTTTTATACATTATCTTCAAAATGTACGACACATTGGGAGTGGTATACAACATGTTAACATTATCCCCTCTCTATATGTGTATATCTAGTCACTTGACCTTCAAGTTGACTTTCAATCTCTTGAGGTCACTGCCATTGCCAACCCTAGAACGAGTTTACAGCTTGGTGTTTCTATGTGTCACTGTTGCACACCTGCTGTCCCTTTTGTCACTACACAACAAATTATGTCTTCAGTTTGCATAACAAATGTTCTTCTACGTTTCACTGCTCTGGATATTTCATGTCGTTCAGAAATAAAAACCGTAACACTCTGTGAACGGAATGAGTCTGGTAAAACTTAAAAAAGTTTCGCATAGCGAACTCTATAGTTCAGTAGAATGGGGCGGATTATTCTCCTTCCAGATCTGTTCTCTCTTCGTTCTGCTATTTCTGTCTCGTTATTTCAAATTTTACAATTTGTTTTGTCGTTATTTCAATCTCACAGATCAGCTTACTATGTTGTGCATCCGCCATCTTGGCCGACCAACTTCCGTATCCCCTTCAATTGTTTTATTTAACCCCTAACAACGTGGGGTTAATACCACCATATCAGACACCTAGCCGCTATATGGCTGTAGAGAAGACGGCGATGAGAGATGAAAAGTTATCTGAGATCCTCGCGAAACAGAGTCAAGGGAACGAGGAGGTGGCCGAAGGGGAGGCCTCGCAGTTCCACTCGCAGGACAGCAGGGGTCGGGCCCTCTTTGGCTACACGACACCTGACCAGGCCCGAATTGAGTCTCGAAGTGAGGACGGCACCGTCAGAGGCTCCTACAGCTATCTGGACGCATGGGGGAACGCTGTCAAGGTAACAGCCGCCGGTCGCTTATCTGTGTTATTGTTCTGGGCAAGTTCCACCAGCCTCTATCTTCACAACCTGTCTTCTCTTTGTTTGATTTCCAAATTACTACATTACCTGTTTATCCCTACCAACATTTTATATGCATTTCTTTACTCCCCTATCCAAGTGCGTACTAGAGGTTTGTAGAAATGAAATCTGCGTTGTTTGCGAGGGCGCAGCAAACTCGCATCTCAACCTTATTCAAATTGCAGGACAGGAGCGGAATTTACGGTCCGAACTGCAGTTTCGCTCTGCTTCCAGGTACAGTACTGGGACGATGGCACAGGCTTCCACGCTGCCGGAAACAATCTTCCTGGCGTATATTCAGAGATGCCCCAAGTGGTTCAAGACACACCCGAAGTGATGGCAGCGAAGAAACAGCATTTTCAGTTATTCCAACAAGCACTTGCAGCTGCTGTTACTAACACAGACAAAACGGATCCCAGCAACAACCATAAGCCTCAGCAGGCACCTTCAGAGGAGGTCCACAATCACGAAGGAGTGGTAGTCGAAAGTGATGATCCCAGTACTGTTCCCCCCGACGATTTGAAAGAACTGACACGATATCCTCTTCTTCATATGTTTCCTCAAAACCTGTTCGATCCCACGCACGTCCACGACGCTAGCAGAGAGGCTGTTATTGTGGATAACCCAGATATTTCCTCAGACACATCTGGGAACAGTCTTAGAGCTGCGAAGACTCTTGAAGTTGAATCTGGGGAAGGGAGTTCTGGAGTCACAAGTGATGTGACACCACCTCAAGTACCTGGTGGATTCTTTTATAGTTTTAGATATCCTGTCCCTTTGTATGTGCAGGTTAGGACTATGGAAGAAGACAAGAAATATGGTGACATAAAGAAAGAGGCAGTGACTGTCAAAGATGGTTCATCGGTGTCACATAAAGCTGCTTT
>NW_019060399.1:19619-43715 GCF_000696155.1 Zootermopsis nevadensis | reverse complement strand
CATGCATGTAGACACTAAAGAGACGAAGTCGTTAAATAAAACTCTCCTTTTTTAACGCGACACCTGGAGTGCATTTGTATATTCTTCTTTTCACTGGTTCACGTAATCCTTTCAAGCGAATTCTGGACTGGTTTATTAAGTTTGGCGTGATCTCATGCGTTCCAAACTAACGTACGCAATCATCCATATTAATGGGATAGAAGGAACGTTTGCAGTTAATACTGTACAGATAAATTACGTATTTAACATTAAATTACTTTCCATGTCTGTAGACCTGTTTATTAACATTAAACTGCTCAAAGTGTTATGTAAAGAAACTGTTTCATACGGTTGTTAGGGTGGTAAAATCAAGGAGTTTTTCGTGGACTGAGAATTCAGGTCTGATGGGAAGATACCTAATTAATAGAATTCTAGCGGGGAAGATTCTCATAATAGTCCGATGATGTTAAAATGTATCTAACAGAATGGTTGTGAGTGGATGCAACTAACTCAGTGGCCGGCGGGACTTGGTACAGACAATGTTAAACCTTCTGATTGCAATACCAGGATTGCCGTATTAATAGCCTAGATAAAAAGTTAAAGATAGAATAAGTTTATTATAAAGTAATTAAAAAATAAGTGAAGAAAATGAACGGAGGAAGACGAGTAAATAAAGATTGAAAGCCGTAAGTGAAAGAAAGGAAGTAAAAAGGACAGCAACAGGGATATTTCACCGTTAGTCACACAACAATTATTTGTGTAGTAAGGAGTGGCACAATTCAGCTCGGTTGTATCAGTCACAGAGAAGCAGGCGCCTTCACCTGTGCAAAGCCAGGAATGTAGGGTTGCTGCCCCAGGGCACCCGATGTGGTCGAGGTTGCGGCAGCAGCAGGTGCGGGGCAGCACACGTCTCCAAGTACAGCGCGGCAGCCATTACCACCAGCATCAGCGCCTGCAAGTTTAGACAACCCATGCTACAAGTCCGCAACTTCATGCATTTATGTCTTATGTCGTCATACTCCATTCTGTAACCTACAGCATCTGAAAAAGCTGTTTGGCATTTACCGAAGGCCAACGCCGGGTTCCTTCTTGAAGATCACTGTATACAAAGATGTTGCGCGGTGTAGTATGGTAGGAGTTTACGGACGTTTTAGAGGTTTTTGGTGGTTATAATCGTCCTGATGATGCAGATAGCAAGTACCTCAGAAACGTCAGTTATCTCCTACTAGACTACATGGAGCAACATCCCAGAAGACAGTCATCTTCATACTCGCCGCCGTGATAACCTAAAATATCACGGGTTGTTTCCTGTCCCTTTGCAGTCCTTTTAAATAAAGAATTTCTTAGAATGTATAACCTGCATTTCCCTCCCGTCACTTACCACAGCTAACTGTCCTAATGATACGGAAGGACCTGAAATTAATTACCACACTGCATTACTTTACTGCTTTCCTGACCACTGACCGCTCTTATGCTGTAAGAAATCAAGACATCGCATGTACCGCGGTATTCAGCATTTCTGCTCAGCGTATTTGTAATTTTTCGCAATAGACATCGTGAATGAAGTACGACAATTTGTAATTAAATTGCAGTTTCTTCTGTCAAATAACCCCTTCCAGGATTCGTTTCATTAAAATTTCTTTCGTTACTGCATTTACATGGAAACAAAACTTTATAATGTTCAAAAGTTACAAATAGTTTTAAATGCTAAAAGATGACGCAAAGGTTTCTTTCGTTGATTTTATCAAACCCCTCTTACCTTTGTGTCCGACATCCAGGCAAATAATTCTTGGCTGATGTTATGACAGGATCCAGCTACTGCTTGCAAACTTGAAACAACTTCTAACCACCGGAAAAGATTTCCAATGTATCAACCAGGCCGTCGCAGGATCAATTGGAATGCACGAAAGGTTTTCTGTTTCTAGCCAATGTATATTCTGTATACCGAGCCTGATCAAACTGGCATGGAGGTTCATAAACCACACACCTTAATAACCTGCGACCAGCTAGATGCAAATCAGTCTCCTCCAATGTCAGTCAGCACCTAATCACAGTTAAATTGCTTAATCAGACTCTTGTATTCTGTTGGTGATTGAATAATTAGCTTTTGTATAATTTTGAGGCACTTGCTTGAAGGTGAGAGATGATAAAAATGTGACGCCCACATACCTAAAGCACTAAGTTTTACTGGTTCCCGCTCTAATTAATTTTCAACTAACATGTGTTTAAAGATTACAATTAAATAACTAATCAACGTATACGTGTATGAACGGAAGTAAACTGTCTATAATATATATTACTTTAATGCAAACTGTTTTCCTTAAAAATATTATTTTATTTTCGGTTTCCAGGATTCGTTTTTAAATGCAATTCCACACCAAGATGACTGTCTTCTAGGTTGTAGTGCTTCGTAGTCTGGTTGAAGTTTGCTATTGTTTAAGAGGTTTTTGCTCTCTCTACCCCCATCATCGTCCTGATGATGGAGGTTGCAAGGACTTCTTAAACGGCGATAAACGCCTACCAGGCTGCAGGATGCAACAACCCAGAAGATAAGACAGCGATCTTCGTTCTCCCTACCGTGAAAACCTCAAATCCTACCTAATTTGGCACTGTTTTCGCTCTGTGGATCCGAGAGAATATCCCGATACTGGCAAGTTTCTGTTGAATATATAAAACTTCCAGATAGACAAAAAACTGATTCCTTCTAAATCCTTACCTAGTCATCATGCACGATTAACTTCTCGTCTCATTAGATGTCTACAGTTGAAATTGATTACGAATTATAAAACGTAACAGTATGAACAACGTGAATCTACGAGAAATAGGTTTGCTGATTTTAATGTGAGTTTAAGGGCATTAGTTATTTATTCTTGTAGTCGAGCCTATAACTGCGTGTTATATTCTTGATTAAGAGTAATTGCTCATGTTAGTGACTATTCTTTGATTTAACTTTAGGGACGTCCTTAATGAATAGATAAGGAAAACCTAACTCCGTCTGTCTGAAGTTTGAGTACCAGTGGATAGGAAATCAAGTATTAAGCTGCACCTCTGAAAATGAGTTGAAAGACCTCAATGATGACGAAACATACTCCACAAGAATCCATGCTGTAACCATTTTAGGGAATTTAACATACAACTAATGAATTATTTTATAAAAAATATTGTCCACTGTTTTGTCATAGGTGTAATTAAATATCTAATGTACATAACAAACTATTATTTCCGTTGAAGGTGTGGAATAGGTTGGGTAAAATTTAAACGAGCCTGATGAAGACCGTTTTTGATCGAAACATGTAGTTCAGTATTAACTAAATCTTGTTAAATTGTCAAAAGTGTGTGGAAAAAATGACAGTGATATTGAAGTCAAGAATCCTATTCGCCACCAAATCTCAAGATAATATATAGATGTCGCGATATCACTCCCGCCTCAGACGTTTGTACATACATGTTAATGTTGCTGAGAGTAATATTTAAAAGTACAAATGCAAGGTGGCTTCTCATATACGTAAATTCCAAGTCTAATGAAATTTAGCCATTTTGTTCAAAAGTAATAGATAAAAGATAGACACAAGGCCACGACGGTGTTGCAAGCGTACTTTTTATAAACTGCTGACGTGACTTGATTTTTAACACCCCTGGAACATAGTTTACTGTTCCCGGTGAATGACCTTCGCTTGAACTTAATGGAAGTTGCCTAACTTCTAATGACCGTAATCAAAAGTCGTTCTGAACATAGCAGTTCTAATACTATAGACAATTTCCCCAAGTCTTACACGCTGAAAAGAAAATCTTGTCGACTCACTTCTGCTTCTAATAAGTAAATGGTTGCCCTTTTAAACGACAGCAGAGGTGTCACTTCGTAGACACTGGAATCCAGAGGCTGAGAAGGTGCAGAGGAAGAGATAGGAGGTCTTTGTCTTACATATGCGTTGATCACGAGCCACGGTGGAGTTTTCCTCCGGGGGCTTTCCCGGTTTCTCCGTGGCATCCCAACAATTACTCCATTCACACACAGAAGAAGGCAATGGCAAACCACTTCTGGATCATCTGCCAAGAACGTATATGAACAGGTCCAAGTCCGAGAAAAGGATGGAAGGATCCTGTTCATATGGACCTGTCGTCAGACAGAACACTAAATAATAATAATAATGCGTTGATCTGGAAGAGGCTACGTTGATTTTAATCCGTAATAAAACTGCAGGTTGAAGAGTTGATTTAAAATGCAACGGTTACGAAGAAATATTTTAAGAAGGTAATAGAACATTAAAATACAGGTCAAAGAATGTCATGATTTTAAGGCTGTCATACGTTCACGGTCGTGAATAGGAAAGCCAGGCATTGGATTCTATTCTGAACCAGTTCAATCTAGCCTTCACCATCACACATTATTTCTCTAAGATAATTCTTAATATTACCCCGATCTACGTATATCTTGAACTTTCAAGTAATGTTTCTTTTCTTGAGGCTTCTTGACTAAACTCTTGCGTATCTCATTTGTTCCACCCATATCATTGTGTTTGATTTGATCGTCTTTACAGTATATGGTGACCATTACTTATTGTAGGTAAAGTTTTTGCTTGAAGAAAAAGTCAAATGGGTTAAACACGTTGTAGATGTTCTTTTGTAATCGGAGACAAAATACTTTACACTTTGATGTCATATGCATTGCGATGAGGACAAACGTTAGGAATTTCTCTAGAACTTCTGTCCTCGAGTGTTTCGAAATCGTGAGCTTTATTTTTCATTTAGTACGGACTACTTTTCCAGTACTAAAATTCCACATCATCAGAACGCATACTGTTACGTCATTGTTAGCTGAGTTATTACGAGACTTTTTTTACGTATTTTTAAAACAATTAAGTGGAAACTCAGTTACCAGATTGACAAAAGGAATTGGAAATAAGATTTACGACGTTAAAACATTGTGTGAAATTTAGAAGTGTATTTGTCAATAAAATTAAATCAATATATAATTTAAACCTAACTGCACAAAATATAAATCATGGTGGTGGTTAATAATAGTCTTGATGTGTGAATCTCTGGAAACCTGCTTTTTGGATATGAAAGAGTTGTACACCAATGGATGTAGCCTACCACTTATTGTCCTCCGGTTCAGTGAAGGATGGGGGCGGCGAAGTGTCATCATCTGTTTGGTCGCGATTTCCAGGCTCTGATCCTGTATTTGGAGGAAGGGGCGAGGTAATTGTTGTGGAGGGCAACTCAATCATTGTTGCAGACATCGGCGCTGGCGTAGTCGTCGTCGTTGTTTGCAGTGGCGTATTATACGGTGGCGAAGCTAGATTATTCTCACTTTCTGCGTGATTGTAAGTAGAAAAATAATTTTGAATTTTTTGAACGATTGTTTCAATAAATGGCGGGAAACGTGTAAAGAACAGTTTCAGTGGAATTGGTATGGGAACGCCGGTAGTGGAAGCGTCTGGATCTATTTGATGTGCACCCAGATGTGGTAGATTCTGAATGTCAGTTGGTGCTGGAACAATGCTCTCTACGTTGACTGGACCAATGAGAGCCGCTGTGCTAAGCGTTCCTGGTGCTACGACTGCACCTCCAGTTGACAGTGGGTGTGGGCCTAGCTTAATGTGAGTGGCGGACACCGGAACGCTGCCAAGAATAACAGATGGTGTAGAAATTCGGTTCAGGTGTTAGCTACATGTAAAACTTAACCACAGTCTCGATTAAAATTTCATCAATGCTTTAAGATTAACTAACTCCATGGTTCAAGATCCTTCTTTAAATCTGGATTGTTACTGAGTTGATCAGAAAACTCCCTATTTTTATGGAGCCCTAGATTTCATTTCCCTGTGAGATTTCAGTTTCTCAGGGCGACGAGTATGAAGATGGCTGCCTTGTGGAATGTTGCGCCGTGTAGTCTTGTAGATATTGACCGACGTTTCAGAGGACCTTTCTGCCCCCATCAGGACGATTTCTCATGATGAAGAGTACGCACCCCTGGAACTTTGGCCAACTTTACGAGACTACATAACGCAATATGCCAGAAAGATGTTTACTATGAAATATATTTTGATTCCAACTTTACAATCTGAAAGTAGTTCTGGACCCCATGTTCGACATGAAGTTGAACATCTGGATGTAACACTGTTACCTGTTAAGTGTCACTACTGCAGGAGGCTGTTGAACAACAAAAAATGCTATCAGATGTTGCGCAGTTGTCGATGGAACGCAGAGAGCCACGGCTACCAGTAGCTGCAGCATCTGGAAACAAGACTCCTGTGTTTATATTTGTTTATTCGGTAGATGAGTACAGTATTTGCTCCGATAATAATTTCCAGAAATAAGTACCATAATTTTAAACTTAAGAAGAATTTTTGCGTTAGCTGTTTAGAAATTATTGAGTTGTTTCTAAATGTAGGTTACAACTATGTATGCATTTAATGTTTTTGGTAACCTTTCAGTATGAACGATAGTATTCGGTTTTTAGGATGTATTTGGACGGGAAAGGAAGTGCGCACCAATTCATGCAAGGACAGTATTCAATAAAACAAATTGTCGTAGAACTAAATGTAACTTCATCATCATCAACATAATATTCTACTATTCGACTTTTCCTGAGCTAGTCCAATTCCATTTACGAATACAAACCTATTTTCATGGGTTATTTTTAATATTATCCTCCCATCTACATCTGTGTCTTGTGTTAAGTTGTATAACCAAACTTTTGTGTGTTTCTTGTTACCCTTATTTGTTTCAGTCGAATTCCTTACGTCAAGTAGCTTCTTAGTTTTTGACACTAATTATTCAGTGGTCTTACCAAATTTCTTGAGAACTGTATTTCAAGTAATGTGTTCATTACTTTTATTGTGCAGTTTTTATAAATTAATTAAAGTTTGATTTGTGTTTCGTGTAAAGTAGCGCCTGCTTTCGGCGGAAGGAATCAAAATTAAATTCACCTGATTATGTTTACTCCTGACCGCTAATTTTTGTAACATAAATTTGTTTCGTATGAAACCTGCAGACGGACATGTATATTGCCCCCATAAAAATGGTCAGATCTGTGTTTACTGGGACATTGCGATCAGTTTGATTTCTTGAAACTTCCCTGTCATTTATGGTACTTATTTAGACACCCGGTTTATTTTTTGACGTAGGCAATTGATGTTAAATTACGAAGAGAAGGCCTTGTTAGAGGTTATGTAACGGGATAGATTGGTTTGCCACGAGAAGCATCACGTTCAGCAAGGTCTATAATTTCAGAAAAAATCTTGCAAGTAACAACAGGAAATATTTCTTTTACCTCTCGTAATAACCGCTTCAGGTTCAAAGTCAGGAGGAGTGTGTACAGCCATTACTCATGTGAGTGCCGCTATATTCAGCGTACCGGTTAGGATATGTTTGCCTTATAAGCCTGGGTCATCGCTGTGCCTCGAGATGTTATTAGCAGATTACTTGTTAGAACTCGATTTGAGAACAACAAGAAAATACTCGTAAATTTCGCCATGATTGTTACCATATCAGGACGACTTTATCCAGAATAGATGTGTTATTATTATTATTTTTTGTGCTGACTCTGTAATTGGCTTCTGTAGCTGTTGAGTTATCACATTAAAGTAAAGACTACTACTACTACTACTACTACTATTACTACTGCTGCTACTGTAGGAGTGATTTATAGGGTTATATTTCGCTCGCTTGCATTGTTCATTCTTGATGGCTATTTACTTAAATTTAACTTATTTAACTTAGAAATCTATAATTAATAGAAGTTATTCAATTTTATCCTAAGAACTCGGTATAGCAGGCCTTGTACTTTTTAAAGTCCAGTTAAACTAAGTTCATGGCTCATGTCTCGTCCTTTGAGGCTTTTCGACTAAAATTGTCTTAAAATTTGTAATTTTTCCCATGCATTGTACATTTCCCAGTTAACCAATTTTAACAGCACGAAGTCAAGACTAGAAATCATGCAGTGTAAACAGCGTTGTTAAATTAAAATCAGGAGCTGAAGGAATTATATTGTTATTCTGTATGATTTTCAGTACTGGCTGCACCCCACCTGTATAAATCTGGGCTGAAGGTCCATGTCTCACAGCTCCTGGTGTTCACGCGGCGAATCAAAGAATACGACGATTTCATGTGTTTGTTCGTTTATAACCGTTGGCTTAGACTGGAGAATCCACTGTTAGGTTGGTTTTTATAGCGTCTGTTTGTGTTGACCCTTTTTAAAAACCTTTTCCATATCTTTTTTCTTGTTTCGACATCGTCACTTACTGTTGCCATGAACCAATGGAGACTACGTACCGTTGTCTACTTGTATATTACCGCATGATGAAGTTAGAACGGTTCTTTTCAAGCTTGTTTCAAGGAACTAAAATTCCTGGAGGAAGGGGGCGAATTTAAACAATGATTGCCTTCTCCTATGGAAAATCTCACATTAAAGATATTGTACCAGATATTAGATATGCAAGATAGGGCTCTGATATACACGTGTTAACATTAAGTTTCGAAAATAAATTTTATTATAAAATTATTAATGATACGAACTATTAAAAACGCAATGCATGGAACTGCAGTGAAATGGTAGTGACGTGAGTCGAATGAATGGCCAGGAAATGTAAAGTAATAATTTAAACTTAACTCTATCTTCACTTGTTTCTAATGATACTCTTCCTGAACTTTTGCTACTAACAACTGTAAATTAATCTTTAAATCTGTTTGAGAAAAAATCGATTTTGATTTTCACAAACCGATGTCATCCTGACACAGAATACTTTATACGAGGCTCTACACATAAGGAACATAATAGGCAGTAAATTAATCTTTAAATCTGTTTGAGAATTTTTTTTGTATCAGTTGCGTAAAATAAACATAATAGGCAAGTCTGTGTGTCCGTCCGTAGGTTCTATCTTCTGTACTACCCGGAGAAGTCTGACCAAATTTGGTTTTTAGTATACACGAAATGTTGTCAAACATGTTCAGTTTTATTCCATACCTGACAAGTGTCGGCTTTTTTGAGCACAGGAATGATTCTTCGGATTATTTTCAAGGCAGATAATTTCTTGATAGGATTGCAAAAAGACTTCTACTCTGTGGAGTTACTTATCAGCTCAGTGAAATGCGTAGTACATCGAATTTTTACATTTTCTCAAAAGCAGCTCATTGTAATAACTAAGGAAAGTAAGACAAATTATTTCCAAGTTATAACCTTATTAAAATGTGGTGCTTTATTCAAAGTCTTCAAATAAAATCATGCAATCAGTATAACGTAACAGGTACACTGGGTTATATATATTCTAAACACGTTTGTTGTTGTCAAAATAATTTCTGCCAGCCCGAAATAATAATAAGTGGAAATTAATTTTGAAGTTAGTTTTAATGCGATGTTAGATAAACAGGAGTCGTTATGTACCATTTAATCTTAATTTTACAGCCACAATAACTTTTAAGATTCAGGCAAAGTCCACTTAGAATTACTTAAGCCTCTGTTCTGTTCAGCGAGCTGTACGAGGTTACATAAGAAATTTGATAATTGAGGAATAAGGTATCAGCTATAATAAATTGTATGTGAATATTGAAGTAAAATAAAACTGAGGAAAGAAGTTAAAAATAAAGAGCACATGAAATATACTACCAAATATTTTATTGTTTTAATAACGAAGGTTATGCAATAATGTCTGGAAGCAGTCTTCGTGATTTATTTGGCATATTTTTGCCATTACAATAAATAGAACCAAAAATATTTAACAGGTTTAATTATAAATATAATGAATTTATTTGTAGGCCACTATGAGGCCAAAGCTTCATACATCTGCTTAGAAACAGATAAATTTAGCAGCAAGCTTTCTGAGATCAAACTTCCTTTTTAAGCACGATTACGAAATCTTGTTATTTTAATAATACTAATGAGGTCTGACATCTTCTGTGAAAGTAATATTCACAAAATCTATCATGGAAAGGCATCAATCTCCAATAACGTTTTGGACGAGCGTCCACCAACTTATTTTCGTAAATAGAAGACTAAACTACAGAATATTTCCCCCATAGTTACCTGCTTAAGCCCGTATTTGCAATGGAGAGTCTTGGAACTGGTATGGACTTAAAGCTGAAGACAAAAACCCCACGCTTGTCAGGGATCGAACCCCAGCGTCCTCTACATATTTACTCACTTTACTGACAGACGTGTCGTACTAAACTGAACTGTTATTTCAAGGTATCATCTCATAATTCGCTGTGGATTATTTTAAAATTTTAGATACTTAATTAAAGAGTTTTTAAGATAGATAAAGAATGTCCTTCAAAGTTAATTCATAGTTTGCAGATTATCCGGTTTTCAGCAATATATTGGCGCTGTTTCGGAGATTTGCCTTTACGGCGATCGGACCACAGATATACCGAACACTCTTTACTTTGAAGAGGGACGATTAGACAAAATGTTAACACAACAAAGACATTGAAATACAACTCAAACCACTCTCTCCACACGAAATTGGAGAATACTGCTGTGTGGTCTTTTCCCTATTTTAGCAATGACCTGCTGTTAATTTTGTCAAGCTTAGGCATTATATGCCACGTGATAGGAACCAAAAGGGTAGGAACCCTTTGCCTGTTGCTCCAACAGATACGCCTTGTATGCGGCGGGGGAACTAAGAGCTGCTGATGCGTGAGCTCCAGGAGGCGGCGGTGCTCCCCCAGAGGGCCCCGCCACTGCAGTTGCAGAGGGAGCCGCCATGGCCAGCCCTCCAGGTCCCACCACGGCCGTGCCTCTTGGTGCCGCTGAAGCTACTCCTCCAGGTCCTGCTAAGGCAATTGCCTGAGGTGTCACCTGAGCCACTGATGGACCTGGAGGATTCGCCTCAATGTCTTCTGAGTCATCAGCTCCTTCTTCACCTTCCTTCCTCACATGTGACTTTATTTTCAGAGCGTCTACTGTTATAGACGCTGAATCTTCTGCTGAGCTGGCAGCAGGGTTCTGTTGAGGTGGTTGCCTAGCGACGTACACAACGTTCTGGTAGCGCAGAGGCGCGAAAGCAACGTTGGCTACGTCGTCTTGTGTCTGCCGTTGCTTTGCTACGCTGAGGAACTTCTGAAATTCTAGGGCACTTGCACCAGGAACCTGAGCCACTGAGTTTCCAGCCTCTTCTTGAAGCTTTCCGTTGGCTGCAGACGCTAGAGGAATAACTTCTTGGTTCTTTAGTAGCAGGAAACTGGAAACTGCGCCGTTAGTGCCCAGTTCTTGTCGTACGGCGTGGTTTCTGAGAGCATCGAAATTTCCGAAGAACTGAGGTTGACCGACGACGACAAATCTTTGGCCAGGGGCAGGTATAAAGGTGGGAACAGCAGGGGCGGTAGGTTTGGAGCTTGGAGCGTCCTCGTCGAATTTCTCCAGCGATGCCGATTGTTTCTCCGAACTCTCTGCTGATGAGGATGTCTGTCCTTCCTCCACTTTTATGGGCTGCGGGAAGAGCAGTAGGCGTTAAACTGGTTTACTTCGAGCCTTTCGGAGACGAGAGTGAATTTTAGGTTGATTTATGATGTGAGAAGCTGAGAATCCGATTAAAACAATCAGCAGTACACATACTTTTAGTGGTGATGATAACGTTACGATGAATGAATTCCGAAAAATTACTAAGACAAACTGCCAGTTACAGACAAGCACATAAAAATAAGCCTAATAATAGTAAATACAAAAGGTTTATATGTGCTGTGATGGGCAGGAATTAAATTAATACAGAATTAAATTACAACAGAATAAAATTAATACATAATTTTAATGCGGAATCTTGTTGGAAGACCAAGAACGATATGGGATGATAATAATAAATTGGGTCTTAGGTACAGAGTTTTTTTACAGTTGTTTTAGAATTTGATGTCCACGCTGGACGTTACCAGGAGTACGTGATTTTTGTCATATCGGTCCAGTGTAACACGAACAAACGAAATTTATTCCTCAGACGTAAGAACCTTAAATTCTGAAGCTCGTGTCTATAATGTTTTCGCTATTCAGAGTTTTGTGCTTGGGGTACGAAGACGTTGCTGTTTCAAGAATTTAAGAGCTAAGGTCAAAATCTACATGTGAATAAATAAGGCGCCGCATGGCTCCCTTGGTTATTTTCGTGGTTCAATGGCTGCTTGTTTCTATACATGGATTTGTTCCGTGTAACGGAAATTGGAGCTGGAACTGCTTACCTTATCGGGTTTGTCGAAGCCAGCAGGTTTCTCTGTTCCTTGCGTGTCAGTTTTGTTTGTCTCACTCGACCCAATTCCCGGGATAGGTAGAAGGCTGGGTAAATTTTGTAAGTTGCTGAAAATCCCCGAAAGAAAACTTTCACGTTTATCCTCGTTACCGCCAACAGGTTTGTCGCCCGTCTCAGTTCTAGTTACGTAGAGGACTGGGTTGGCGCCGGGCTGCACTAGCAGGTACTGACCACCCACTGGCAGCGGGACGCCAGCAGCTGCGAACTGTTGGATACTGCAACACCCAGACTGCCTCATTGAGATATCAGACACTGCATCTTCTGACCCCCTTTGATCTTGCAAGCACTCTACCCGACAGAAACTTGCGAACTGTTTCGTTAAGGGACCAGTTATGACTTAAGACAGTTGTACTGACACGACAGTGTCACCCAAGGGTACCTTATCAACTGCGGCTCCTAAATAAGCTCGTTTTATGTAAGTGTCTGAGCAAGTCTAAGACATCGATCGTTATTTAGAAGGAAATTTCATAAGCTGCAGTGATTGATTACAACAATACGCAAATCTCTTCTGTTAATGGTGGGTCATTGTACTGTTTATGACGTTGTGCTGCTATTCTAACAACAATAATTTGTACAACAGTCGGTGTATCACATTGTAATGATTGGCTACAGGCTGGTCTACCAGGGGTGGATTCCCGGCAGGGCAGGATACCAGTGTTTCGGGAGAAATGCCTTAAAGGTAGAAGCAGTACGTTCCTTCGAAACTTTTGTTTCTTCCTGCATGACCACACGGCGTTACAAGCCAGAACAACATCAGGGTGACCGAAGGCCGGAACTTACCCAGCGCCGTTGCCAGGCAAGATGACCACGTTGGCTGACTGCCGTTGCTGTGGGGGTGTCACGTGGTTGTAGTAAAGAAGCTGCTGCTGCTGGTGGGTGTGATGAGGTGCGGCCTGGCTTGAAGCCAGTTGCAGCAACAGGACTGTCAAGGTCACCCCCAGTGCCAGACCCTTTGTTGTGGAACTCTGCAACACAGGAGGATTATGCAACACGCGCCACTCCCGCCACAGGGTCAGTAACATGCCGAGTCTTGTGAAAGTCGACGGTAATAGATTGTCGATTTGGTACTGGAGTTATATCGGCTGTGGAAGACGTAACCTAAACCAAGATATGAATTCTGAGTCTCTACTGTACGCGTATCCACTATTCGGCCACCAGTGTGTAAATGTTCAAAATTTTGTGAAATTTTATTCATAACTGCCTAGCGACGCTTTGCCAAAATACCTTCACAACTGACAAGACTTGCTTTTAAAACAAACTTATAACTGAATGAAATTTATATGAAAATACGATCCAGAATTATTTGACGAATTCTTTTAGAATCAGATGTGTGAGTGATCGACGTCATAGATTGACAAAATTTTGCGTGATCTTTATCTAAACATATTAACTCTTCCATTAATCTTTGCAGAAGTGTGTCCTTGGTGTGTGGTAATTGTTTGTAAAATAGATTTTTTGTCAAGATGAATATTTATTAAAATTAAATCCTAAAATTCGACGTATTTGGTCAAAACACGCCTGTGATTATTTACACATTGTCTATGAGAATAGATTCAGAGCTATTTGGTTAATCTTTGCCAAACTTGATCCATAAGTACTTGACGATTGTCTGTCAAAATAGACCTGTAATTGTTTATAGAATTATTGTGAATTAGGTCCATAAAATTTCCGCGAATTGTTGTCGAAATCTATAACCGTATACTCTTCTTCGTGCCAATTATGCTGATGATTTTTATACACGGTTTATGAAGGGGTCGTGTTATGGGGAGAGCGATGAAATATATTGTGTTGATATGGCATTTTCTCAGTTGTAACTAAACAGAGAAGGCGTTATGCATTATGAACATGATTACAACTCACAGTCTTCTGATAGATATCGCAACGAAGCGTGACATTTGTTTCGACAAAGTGAAGCTAACGCAATGAACCTTTACAAATGATTTGTAAATGTTGCCAACGAGGTTTGTCAGTGGTAGCAGACGCAATGTGTATGCAAGACAGACGTTTTCATGCCTGTTACGTTAGTCTGACACTGTGAAGCCATCGGAAATTTTTAACGGTCGACTTCCGTCTGGAGACTTAAAAAGTATGAAATGTTTCTGGAACGGGAATTCTTTCCTATTATAGTGGAATTGTTTAAAAGAAACGGCGTTTTCTTCTGTTGAAGCTGTCTGTCTTTGGAATGTTACGCTGTGTAGCCTGGTAGAACAAGACTAACGTTTCAGAGGTGAAGATTTCCGTCTTCTGGGTTGTTGCGCTGTGTAGTCTGGTCGATGTTAACCAACGTTTCAGAGGTCATACTGCCCTTATGACGGAGGCAGTATGACCTCTGAAACGTTGGTAAACATCGACCAGACTACACAGCGCAATAACCCAGAAGACAGAAATCTTCATACTCACCGCTGTGAGAACCTCAAGTCTTACGTTTCAGAGGTGCTTGCTGCCCCTATCGTCGCCCTGATAATGGAGGCAATAACATCTGTGAAAAGTTGGTAAATTTCTAACAGACTATGCCATATTCACACGCCATACGTCATCGTCAGAACGTACAATGTAACACTGAAGGGACGACATATTAAAGAAATAGGATATATAAAGTGTATTTGTCTGGTCCAAGATAAGGTTTTTGTCAGTATCGCAATGAAGCTTGGGGTTATATAAAAGTGAAGAATTTGTAGACTAGGTGAGCGACGATTAGCTTTTCAAGAAAGGCTGTTCTGCATGGATAATGGATGCACGGAATCACTAAGATTATAGCTATCTAGCAACAAATATTCAATATATCTGTCTGGCCTTAAGAACAGTTTTGCCGTATTACACAATTGGGATTTCCTATGCGTGAGTTCACTTCATACACAGTTCTTACTGATTAAAATTTCGATTTTAAATTCGGACAAAACTTTTCTTTTGGCTGCAAATACAGCCTTCTTTCTCTTGGTCAGTCATTGTTTATTCAATATGACCACTTCAGAAGCCAAAATATTTTAGTTTATAAATGGGCCAATGGATACAAATGCACCATAAAACCTTAATGTATGCATCCAAATGACAGTGTTTGTCATGTCTTAGAATTGCTTAAACTTTAAAATTATTTGTTGATATAGGGGACAGGATATTTAAATTATGATACGATGATCACATTCAATACATCTGAAGTGTCTTAAAGAGAAAGGCAAAGTATGTGTAACCGTGTAACTTTTTACACGATATGAAACTTAGTTGGGCTGACTAGTATTAATATTGACACTATTTTTAAAATAATATTGTTTTTATTTTTATAGTAACGAAATTTTACAGGACTTTATGAAAAAAGGTCTGTTAAAAATTTTATCTTGTTACTGAATACGATTTTATAAATACATTCGTCCGTTATCTAGACAGAAAAATAGATTTTATAAATAAGAAATTATTTTTAAATTTCTAGTCTGACAACAAAATTTTGTTTTAGGTTTTTAAAATAATTATTTGAAGAATGGTTACTTAATTTCGTGATTTTTATTGGATCTTGTATGATTCGGCTAAAAGTCCTTCACCACCATTTTTATACGACTTTTCTGAATACGAAATAAATTAATAATGCCAATTATGGGTTCAGGTTTCTGTATTTGTTTTAATGTACTATGTTTATTGAAATAACCATACATTATCTTTCTCTCCTAATTAAAAATCCACTTTTCGAAAAATCTGAAACAGACACTGAGTTTAAAATAGTATACCTTCAAATGCAAATCTCACGTCATCTTGCATTCAGAGCGCCCTCTATGCAAGACTAAACAGAGAACAGTAGCAGAATGGGGATAAAAGGTTTTGACATAATATCTTGACATCTTACGAATCTTGCCAGTAAAGATTGGTGAAGATGATGATGGATAATTAGTAGAAGTTCACTCACCTGCCGCTTCATGTTGCTAGTGTTGTAGTATCTGATGGAATGCTGAGATTCACTCGTTGCAGCTCCGCTTATAAACTCCCCAGGTTTGATCACAATGGCCTGAATATTTCAACTTCGGCAACACATACTCGTAAGAAGATGAAGCAGTTGATGGAGAAACGTGTTCCATGGTGGGGTCTACTGAAGGAGAGGGAGTCAGGTAATAATAAAGAAACAAAAGGATGGAAGCCATCCAGGACGGACATACGTTCCGGGCATGGCATTGACACAGCTCTCAGCTCTCCCACCCGCCTTCAGCCATGTGCTTGGCGTCTTTCGTTTCGCCTTCATGCTTCGTCACAGTGAGCTTCGGGGATCTATTTCAAAGCCCACGGAATTGATTGGTGTCGCTTAAAGAACACGACCGTAAATCTTAGATAAGACACGTTCTGAATGCAGTTTATCCAGTGATCAAATATGATCTCTACTATGATGAATGTAAGTTGAAATATCTTGAATAATAAACAGTAAAACAAATAAGACGTAATTGTAATTACACTAAAGTTTTGAAAGAAGAATATCTGACTAATAGACCAAGCACTGTAATGCGCTAGACATACATTTTTTGGTAGCCAAGACAGACGAGTATTGATGCGAGGACCATACAGAATTTCGAGTCTGTGCGTGTTTTAATGCATGTGTTGTGTCTGCATAAACACTCGTACATTGTGCAGTTTTATGTTATTTAAGTACTTTTTAAGATTTCCGTTCGGAACTCATTTCTCGTCGATAAACCAATTGCAAAAAGCTGAAGAAAGTGAAGACAGAGAATGCGAAGAAGAAAGGAATGAGGAAAAGAAGATATATCAATTGAAAGTTTTTGTTTTCCGTATTTATCTCCTTACCTTCCCTGATCAAAGCTTAAAAATCTGTACTCCTCCCCCAGTATTGTCAGGGTCATTAAGTCAAGAAGAATGAGATGGGCGGGTCATGTGGCACGCACGGATGGGGCAAGATGTGTTCACCGAGTATTGGTTGGGAAGTCTGAGGGGAAGAGACCTCTGGGGAGATCTAGACATAGATGGGAGGATAATATCAGGTGGGTTCTATCGGAATTAGGAGTTGAAGGAGACTGAATTAGGAATCACTAAGATTATAGCTATCTAGCAACAAATATTCAATATATCTGTCTGGCCTTAAGAACAGTTTTGCCGTATTACACAATTGGGATTTCCTATGCGTGAGTTCACTTCATACACAGTTCTTACTGATTAAAATTTCGATTTTAAATTCGGACAAAACTTTTCTTTTGGCTGCAAATACAGCCTTCTTTCTCTTGGTCAGTCATTGTTTATTCAATATGACCACTTCAGAAGCCAAAATATTTTAGTTTATAAATGGGCCAATGGATACAAATGCACCATAAAACCTTAATGTATGCATCCAAATGACAGTGTTTGTCATGTCTTAGAATTGCTTAAACTTTAAAATTATTTGTTGATATAGGGGACAGGATATTTAAATTATGATACGATGATCACATTCAATACATCTGAAGTGTCTTAAAGAGAAAGGCAAAGTATGTGTAACCGTGTAACTTTTTACACGATATGAAACTTAGTTGGGCTGACTAGTATTAATATTGACACTATTTTTAAAATAATATTGTTTTTATTTTTATAGTAACGAAATTTTACAGGACTTTATGAAAAAAGGTCTGTTAAAAATTTTATCTTGTTACTGAATACGATTTTATAAATACATTCGTCCGTTATCTAGACAGAAAAATAGATTTTATAAATAAGAAATTATTTTTAAATTTCTAGTCTGACAACAAAATTTTGTTTTAGGTTTTTAAAATAATTATTTGAAGAATGGTTACTTAATTTCGTGATTTTTATTGGATCTTGTATGATTCGGCTAAAAGTCCTTCACCACCATTTTTATACGACTTTTCTGAATACGAAATAAATTAATAATGCCAATTATGGGTTCAGGTTTCTGTATTTGTTTTAATGTACTATGTTTATTGAAATAACCATACATTATCTTTCTCTCCTAATTAAAAATCCACTTTTCGAAAAATCTGAAACAGACACTGAGTTTAAAATAGTATACCTTCAAATGCAAATCTCACGTCATCTTGCATTCAGAGCGCCCTCTATGCAAGACTAAACAGAGAACAGTAGCAGAATGGGGATAAAAGGTTTTGACATAATATCTTGACATCTTACGAATCTTGCCAGTAAAGATTGGTGAAGATGATGATGGATAATTAGTAGAAGTTCACTCACCTGCCGCTTCATGTTGCTAGTGTTGTAGTATCTGATGGAATGCTGAGATTCACTCGTTGCAGCTCCGCTTATAAACTCCCCAGGTTTGATCACAATGGCCTGAATATTTCAACTTCGGCAACACATACTCGTAAGAAGATGAAGCAGTTGATGGAGAAACGTGTTCCATGGTGGGGTCTACTGAAGGAGAGGGAGTCAGGTAATAATAAAGAAACAAAAGGATGGAAGCCATCCAGGACGGACATACGTTCCGGGCATGGCATTGACACAGCTCTCAGCTCTCCCACCCGCCTTCAGCCATGTGCTTGGCGTCTTTCGTTTCGCCTTCATGCTTCGTCACAGTGAGCTTCGGGGATCTATTTCAAAGCCCACGGAATTGATTGGTGTCGCTTAAAGAACACGACCGTAAATCTTAGATAAGACACGTTCTGAATGCAGTTTATCCAGTGATCAAATATGATCTCTACTATGATGAATGTAAGTTGAAATATCTTGAATAATAAACAGTAAAACAAATAAGACGTAATTGTAATTACACTAAAGTTTTGAAAGAAGAATATCTGACTAATAGACCAAGCACTGTAATGCGCTAGACATACATTTTTTGGTAGCCAAGACAGACGAGTATTGATGCGAGGACCATACAGAATTTCGAGTCTGTGCGTGTTTTAATGCATGTGTTGTGTCTGCATAAACACTCGTACATTGTGCAGTTTTATGTTATTTAAGTACTTTTTAAGATTTCCGTTCGGAACTCATTTCTCGTCGATAAACCAATTGCAAAAAGCTGAAGAAAGTGAAGACAGAGAATGCGAAGAAGAAAGGAATGAGGAAAAGAAGATATATCAATTGAAAGTTTTTGTTTTCCGTATTTATCTCCTTACCTTCCCTGATCAAAGCTTAAAAATCTGTACTCCTCCCCCAGTATTGTCAGGGTCATTAAGTCAAGAAGAATGAGATGGGCGGGTCATGTGGCACGCACGGATGGGGCAAGATGTGTTCACCGAGTATTGGTTGGGAAGTCTGAGGGGAAGAGACCTCTGGGGAGATCTAGACATAGATGGGAGGATAATATCAGGTGGGTTCTATCGGAATTAGGAGTTGAAGGAGACTGAATTACGTTGGAGGGCTTTGGTTAATTCGGTGATGAACATTCGGGTTCCGTAAGCCATCTAGTTAGTTAGTTACCTGCCTTGATCGATGAATGGCTACTCGACAAAAACTGACTTCTTTTTTATGGCCTGGGGTTGAAAGCGGTAGGCCCAACCTGCAGAATGAAATCTGGAGAGGTTCGATTAAACGCTACTAATTCGAAGACACGTAGCTATAGCACGGCAAAATTGAAGCTGCTCTTGACAGAAACTCTTCTGAGAAGGCTGAGGAATGTTGTTTGTGTGAATGGCCCATAGAATTAACCGCTTCCAGATTCTGACGACATTGCTACCGTTGTGTTCGGTCGTAACACGGGTGCGGTTAGAACGTTAACAAAAAATGTTTATTTTATAACTAATTATGAGTGATTTATTTCTCAGTGTCTAACCGCATCTCTCTAAATTGCATTACGAAAGTCTTTGACCTAGAAGGTTTATTTTATAATCATATTTCCGGATCTTTTAAATGTCCTTCAGTTGGTTTGGGAGGTTTAATACCTGTCCCGCGATGCATTCTATACATTCTTGTTCTTGTACATGCGTTTTCACCGCCAAATGTCACATCCTCACGAACCGTAACTAGTCACAGATTTTCGGAAGATATACGCAGGTCGACGTGTGCGAATGTATACATGCAATAGCAAAAGCGCCACATTTTTGCAAGGGATTTTCTAGAATTAAACTTTAATAACATTTTCGTGTCTTGTATTCTTGATTTTTAAAACAGAAGTCTTGTATCAAACGCAATACCAAAGTTAGAAGCAGCAAAACTGGTTTTGTTTCCCCATACATGAGAGACGGAGACGTCACTTATTTACTTATCATTCTAAATCGATTGGTTTACGGCACATGTGGTCGGCACAGGCAGGCCCTAAATGTTATTTTAAACTGACAACTTAATAAACTAATTAAATCATAAAAATTAAGAATTAAGATGTACTTAAGAGATGTTGACTGCAAAGTTTGTTATATTGAGAACTTCCAACTAATTTTAATTATAATCTTATAGTCTAATTCGAGATTTGTTTGTTTGTTCACCATCAAAAGTTCACCAACGAAATATGTCTATAATTTTATTTTACCAACAAACAACTTATTTGAGTATTTTTGTTGTGAAACAAAATTCTTTCTCATAAATTTAAGCTACAGCACTAAACAAATTTCTTTTGTATTTGCTGCCAGTCTTCAGGTTTATCTGAATATGACGTAGATTATGTGGCATTCGACAAATTTATGCGAGTTCATTATTAAATGACAAACATTAGGGCCGAATGGTCTAATGTCGTGTTTTCTTTGCAATAAAGACTGAATGTTGAAGTATTGTGTAGATAAGTTTTGGCTTCAGAGAATTAAATATCCACAACATTAAAATGTTTCAAATCACAGTTATAGATTCTGATTCATCGCCCTGATGACGGAGGCAGTATGACCTCTGAAACGTTGGTTAACATCGACCAGACTACACAGCGCAACAACCCAGAAGACGGTAATCTTCAGATTCTGATTAGATTATATTTTATTTGTATCCAGTTTTTTCTGTGAACCATTTCTAAGAAAAATGACAAAGTTTGATTTGAGACTCTTGAAAATTTGGGAGATGACAGACTCATTGGATCGATACTGTCCAAAATTATATATACCCAACAACGTTCAGTGTTGTACCCCAGTACTAAATCCTCAAAATCCGTTAAGTGGTTTCGTAAGTAAAGTGTTCTGTCGGTCAGATATTCTTTTAATATGTGTTTATATTATGCCTTTTATATTATACGATAGAAACTGCCAGTGTCTGAAATTAATTTATTCTTGTAAAATCCCCCAACCCCTTTAGTTTATCCAATGGTAACCCCAACCGTCAACTTAAGGCAGTGACATAGGTTTTATTTTACGTTGGCTTCTATCAAATATCGTGGGTTGTACTCTGAAGTAATCACGTTTTTAGCCGTTACTGCATTAATACTTTAATGGCATCTTTTTATCTCGTGTCCCTTCTGTCAAGAAAATGGTAATATAAACTATTCGTGTTACTGATATTGCTTTCAGAAATAATGTCATAAGAATCCACACTACAAGGAAGTCTTTTTGATATTGGTAATAGATTACAAACTTGCTTTATAATTGATTGGTGTGCCTGTCTACCCTTCTGTGTTAATTTAGATGCATGCATATAGCAGATGTTAAGCAACAACGAATTCTGATCGAATTTCACGTCGGAAATTTTGTTCTAAAATTACGGAAACTGTGAAAGTCTAAATCAATTCCTGTTTGGTTAGCAACCACCAAATATGGCCTGTGACCGGATTGAATTTGCCACTTGTACCAAAACTCGCAGTGAAATATTCAGGACGTGAAGTGATAAACTTCACATGCTCCAGCAATAGCCGTGGTCTCCATTGGAGGCGACAGACCAATCAACTGGCTACGCGTTCGATGGCCCCTGTAAGTAACCAGGGATCTCCCATCCCACGATAGCAATTACATCCCACCAGGACGCCGGCGACCCTATCTCCAAATTTGTACAGTCTTGCCCAAAACTTTCCTGGCATGAACCGTACACCGCACTACATGTTAAGATGTCAGGTTGTCTGGAACATGGAGTGAGGTTCAGGAAGATCGAATAAACTACAGCCAAGGAGGATGAATGGGAATACAAATTCTGTTTATCATAAACATGTTGCTCTTTATGATGATTTTGATAGTTTGTAGTGGAATATTGGTCCGTTTCTTCTTGAGAAGCGTTAAATATTCTTCTTAAACCGCTATAGTAAGTACAGCTACTGAACAGTACACCCTGTTTAACTTTCGTTAATTTCGCAATGCCCATGTAAGGTATTAACAAATTTATTGTCTTAATAATATGACTGAGCTCAAGTAAATTTGGTTCATAATTCCGCTGTTACTTTTGTGTGAATGGTAATCCAAAATAAATAATTTCACAAGTATTGGAGACTCCCAACCCAGTTTTCTCAATTTATAAGGACATGCGATCATGTCTTCGCCAGTAACATCTAATTCAGTGAATTCTGTGAAGCTCCGTATGCCAGCAGAGGCCAACTGGTGTTTGAGACTTTTAATTTTCGGCCATCAATAATACCAACATAGCGGCGGTGCAATCTTCTGTTGTGGGGGCGACACTAGCGAAATAACCGAACTGCATACCAGTGTCATCAAAGTAAACGTTATTGTGAATGATGAATTTGAAAGGATGTCGAAGGAAGCGGTTGTAGTCTATTTTAGGGTTCTATCAAAGCATTGGCCAGGAGGGACTGAGTAAGCCATGAATAAAACCAGGATATCTAGCATATGGACCAAGAATCGAGTCTGCGACCTCTGTGTTAACGAAAGAAGAGACCTGAGTCTTCAGGCATACAAGCATATTCAATAAAGGAATCAACAGAACGATACTGGCATTAACTTCCTCCTCGATGCAGTACTCTGACAACTGGATACTGGGAACGAACCGTTCTTCAAGTGCCTGAGCACTGCGGGTCCCAACTTTTCGTTGGCTTGATCTATAGACATTCGGTAGGACTCCTTGGACGAGGGATAGGCCCGTCGCAAGGCCTCTACCTGTACACAGGACAACGCGGACAAACATCCATGGCTTGAGTGGGATTCGAACCCACGGTCCCAGTGACCGAGCGGCACAAGGCCCACTCTGACAAAGGTGGGCGGTTTACATGTGACCGAGAAATCCCCCCCTATTAGCTGATGCTGTTCGTTAATATTTATTCTAAATTTTTGCGTTAAATGCACGAAGTGGACACTTACATGGGATGAAAATGCTAAATGAATTTAGATGAAGTTTGGTATTTGGGAGTACAGACTGAACGTTTCTCAGCAGTAAAAGCATAGCTAAATAAAGTAAAAAAATATAAGAGGAAATTATGTGTTGTTCGGTCGGGCCTAGCTTGAACTTCATATTTCTTACATGCATCAGGGACTGGATGGGCGAATAGGTTTTTGAAACCCACATTTCAGCAGCTTAAGATGAGTAGTAACATAAAAGTAATTACATCGCTTGCGTTCAGACGACTTCTTCTGTAAAACCATCAACGTCTACAGCTTTGTAATGATTGTAAAACTTTGTCCAAGACAAGTAAATGTATTTCTTAAGTGAATGAACTATAAATACATTACAAACTTGATTTTTAATAGGTTGCTTCAAATTCCAGTTCGATTGTCAAGTTTTTAACTTAAACCTGTTCCTGAACTCGATCACTGTACAGTTTCAGTATTAACTTACTTTGTACTCAGCTATTATACTCATTATTTTGCGGTTGGCTGTTTGTTGCTGCAGATGAAGATTGCTTTTTCCACACTTTGAATATTAATTAATTGACCTATTTTAGTACTGTATTGTTGTACACATTGTTTGGATCTGTTGATATATTGTTGATATGAATCGCCCTGATGACGGAGGCAGTATGACCTCTGAAACGTTGGTTAACATCGACCAGACTACACAGCGCAACAACCCAGAAGACAGAAATCTTCATACTCATCGCCCTGATGACGGAGGCAGTATGACCTCTGAAACGTTGGTTAACATCGACCAGACTACACAGCGCAACAAC
>NW_019060398.1:29230-62452 GCF_000696155.1 Zootermopsis nevadensis | reverse complement strand
TATTTGGAATAACAAGATGTGACATAAATGATCATAAAATACGTTCGTGGCAAATAATATGTTCTCTATAAAATGAAAACTGAATTTTGAATGCAAAGAATAACTTTAACAACACCTTATAAGTTAAATAAACAGTTTCACAGTGCTTTATATGTAGCACGAAGCAGTATGTTATGTTACACAACATTAGACTTTGTGGGGGAAAGACCAATGTTATACGGTGCGCATAAAAATAGTTATTAGCTGAACTGAAATGCCCCCGTAACCATTAATTTCAGGCCGTAGTTTCAAAAAGACGATGGAGTTGGCTGTGACAGCTTTGTAAATAAGTGGTCCTCAACCCCTTAACAATTTTTTATCCTCGAAACAGAGTCGGAGTTGTACGATGCATTATCTGCATGACGTTGATATATGTAGTGCGCCACTGGCTGGGGTAGCGTATGTGTTCTGAAAGTGACGTAGGTTGACCTACATCTAAATTGGAACATTAAATTGAAAAGATGTCTCCTTCTGGGTGGAGGTGTGAGCCATTAGTTTCAGAGACAGGAAGCAGAGATATGTTAGCTCACGCGCACAATATCAGAGGCAGAGGGACACTCCAACTGTGCCCACTTCCTGCACCTTGCAATGCTTCACCGTGACTGCCTTCGTACGTTATAGGGTGAACAAGAACTTATTTACCGAGTGTCTGCTTTCTTATCCAAAGTTACTTCATATAGATTGGAAATTTAGTAAAATAACTCACAGACAAACGAATTTTTGCCGGAGTCCCATTTCCGGTGTTGGGCAAGGCCGTTCTTATTTTATTAAATTAAGGACATACATCATCCTATTACAGTAATATTTAATTAACTTCAACCAACATATCCGGCATGGCGTTATTTAGAATTTTAGAAGTACAGAAATAATAAATCCATAAGATTATATAGTACTGATATTAAATCGATGACAAGTCTTCAGGAAGGATGAAATTTGTTTATTTTTAAACCAAATGGAAACCGCCGCTCAAAATCTGCGTGTGTTCATTTCTGAACCAATTGAATTAGTTCGATTGTGGTCCAGACTAGGGGTGGAGTAGGAATGTCTTAATTTGGGCCAAGCTAACTCAACCGAGTTTTAGCTCCGTTTGCCAAAATCTGTCTCTCTGAATCGAAATTTTCCGTCACGTTTGTAACTGTGGAACAAACGTGATGTCGAACATGATATGCACAAGTTTAAACCTTGCACAGTTACGTTATAAAAATCAAAGCCCGTTAAGAAACAAGACAATATTTAAATTATGGTCAGTAAATGTAGATGAATACTCTGATCTAGACTTGATTTCCATTTTTAAATCTTTGTCTGGAATCGTGTTCGTATACCTAACGGGTGTTACCAGACATTGCAGAAATGTTTTCATTTGAGTAGCCAGGCCCTTAAAGAGTGTTGCTTTTCAATTGAGCTAAGAAGACATGGGCAGGACGAATAAATTAAACAGATCTATAAAGAAGATCGTACAATGGAATGCATACAGAAACGTTTAGGAAATGCTGAATCTGGTTAGTGTAGTGATCGGCAATTAATCTCGGGTATGTTGCATGAGAAACCTCTCATTGTCTCTATGTTCTGGAAAATAACGGTTAAGTACAAGTCTCAGGTATTGTAAAAGTAAAACTTGATATTATACTGACATTGATAGATTTCCTTGCAAACCTGTAGTTAACTTTTAATTCTTTTTCAAAGATGCATTTTAACAAATATTTCTACGCTCACGGGTACTCCGTAGGCCACGCATATGGTAGCTAAACTACGCCATTTATAATGAGCGAAGATGCGGAATTAGAAGGTATATATCCCCAAGGGCAAACTTTTGAGGGTTGAACTATGTACCGCTGTCAGAGGACCCGATTATTAGGACCGATGGCGAAAGATACACGTCAATAGGGGTGCCTGCCTCCAGGATCTTGCATGAACCCGTCAATGCAAAATATAAGCCTTTTCATATGAAAGCAGAAAAATGGCAAGGCTTTATAAGTTATTGCCTGGAAACATGGCCATTAAAACAATGAGAAGACTTGAGCATATATGCCAATTTGAAAGGCAGTAACATTAGCAATTTCAGACGCAACCAATGAGAAAGACGTTCTCAGACAACAAAACACCCCTTGGATTCTGACATAGTAAAGCTGATTTATGTTTTATGTTTTTGTTCTGAAAACGTGACCTCAGCTGTTCGTGCCTTTGTTTTATTGGTATTATTAAACACACAGAATATGCTCATATAATTCTCGTACATACGTTTGTAACTTTGTATCATACCAAATTGCAACTCTTCATCAGTTACTGTCCACAAGAGAATAAAATAATGTCATAGCAGAGTAGCAAAGGATCATTATCCTACTTTACAAGTTCGGGCTTCTGCCGCGTTGGTATTACTGAGTGTAGGAAATTAAAATGTTTGAGTTTTTTATAGGCTCTAATAGCATAACGTCCACGAAAACTTGTTCAGCTGTTTTCAGGTTTTCTTTAAATCCAGATTACACAAGAAGACTGTTCTTCGCTCAAGGTAGAACTGTTTGCAGATCGAAATCATTTTCACGGCATGATTTTAAAGTTCTAATAAAACAGAAACAATAACATTGAGACTCTGAATATAATAGAACATTTCTAAGAAAATATACGTATTACCTCTCTGGCTATTTCAGCCATTAAATTCAGTCACTTCGCCTGGTAAGGAACATGTTAAGATAGTGAGAACGTCATGGTCTCCTGAACGCATACGCCCATTTCCGATACAAATTATGATGTCACGTCACACAAATTATTATCACATTACATATTATATATTGCTGTATGAATCTATAGCATGAAAATAGCCATAGTTTATACCAGTTCGTGTGGTTTAAGACCCCAAGAAGACTTTACCGCCGTGTGCATCCTCTAGTCACGGCTATACGTGCTGGCATCGCATCTTACCGCATCGCACAGCACGAACTGTCTCATAAAGTTGCATGCCGGCTGCTTCGGCTGGCAGACTTTAAGGCGTAAATATTACTGCTGAGCTGGAAACATAATTCAAGGGGCAGATTTATACGCTCATCTTCTGGCAGGGCGGAGGGCGGAGACCGCGTGCCATCGCGTGATTGCCACGGCTGCAGCCGTCCCAAGAGCCCAGCGTACATCCATTTTGGAAAATTAATCGAAAATATCAGTTTCATTTTCAACTAATCATCTGTCTGTACGGAAAAGAGTCCTTCTTTAAACTTATAGTTGTTCAGTTAGCTAAAAAATGCACGGACTTTTATGGAATCAGAAGGTTTATAATCGTGTTCACAAGAGCTCAAAACCGGGCCCAATCCTGAGTCTTTAAATTTTATGACAATAAATTAAGGAGCAAAATATGGAAAATAACTTTCTATTCTTCTAGCGATTAAAATGAAAAAAGTAGTACAGCTCCTATAAGCTACATATTAGCCCTACAAATTACGTGTGTAATTTCTGGAGGTAAAAACATAGACTCCGTGAAAAATAACGCATTACAGATATGGAAAGCAAACCTAAAATAAAGTGAAGATTGTAAGTGAGCAATTGATAGGAACGGTTAGTTTAGCCTACTATAAATTCGGGTGTTTACTAATCGAGTGTAATTCCATATTCCATTTCGGAGCATGAACGAGCGTTTTTTCTTTTTTGATATTTCATATCCTGGGAAATACAGAAGTACTGATATTCATTTATTTCTCATTTAATTTTGTTGTTGGCAAAGCCAATCAAAAAACCAGATATTACAGTGCGAACAAACTGTTTTCATCGTATATCGTTACCTGCATTGTAATATAAACAACACCGAAAAATATAGCGGTAATATTGTGCAAACATCTCATAGTACGATTCTATATTAATTATAAATTCTACACTTTTAATTAGTATATATTTATCGCAGCACAGATCATATTATTTGACAGGCAAACACCAACGACTGGAAGGCAGAACGCATACATGTCTAATTCCACTCTTCACTTCTTTCGTATACATCATCTTAAAGCTAGCGGAGAAACAAAGGAATAACATTTTACGCTACGCCACAGAAAAACTAAGCTTTTCCATGTGTCAACGGCTAACTGGTTAACTGCTATCCAAAACCAAAGCTTATTGCATAGCACATGATGATACAGCGGAGTGTTACATCTTCTTCTTTAGGAACTATTTCCCGCTTTAGGTACGGAGACCACAACGTGAACCATACGACGGAGACCGCATGAAAGTTGCCAACACACACAGACTGTTTTAGTATCATATAAAGACCATTTCATTTGAATAGGATATCAGGTGAAAACTAATAGCATCCCTACGTATACCACAAACCAGCTTCCACGTATATAGTACCGAGTTTAAAGGGTGGTGGTAAACCACACTAGGTTATCGCTTAGGCTTGGGCAGTACATCATACCGTAGTTGTATGACGCACTAATGCATTAATTTCTGCAGTACTCCACTACCACGGTGTAAAGTCAGGGGTGTCAAAATAGCTTGTGCATTATGTGTTACTTCTAACAGATCACTGATGATGAAATGTAATTTATTTACTCGTTGAGCTCTTAACTATTCGTGTTTAGCATGAAATTTCAAGGCAAAACTAATATACAAGATCATCTGATCTAATTCCATGGATCAAAATCCTTCTTTATTCGATGACAGTCGCTCAGAATCCATCCTCCAATATTTCACAGAATTAAAAGGTTCATTGTCGTATTCACAACAGCGGTAAAGTCTGTAAACTTCTACTTCGTAAAAGATGCAAGGAGAACCTGAAATCTCATCTAAATGAGATTATAGTAATTAAAACATCAAAAGTTTCGTCAATAAGGTTGAAGTTCTACCCAGAAACAAACGACAAAGTTGAAGATGAGAATATAAAGTATCTCCATGCTACGTGATATAACAGACATATGAAATGCAATTGGGATGAGCACCCCTTCTCTGGAGCAGGGTTATCAAATCAATTGAGATCTGAGCACCGATTAGTGGTTGATAGTTAATCTGTAGACCTATAATAAGCACTAAATACATTCACATACCTGCGGATACTACATATTAAATTACACCAATAATATAACTGCTGATGAGTTTATAAATGTTATGCTTTTTGGTTCTAACGAAACATTTTTACATAAAAATATATCTACTTTAGATTTAAATAGTAGGTCTACTAACCTTTTATTTGTTTTTTAGAAAATACGTTTTCTTTAAATTTAATGTTTTGCACGGCACATTTACAACACTAGACCAGACTAAGATTAAGCAGTCGTTATTTACTCAGTGAAACCGAAAGAAAATAAATAATACTGTCTAAGAATGTATCAAAATATCATATTTTACGTATTTCTGAGAGGTTACGTTTCGTGACATGACTAGGATTCGTGTGAAATTTCAGTGGTATAATTTAAGATTTCTACAACAAACATATAATGTAACTGAAAAACAGGTCTAAAAATATACAAGAAACACACGAATTGTGTAACTCATTCAGTATGAGACATTTCACCTCACATATTCATATCCAAGATTCATAACTTACGAGTATCGAACAATTTATATTCATAAACCATTTCTTCCAGATCTTACGAAACGTAATGATTCGTCAAAACATTTTAATCTCGTTAACATCTGTGAAAGATTAGTTTTTTTACCAACTCTGATAGCAAATATAATTAAACGAAGACATTTTAAGTGGACTAAATATGTATAATGCTTGTGGGACACAATAATCATGTCATTTTGTTGATAGAAATTCAAAGAAATATGACAATTAGAAATACGCCGGTCTGAGAAAAATAAAACCATTACATTGTTGATAAACAGGCCAACGTATCTTCTTCCAGACGTCGCCTTCCTTTCTGCATAAGGTTTACAAATCCTTTATCGAAGCGGCTTGGCTCCTTGGATGAGGGGAGTTGGCCTAACAGGACAACGTAGACACGGATGGAAATTAATTATCATACTCCTACAGTTTACTGAGATCTGATCATGTTTAACAATTAGGATTTGAGGTTTTCACGGAGGTGAGTCTGAATATGACTCTCTTCTGGGTTGTAAGGCCATTTGTTTAGTTTCAAATTAAATCAAGAATTTAACAAAACTGAAAAAAATAGGCGATGCGCAATGAATTAATTAACAATTTCTGTAAAATTCCGTGTGGACTTATGCGAAGAAACATACTGCCTTAATCCTCAGGGATGAAATAAATCTGAGACAATATGTTTCTCTGAAACGTTGGTACCTACCTTTAAATCTATACGTTGTTACAACCCAGAAGACCAACACTGAAAATGTATATGTCTTGCAATAAAACAGGAGAGTAAAGAACGAACAAATAAGCACAAATTGCATGTTCTACGATGCTATTCCAACATTCTCATCCAGGGTTTGGTGAAAACGAAGATAAGCATAAAATAATACAATTAATCCCTACCAAATTTTGTACCGAATACTTTCCAAATTAGAAGCATAAACAATAGTTGCAACTGCATAATAAATATCAGTTGTTGGGATAATTTGAGGTTCAATTTCCATCTGCGTAGTTTTTATATTAATGTAATTTTGACAACAGCCACAAACCAATTTCGCACTAATAACACGGGCAGGAGCGGCAAAGGAACCAGGGTGCTTTATACGACCTGAAATTCAACGTAAATTCGCTGTTCGTCGCACACAGTATTCACTGTTTATATTAACTTAGCGAACAATAATTTGACGAAATAAAACCGCACAATTTACGCACATCTTACGAAATTCAACATTCCCGCAAGGATATGCACATTCCGTATTAATAAACGGCTCGCCTTTAACTGTTTTCATGGCCGCTGGTTCTACTTCATGCGGTTCCTGACCTCACAGCGTCCAGTGCTCACGGCTTCATAATGGGATTTTCGTGTGAAACGAACTTTTGTCTATTAGATTAAAGGGTTTCTGTTTATTTGCTTTCCCCCTTCATCTGTTTATAATGACATCATACAATTGCGACCCAACCTTCTAAATATCTGGCTGTGTGAAGAAGCTGTATATCATACAGAGGAGGTGTTCTAGCAGAACTCACGAAGAATACTTTCATATCGCACAATAGGCCCACAATAATAGAAAAAGGAAAGTAGTTAACGGGCTAACCGTCTTAGCTCATGAATAGTCATATGATTAAATCCTAATAGTCAGATATTTTTAGTCTACTTTCCTTCTTAAGGGGACCTCTTGCGAAATCGCAAATTTCCACAGTAGATAGCTAAGTATTGCCGTGTTTGAACTGAATAGTAGTAGCAGTAGTGCTGAAGTTTTAATTCAATTCAATGCCAAGTATCATGCTAGAAACTTTTAGATATTTTACAAGTTATGCAAATTAAAAGAAAATACAATTTGCTCAATCCATTAATTTTTTCTGGCTGAACCTTTTTCAAGATATGAAAACCCATAACTAGAATGATTTATTTATTACCTAGCAACACACAAAGCCCATAACTAGAATGATTTATTTATTACCAAAGCAACACACAAAGAATGTTATTAACATCATCCATTTACGAGAAACAGTATCTATAACAACCAAAAATGTAAGAAATTTCAAAAGTTAGAAAAGTAAAGTCAGAAGTTTATGCAGTCATTCTTTCTGTCATGCAAAAACTCGTTGCTGAATTAACGGCAATATCACGATAAGTTACAAAATATTCTCTATGAACCAAACAAAAATAGTGACTCAAAATTGTATGTTGTCAACAGTTATACATTTTTACAAAATTTCACCAGAGAATTCCCTTAAAGAAAATATAAGCAAGTAGATAGTGATTAGAAAGGTTTAAATTTCAATTCTGACAGCCTAAAATTAGCGAATTTTTGAGAATTCAATAACAGTAATAAATCAACAGATTCTAGTATAAGTTTAATGTAATTTATATTTTTTGTGGTTTTATAAAATACGGTTCTGAGCTCTTTGATTAGGAACTCCTATAATTTGTAGATTTTACATTACTTTAGCGGTGTTGCTCTTTGGTTGGAGAATACTTCTTCGAAAGCGTGCCTCCCTGTTAAAAAGGGGCAGTGCTTTACAGAAACAAAACAGCAATCTTGTAGACTCCAATAAATCACGTATAAAAGCCAGAGCTGCTGGGGATTGCCCGATGGCTCCTGGATATAAGTGTAGCCTCTCTACTTAATGAGAGGATAGGAATGACCCAGAAGTCTCAGGTAGAAAGTATCTGAATACAAAGAAAATTCAGTCTTATTCTCTCAGTGGATAATATTACTAACTTATATCTGCTGTTCATGGACTTTACATGAATTAGGAAACTGTTTTAAGGAATTCTGTGCATGGTTCTTAAGCGTATCCGCTGATAAACCCACTTCATTTAACTGACTGCAAAGTATCATCAGTGTTTCAGTGTCATTATGGAGCAGTGAAGGACTATCGACTACAAGAATAATTAATTTTTTACTTAAAACGTTGAAAGAGGTACGAAACCAATATGCTTTGTACTCCTTATTTAATGTCGGGAAAATAAAAAAAGTATCATAATCTTTTCTCCGTAAACAGTATAATAAATGTAATTACTCTTTTAATGTTGCATGCAGTTAATATGTAGTGAGGGTAAAGTGTAGAGTAAATGAAAAATAATGTTCTGAATACTTATGCCAGGCAGCCCTGTACTAAAAAAATCTACTCCTAACATAATAGCCAATGTTCATTACTTTTGACTAGACGACGTAAGAGGGATGTTGAGTCACGCGGTCGGTTTTATGTTGAAGGATTTGGAAGGAACCTGGCCTCAGTCGCCGTGATAAAGTTTCTATATTTAATTTACTTGAAAAATTAATTTTATGAATGTTGTACTTTCAGTATGATTTACAAAGGTAATGCTGCAATAAACTGCATGACTGCTGAATATAAAAAAGTTTAATTACCGTACTTTGACGGGTTATGTGCGCTATTTTTGTAATAATTAACATTCGTTTTATTTTGCAAAAAAAAAGAGTTTTGAATCAGGCACAATAACAGACTTCTAATAAAAGAAAATGTTTTCTAATTTCTTAAGCGACGTTACTATCAAAGATGTCAATGCCAAAAATTTTGACACTCCATTTTCAGCTGTTCTAACTGATCGCGAAAATACACTATCACGAATTTTATAATTCGTTTATGATAGAATTTAAGTAGCTATAATAAGTATATATTAAATCTTGTCCGTCTAATCACAATAAATTCTTATTAAATATTAAAACATTAAAATAATTTAATATTTTAAATGTTAATTATTGTAATGTTTTAATATTTAATAAGAATTTATTGTGATTAGACGGACAAGATTTAATATATACTTATTATATCACAATATGACGCAACTTTACCATCTTAGCTATACTAAACATTGTAAAATTAATTTGCTTTATATAAAGGAGAATTTACTCAATTCTTTCAGTTACGAATTAAAAATTCTTGCAAAACGCGACGCCTCCGAGGTATCTGAGATCTATACGCAATTACTGAAAGAACAGGCGCCAGTGTCAGTAATCACAGACTGCAAAGGCATTGGGAGGTGGGGGGTTATATGAAAGAATGTAATTGACTGACAACAGAGGAAGCGGGAGGTGGTTCAACGAAAGAGTCCCATCCACAACAATCTTCTTCGCAAGAGAACTTGTGTGACACAGTAATTGGTCATAGTTATACCTTTAATAACTGCCTTCGGTGTTTTCAAAAACCACGGACATAACATAGAACTTCAAAATACCATTAGATTAAAATGTCATAGCTTTCTTTATGATTTGTAAAGTATGCTGAAGGCTAGTGTTGTAACCAAGAATTATTTTATCTTTTCTTTGTCTTGGACCGTGATGTACTGATACTTAATGACAGAGACCATCCTCGGCTTGGGAACTGGTGACCTACATAGTTATGCTGTCACATAAATTGTGCTTTGAGAGGGTAAAATTTCAGATGTGATTTATACTTCACGAATGTTGTTCCCAAGACTTTGTCGCCAACTTGCAGTGGGTTGCACGCTACTTATTACTGGGGACAGATTTACTAGAGAAAATGATGTTGCATCTCTTTCGATGGATAAGGGTTGCGGACGTATGGTTATTCCTGCAGCATCTCTAGGGACGCCTCGACCTATAGTAACTTCACTGTCAAAAGATTACACAAGCCATCTGTTTGCAGAAGGACGGTGGCATAGATTTTGCATGAATTGAATTGGGCCCGGGATTTATTGTATCCTACACTACCTCATTAGCATGCTGCAAAAGATTCTGAATTATACGTACACATATAATTGCAACACAGATTATTTATTTCACTTTTTCTAATGTCATATTGCTTTTTGGCGGCCTCTGGTCTGTGGAAGAGGGGTGGTAACGCACGATCAAGAGGGAGAGATGGTCAGAAAGCTTCGATGTCTGTTAGCGATAGCAGAGAAAATGACAGCGTAGTTATAGATCTACTGGCGAACATTAACCGTTAATTACCACAAGATTTATCGATGCACTACCACAGAGGATTATTACTGCTGCGCAAAGAGACAAGAATTGTTCATAGACCTTGCATATCATTTGGTTGGAAACTGTTATCTCTCGTAATTTATTTACTAAAGGCAGCATTATACGTCTACATAAACTCCATTATGTATTTAAAGCTGACAGTCGCTCAGATTATCAGGAATTTCTCCTTCGTTTTAAGACACCCAAAGGTTCATTATTATATTCACAAGAGTACATTACTGGTCTCTACGTATCCTGAACCAAATGAGTGTAGACCACGCCCTTTAACTTTCAGCATTATTGACCAGAGTTTTCGTCAGTCAGCGGATTACTTTGTAAGAGTATTGACTACCAGACTTACTGAAATGGTAATCTTTCACTGAATTCTATTGGCGATGAAGTAATTGAGGGTCATCTGTTCGAATATCAGAAAACAAACAGAACATGCTAGAATTTTTCCTAGTAATTGAGGGTCATCTGTTCGAATATAAGAAAACAAACAGAACATGCCAGAATGTTTCCAGTTTTCCTACTTTCCTCAGGGAAAATACTTTATTTGCATATTATAGCTGCCAAAACACTTCTATGTTAAAGTTAATCGATGTGTGTGTAATAACAAAGTCTTCCTTCATGATCAGACATGCAGACTTACAGTTTTACTTTTGAAGAAATTTGGTAGAAAGGAGAAGTTGTAGAGTGGCACAAGATCGCTAGAAAGTTAGTCCATCTTCCTTGTTTCGGTGTTAATTTTTAAACTTCATGTAAGCGAACCTAGTCTCAACAGGTCTCGCGTGTGCTGTTTGACTACGTATAGCGTGCAGCCCACAGCAGCGAGCGAGTTCGCGAATTATTTTATTACTCGACACTACTCGTTCCCTCTGCATGTACTTTACAACAGTACACTTCTCCGTCTCAGTTGTAAGACACAAAATAATTATCCCGCTCTATTTTCCAAGTCCCAAGGCAAATTTTAAAGCATTTGTTTAAGTTTGTGATGTCTCTAAAAATTCCGTTGGGGAAGTGAAATGTTCTGCGAGTGTATTGAACTTGCGACCAGGAGAATAAAACATTAATGGCTCTGAAGATGGCTGTCTTCTGTGTTGTTGCGACCCTCTGATGATGGAGGCAGCAAGCACCTCTGAAACGTAGGCAACCCTCTACCAGATCACATGGCGCAACAACCCAGAATACAATATTCATACTCGGCGCCGTGAGAACCTCAAATCTAGCATGAATGTCTCTTCTCTGGGAAGTCAAGAGGAAGAAGGTATTTTCCGATCTTTTCCTACTCCTTTTCCATCGACTAAACGCCCCGAGATATTCTATTTCAGAATAAGTTCTAAGACAATGAATTTTTTAAACAACTTTTCGGCTTCTGGGATAGGAAATCGACCTTTTACAAGGTCCGTACGAACAGAGAACAAAATAACGGCAAGCCAGATCGACAGAGGTTCGAACCCATTATCCCAACGTTCTAACGGACCACTATCACTGTATAATATACAAAATATTTTCCTAAATTTATAGAACACTGTTAGGTTACATATTTTCCCTCGAATTAATACTGCCTTTAGCAATACATAATAAAAAATAATTATTATTATATATTTCAATGACGTCTTATCAGTTCAATGTTTGTAAAACGTTTAATCAGACGTTGTTCCGACCATTACATTAATTAGGAACGAGAATTTCAAGGCATTATTTTAAGATACCGTCCAGATAAATTAAGAAATTACGAAGAAATACAGAATATCCGGTCTCACGGCCGACATTAAAGCAGGGCTCTCAAGTAAGTCGGCCACAGCAGAACCGATGAGACAAAACGCATCGTTAGCCAGGTCCAGCTAATTCCATAAAATATGGGGCATTTCTTGAGCAGCTGAGGGACTACTAGCTTTTAAAGAAGGATTCTGTTGTAGGATTCAACACTGCTTGGCCGTGGATGTTGTCTAACATCTCCAGTCATTGCACTCAGCAGAAGGTACTACAAGACGTCGTAGCACAGCAAACAAAACCGAGTATGTCTCGTGGTGCGGAAGATCGAATCTTGTCTTACATCCAACAGCTTTCTTTCTTCTCCGAGCGGAATATCTGTTCTAAGATCTACACTGTGGGACAATATAATAAAACTTAAAATAAAGGTTTTTATTAATGCCATCCGAAACAAGGAATCATTGTTTTGCGTGCCTCGGGTAACGTCATACTTACTGCTTCAATGTATAAGACGCTATAATTCCGCAGCCAATTTATTGCACTCTGTTGTGATTGCATCTGATTTATGTACCGTTCCTCGTGGAACGGTCAGATCGGGGACGTGGCAGTCCAGTCAACGGACTTCACTAGCAATGCGAGGCATTGCCCATCGCGCCGAAGACAAGTGACTCCATACCATATACGTGTGACCTTAACATTCAGAGTTTCACATATTTTGATACACGATACGTCATAACCTTCAACTTGATTAGCTTGGATCTCAAAATTGCCAACTCAGCCCAAAATTGGATTGGAATTTCATTATCTGTACTGTTTATGATGTGTGTGTGTGTGTGTCATGCATAACTGGGAAAGTTCTAAGTAATGATGATACTCGGCAGAATATTCTGTTTTACAAATGCTGCTACCGTTAGGTAGATTTTAGAAATAATTCTAAAGATACTAAAGGGAAGAATTAGGGGGCAATGGATGTTTCGAAATGCCATTCCCCGTTCAATTTCAAAGGGCGTCTTCTGTTAGTCTAGTATAATAAACTTAATAAACACTTTTATGTCAGCATAAGAACACAGCGAGTTGAAACTCAGGAGTTAAGAAAGCGGAATTCTGGGTAATGCCGTAGCGTAGTCTTGTGGGTGGTTATATAAGTTCCAAACTGAAAGAATTAACCTAAACTCTTACAAATTGCCCTTCTGATGTGCTCCTTGAATTGATTCCACACGCTGATACTTTGTATGTTTGTTAAGTGACGTAGTGTCACGATGACAGTGACAAAATTGAAGTCACGGTGACACAGAAAATCAACTAATCACAGTCCCCCTTACTGGGCTTCCTTTCCTTTCTATGTATGGGTTAATGGGTGTGAAACTTGGTCCATCACATTAAAATAAAAACAAAGACTGAGGGTGTTTGAGAACTGGGTCCTTAGGATAATATTTAGACCAAAGAAAGGAACGTGTCAGGAGACAGGAGAAAATTGTATCCTATAATGAAGACTTCGTGATTTGTACTGTTTAAGAAGTATAATCAGGATGATCAAGGAGGATGAGAAAGGCAGGGCATGTAGCACGCAGACGATGATAAATATGTGCAAAATGCTGGTCGGAAAGCCTGGAGGGAAGACGTAGATGTCAGGATAATATTAAAATATATTTTGGATTAATATGGCTCATAAGAGGGACCAGTGGCGTTCGCTTGTGTACACGTCAATGATCTTTCGGGTTCCGTAGAGTACGGGGAATCTCTTATCTTTCGGGTTCCGTAGAGTACGGGGAATTTCTTTACCAACTGAGCGACGATCATCTGAAGACGTATTCCACTGCATAGTATTAGTTTTTAAGGAAACACCAGGAATTGTTCCTTCAAGCGATCGTATACGTAATTTTTTGTACTATAAACTGAAGATTCTGTTGAAGACCGCGTCCTTTGTGGATGTAACAGAACAACAGAGAGGACATTCACTGAGAATCCATAAGACGGATTCTTCATGCTCTTCATGCCGTGTCGACCAGTGGGGAGGTTCCAATGTAACGATTTATTGCTGTTCAGATAATGCGATACGCTATGAAGGAGGAATTAATCGCTTAACAAACTATTAATGTTTAATGTAAAACAGATAAGCTAGTCGTACACTTAACGATGTATTTTTTGATACAAGCATAAACATTTTTTTATATTTGGCAAAAAGGCCAAAATGTAGGCAGTAACAAATATTGTACCTGTGTTATCTGACATAATGCTGCAGATTCAAGGCTATACACGGGTGTGTTCGATCATATACACGCTTGTTCAATGTCGTGACTTCCACGCGTGGAAGATGATTATTAAGATATCTGTTGAAAGATATTAAAGTACGTAATCCACAAATATGCACATATTTAACATAACAGATACATCGAATCTGGTGATCATGGGACACTATAGTCACATAACGGTTACAGTTCAAATTTGGTAAGGCTAAAGATGTAAACTAGTTCAGAAATGATGTTAAGAAACCGGTAAGTACAAATGTGTTATTGAATTTGACTCCTTCGTTTCATGTCGCGTACATATGGAACCTTTATATAACAACTCGATTCTTATTGTAGGATAAGCAGTTCAAGGGGATAAAAAAACATATTCCAAGCTTGAAAGTATCTCGCTGTACACTCATATAAACATAATTTTCAAAATGTAATCGGAATTTTTATCCATAATAGTTTCATGCCGTCAAACCATATTAAGAAAGTGAATTTCATTTTATAATAAAATAGAGTCTGAAAACCGATTACATATTTTATTTGAGAAATTTTAAAGTATATTTACGAAGCAAATAGTATTAAATGAGGAACTATAAATATGTATCTTATATATTTAAATTATTTTATGAAACAAAATCCTAAAGCAATATTTCATAATCAATTCTTTGACAGCAAGTTTTGATGATGCATTAGTATTATCATCATCAAAACTTTCTGTCAAAGTATTGATTATGAAATATTGCTTTAGGATTTTGTTTCATAAAATAATTTAAATATAATACTAATACTAATAATAACAGTAAAAGTATTGTCCCCAACTTTCAGTCACTGTCCTCAGTCACTTAGAAGTGAACCAGCCTATGAATGTTAATTACTATTATTACATTCTCTGAACATATATCCTAACGGCAATAAGTTCATTCCAAACTTTCTAACTTTACAGTAACGAGGAGTAACGGATCTAAAATACAACTAATGTCCAAGAGGAAATAACCGAGGATGCTGTTAGTAAAGGTAAATTATAAGGTAATATTAAGAGACAGGAGCTTAAAGCGATAGCTTCTATTATAATGATGTCTTGGAGCAACTGGGGAAAACTTAACGCGAAACAGTGAGACGGTGGCGGAGGAATACATTGTCGCTGACACCACACGATGCCATGTCCTATCCTATCTTAATTACGTCCATCATTCGTGGATACCATTCACTTATCAAGACTCTCTCGTTGCCAATAGACATGAAGACGAAACAGTAAATATATGTGACCGCAGATGAATAAGTCGATGTAATTCTCATTTGTCAAGCCAGGAAGTCAGCTTACATCCAGAGCTCATTCTTTGTTATCTTTGTAGGCTACACAATGCTTCTATACGTATTTCTCTCATTAGATATTCGTTTCGGATAAGGATGTGTTTCTGTTGTACGTTGCATTCAGTGCAGAGACCATGACGAGGATGTCATTCTTCTTAGAGGGTCAAGATTTATTCAGGGGGAAAGCCCATTTTAAGAAGTCGGTGAATGGCCGTATGCTACTGTAACTCAGATAACGCAAGACACGTGGAACGTGTACGAAAGTAAAGGAAATTTCTGAACACAACAGCAGAACGTCATTTATTTCACCTCGATAACATTTTAATTGGATCCCGGAAGTAGACTGAAATACGACAGTTTGATTACAAGAAGGTATTTTTTTGGGGGTGGTAATGAACAATGGTCCGTTGCTCGTAGCTTATTTAAATTTCCAGAACATATGCCGACATTTCCGACTGCAGTGAACAACTAACGCGTTAGGAAAGCCAGAGAAACGGATTCAGAACACTTGAATATTCTGCCACTTTCCCGACAGGGAGGTAAAAACACTTTACTAAGTTGTCTTCCGCATCGTGATGTATTGTCGTACCTTCATAGACAAATGATCGCTACAGCCTTCGAACTTACATCTTAGAAGAAACCGTGATAGAATTGTGAGATTTGTGGTTCTCACAGTAGTAAAGATGTCGCTATCGGTCTTCTGGATTGTAACGCTGTGCAGACTATTGTAGGTCGGTCCCAACGTTTCGTAGGAACATACTAGTTCCATATTGAGCTTCGAAGATATAGGCAGTATGTTCCTCCGAAACGTTGTTATGTAACTATAAGTCCTCAAGGCCTCACAACCCGGAAATCCAACAGCGATGTGATGCAGTTATATTAACTGCGTATCCAGTTTCTTTACGCTAAATTGCCACCACACTGATCTGATAAGACATCTCTAATTATAGCACCTAATTGCAACGTGAGGACCACCTGTGTAACTTATGATTCATAAATCTACCCCATTACAAGGAGCTAAAAACCATAAGGCAGCCAAATTCATACTAACTGGCGCGATAACTTCAAATCCTAATCATGAAACTGTTCGTGAGATACACGTAATCATGTTCTATGCAAAGAATTGCATTCAGAATACCTTATCGCACATTCATACAGCGATGATAAAAACCAAATAGTGCCTTTCCTTTTATTGATATGATGAATTCAATATCAAGGTTTTTCCTGAGTTGCAGAAAATAGTTTGGCATATGCGTACATTTTCAGGTTTCATCATATATAATTTACAACATAGGGTACGAAACTGGCAAAGAATTTTTCTTCAGCATCTTTAACCCACGCATTTCAGATTGAGGTTAGGGTCAAAGTTATCTTACATCCCCTCTCTTACGCTCTAAATCATGTTTAAGAAGATTCAGGGTGCCATACTGCAGTCCGCACTGCGTCTGACAAAAGAACAGAAGAGGGAAACAAGTAGGCTGGAGGAAAAGAGACGCAAGGTAGAAGACCTGGCACGAACGAAACATATTTAGGGATAATGATCTGATTACATTAGTTAATTTAATACTGAATAAACACTGGACAACATAGCTCTGCTAAGCAGTGCAGGATTTGAGAATTCAGCCAATTTCAGACAGAAAACAGTAAGTATTAAAATTATTGGAATTCATTTTATAAACAAGCGTGAGTTTTATTAATCTACTTCCTGCCCTTCACACTTACAGGCATACGCCTAAAAATAAAATTAAAACAAGTAAAAAGAAGCACACACATAACATCATAAATTAAAATTAATACATGTACGATATTTTATTATGTAGACTGACGTAACGTAAGATTATCAACTGCACTGAAGTTTAATAACATTTCGCACTAAATGATACTTTATCTTCAAATAGTGACACTAGTAACATCAGAACCCCTATGCAATCAATCAGCAGGCAGAGATATTATTGTGAATTCTCCAAGCTAATTTTCTTCACGCCCTATACCACTGTGTTACGGCTGCATTACGTAGGGTGTGTTCTTAAAACCTTAGACGGTTGTAAGCCATCTTGTTTTATTATTAGGACCCATCTATGTTCTTAGAGGGGTGTTTGGGGCAACACCAGCGCTGCATATTAGGGCATTAATGTGATTATAACTGCGATTACCACCCTCCCCAAAACATTATCAGGCTTTTTCCTCTCCTCCTGTAAGTCCAGCAGCGTAAAAAGGGGACGATGTCTTGAAATTAGGCTTATTAATGTGTTTAACTCAGCATCCCATATAGGACAAAACATGGTCCCCTGGTACACTCGTGTTAAAACAAATATTGAACATTCCGGAGTAGTCTTCCTTACAATGAAAAATCTAAAATTAACGTAGACAATTAGTGATAAAAGAACAGGACACTGTTCTCGTCTATTTATTATTTTCAATGCCTCAAATTTCTGAGACTAGTGCAATGTTGTTAATAAAAAGAATATTAAATTTTAAACAGTGGATGGGGGACGCAGTTCTTATTATACTGAAATTATTTGGCCCAAATTTATGTAATTTATAGTCAGAAGAACACATTGTAGGTTATCCGGAGAAGTTTCTGTCACGTAATACGCAGCTGAAAATTTAAAAATTATGTTACGTGGAAAATTCGATAAGCAATTATATTATTCGTTACATAACTATATAATGAAGATAACGTTTTATAACTGGAAATACAAAATTAATCTTATTAATGATATACAGATGGACAGGCAACTTGTATAAAAAACAAAATAATAATAATTAATCGAGAGTAAACGTTCTATGCGTCGGGAAAACCGCTACTGAGTCACGTCTGGACCAACAACTACTATTATATTTTTAATAGTGAACTTTTGATTAACCTACCAATGATTGTCTCTTTTAAAGAAAGTTACGTTAACACAAAACTTGTCTGTACCAAATCTTCCTATTTCATAAGTTACCTTACGCGTGTGTTAAGCTTACTCTTTCTTCAAAATTTTGCAGGTCGTATATCAGACAACGACGCTATAAAAGACTATGTCTTTTCTCATTTCATATCTTCCCTCCCATCCCCTCTTACTTTTGCTCCCCCCGTCCTGGAACGACGTAGCAAGCCAGAGAGAGAGACGCGTTGTTAGCACGTCTCCTGCTGGGATCCCCCTTTGTTGCACCTCGAAGACGCGATGCCGTACAGAGAGCAAAGGAACGGGGGATCTTTATTTTATTAATGTATCAACATCTTCGTGCTCCCAGGCTTCTTGTGACTATACGTTATATTAACTCTGCTTATGACAGCCTCAGCTATTTGTATTAGCCTGAATATCGATTCGTTATGCTACTGTATGCGGCGAAGTAAGAATTGTAAGGCGAAAGTAACGTTAAGATCTGCCTGTGCGTATAATTTAATTCGCATAATTGCTGCGTTTATGACAAACTACTGGTCGGAATGCAGTTTTCTGACTTTATAATTACAACTACGTATTCGGGAGATAACGGGTTCGAATCTCAGTCTAGAAACCAGTTCTCTTATCTAAGGTGCTCGTGATTTTTCTCAGTCCCGCCGTGTACATTATGGTTTTTTTTTAGTAAAAATGGTACAGAATCGTCTACCTGTACTTCCTTCTAAAATAAAATACAGGGTGGCTGTAAAAATACAATCATAAGGCACAAAGTGATCTCTTAGACCCTGAATTTAATGGAAACAAGAATTATTACGTGTAAGTCTGGAGACTTGTCTTGAGTTATTTTGAGGTACATTACATTACATGGATCAGTTACTGTATTAAATATTTAAGAAGTTAATTGGAGACATGTAGACATGCAGATGTGACCAGCCACGTTTCTAAATGGTAACTATAAACAGCCTATCAAAATAGGCGGGACCCCGGTTGAGATTTGAACTGGATATAGCCCGATATAGCAGTGTTATCAGCGGATGGACCACGTACCGACACCGGTCCGCGGCAAATTTTTACTGGTCTAAAAATAGTCTTACTACCATAGGCCTTTTCTTTCTTAGAAATGTTTGGAAGCGGTAAGTCGAAGGACAGAAAAAAATAATGACTGAGAAAGAACAAAAATTACATCGATTACATTTAATTCCATAGCTTTTATAATTATACATTAGTTAATACAACATTTTTATGTCTTTAAATAGTTTATAATTTTTGATGCGAATTTTTGTTTTATTGCTGCGATAAAAGAAACGGGTTAAGAACGAACATACGAAAAAATATATTTTATTCTGTTTATTTAAACAATAATACTGACCTACATTTATAATTTTATAATTTCGGCGGTCCGCGGTAGAGAATTTAGACAGTTTACTTTTCAACAGTACAATGTGGGCTAAGAAACACTGGTATAGAGAGTTACCACTGCGTAAAGGCTCTCAACTTATTTATTTATTTGTTTATTTGTGGTTTATTTAACAACGCTTTATCAGTAGCTCAGGCGAGACAGGTTCTCGGTTATGTATTCATCTCAATAACAATTAATGCAGTAGTACTGAGTACTTATTTAGTGCTGTAAATAAGATACGATTACAACATTTTGGACAAAGCTCATTTCCATTCCAGTAGCTCCATGTGCCATGAAACAGAGTGAAAGAGAGATACAGATTATGTCTCGGTTCGCCCTTACTCCATGTTTAAGCAAACAAGCAGCAGCGCACACATTCCAAATCAGCATTCATGCGAACAGATGACAAAGAGTGAAGATACCCCTAAAACCCTGTATCTTCCTATAGCCGACCCTCTGACCTTTTTGTGCCAACCCCGCGACCTCCCCATTTCATTCCACCCGCCCCTCTGTGATAAACGGAAACTTTTAATTAAAACAAACCATGAAGATCAAAGCCTTCTCTTGCGGGCTGAAGTAGGACCAAGTCAAGTGAAGAACAACAAGCTGTAACTTTGTGTACAGTCGCTGATCCGAGCCAAGTGGTCGCCTGATTAGCTTATCAGCACTGATGTAGTGAACCAGTTGACTCAGTTCTTCACACTTTACCCCTCATTTAAAAAGGAGAGCGTCGGATGTGAGCGGATTACTTCTAATTTCATAAAATATTATTAGGGCTCAAAGAAAGGATGATCACAAGTGTGGGACAACCAGCATAGATGGGATAGAAAAAATGTTTCTGTCAAAAATCTAAACAGAAGAGGCGACTTGGGAGGCATAAGTGTAGATGGATCTTAAGGAAAATAAATTATAATATATGGAGTGAAGTCATGTGGCTCAGAATCCTGCGTAAGTCTTCTCATTATTTAGGACAGACGTAGACTACAGAAGACTACAGCAACCCAGAAGACAATTTTTTGAATTAGTAAATCTTTCAACTTGTTCCCTTCGGTGTATGTGACCCAACTTACCGCAAAGCATGCACACTTGCCCTGATGACGGAGGCAGTATGACCTCTGAAACGTTCGTTAACATCGACCAGACTACACAGCGCAACACCCCAGAAGACAGAAATCTTCATACTCTGATGACGGAGGCAGTATGACCTCTGAAACGTTCGTTAACATCGACCAGACTACACAGCGCAACACCCCAGAAGACAGAAATCTTCATACTCTGATGACGGAGGCAGTATGACCTCTGAAACGTTCGTTAACATCGACCAGACTACACAGCGCAACACCCCAGAAGACAGAAATCTTCATACTCTGATGACGGAGGCAGTATGACCTCTGAAACGTTCGTTAACATCGACCAGACTACACAGCGCAACACCCCAGAAGACAGAAATCTTCATACTCTGATGACGGAGGCAGTATGACCTCTGAAACGTTCGTTAACATCGACCAGACTACACAGCGCAACACCCCAGAAGACAGAAATCTTCATACTCTGATGACGGAGGCAGTATGACCTCTGAAACGTTCGTTAACATCGACCAGACTACACAGCGCAACACCCCAGAAGACAGAAATCTTCATACTCTGATGACGGAGGCAGTATGACCTCTGAAACGTTCGTTAACATCGACCAGACTACACAGCGCAACACCCCAGAAGACAGAAATCTTCATACTCTGATGACGGAGGCAGTATGACCCCTGAAACGTTGGTAACCATCGACCAGACTACACAGCACAACAACCCAGAAGACAGAAATCTTCATACCTCAAATCTTACATAAAAAGACAACTCACGCATTTCCTACCAATTTTCAACGCAAATATCTTAGGCGTGATGATGAGTTTCACGATCCGACATACTTAAACCCAGAGGAAGAACTACTTCGGCATCCATTTACAGGAGTACGGATACATGTGATGGACCTCTGAGACTTCAAGGCACTAAAACCCAGAAGATAGCCATCTTCTGGTTACAAGTACTTTAGTTACATGTAAATAAGTAGATTTGTATGGTTGGTAACTTATACTGTGACAGCATATAAAAATTGTGTTAGACTGTATCTCTGTCTCTCCTGCAAGACAGTGTACACAAAGAGAATAATTTCGCAGACATGTTGAAGAGTGGAGTGTCAGAGCTAAAGAAGTGACCTCGATGCGCGCGCTGATCGATTCAGACCTCTGAGTTGTGATGCACACGCACTGAATCGTGTTTAATTTCCCGCAAGAAGACGACGACACAGGATTCCGTTCCGACAAAGGAACAAAAATTCCCTTTCTTCCAATTAATTAAACCGTTACGAAACTTTCTTTCCGTTCCAAACGCCTCGGGCAAGTTACAGACTGCAAAGCTGAGAGTTGGAATCTGACAGACGTAAGACTCGAGACGTTTTCTGGCTTCTTCGGTGCCTCTTCAACTGAGCACATCGCAGTCCATCATAGGACTACAAAGGACATTCCTCAACTTACTTTTATCTATAAAAATTCTCCTCGCAATTTGCTTTTGTTATGATACTGGAAATTATACGTTGTTCGTTGATACTTATTAGTACAGATATTTAATACAAGATTTAATTAAACTGTAAAGCTCGTCTATTTTAACCAGACCTCTGTTAAGGTTCATCTAGCCTACTCGCGCTAGTGATTACTGTGCACAGACATGGGTGTGGGTGTGTACAGGCATCTGTTTTATCGACACTGCAGCAAACACATAGAAATCATGGCTCCTGTTGAACGCTCTTTATCGACACTGCAGCAAACACATAGAGGTCATGGCTCCTGTTGAACGCTTTGCTCGGGCTCGTGAAACCGTCCACATTTACGAATAAACAATATACGTAACACTAACACGAGTAGGATGGATGCCCATTACGAATAAATAAGTTGCAACACATGAACTTATAAAATCCTGAAAAAAAACCCGACGTTTTTATTTTGGATGTGTAGTAAAGTCCTGTTTAGGATTTGAGGTTTTCAAGGTGGTGAATCTGAAGATGGTTTCCTCCTGGGTTATTGTGCCGTGCAGTCTGGAACAAGTTTACCGATGTTTCAGAGGTCTTTGCTGCCTCCATCATCAGCGAGATGACTCATTTGCATCCCCACACCTTTTTTCTTTAAGATACATTTTAATATTATGCTCTCTTCTATGCCTAGTTATCCACAAGTGGTCTATTGCCATCAGGGCTTTCGACGAAAATTAGTGGTTCAATGTGTGTTTAAACAGAGAGATATTTGAACGCGTGAACGCCTTGATCTCCCTCTGCACCGACACGACAGAGTCGGTAAGAGACCGCTATTTCTTTATCATTCCACTGCGCTGCGTGTGTTTCTTTGCGTTCAAACACCGCCAGCGGCGTACACAAACACATGTTATTACGATATTAAAGTATTCTAGATATTAGTAGGCCTACCCTTTTCTGTTCTTCTGTGAGACAGAAATGAAAGTTCTGCTGCAGCATCTCAGCTTCTCCCACCGCGCGTCTAGTCTATCTGTGGCTCCAGTAATACACAAATATAGAGGGCAGTAAAGCCAACTAGCCATGATTAATTGGAAGTTTGCTTGCCTCTGGCTAAGGGAAGGTATGAACGCGGGGTTAAGTACAAATTGGCCATTAGCGTGATGTTTACTTTTACCATTGGTCTGTGGCACACACTCTGGGCACGGGGCTTGTTTTTTTTTGATACTACTGTATCCCCAGTGTTTGAATTGAGCGTGCCGGAAGGGGTTTAACGGTAGACCTACGTAAGTCTACGGGTTGTTGGCTGGTTGGACGGTTCTGATAGAGAGGATGGATGCACTCAACCGGAATCAGACATTTAGCAAACAACACGATTTGGTTATATAGCAGGTAGATATATAGGTACTCAGGCAAGGGACTGGTGGCGAGATTGAGCTAAGTCAGCCCAATTACAGAACGCTGTACGACCGAGACGAGCAGGAATTAACTTCACGTCATATAACAGTCGTACTACGATTTCTGGTGAGGCCAATCCTCCAAATCAGCACGAGTTTCTGCCTCTTGTTTATTTGTTTGTTTAGCATAATCGTACTTTTACAATGTGAGGTTATGGTGACGTTAGTAATGATAGGGTGATGAATTGCAGATTTCTGAGGGTTAGGTCGGGGGGAGATATAGCTTATTTTAAGATATTGAACCACTTTTTATCTGTACTTGGGTAAATAAACCATGCTGAGTCTGCCAGCAGCATTGTACCATATCTCAACACAGCAGTTTTAAAATTATTCATTTAAACACGAATTTTACGACAGTACCTTGATTCGTTGCAGTAATATAAAGTAAAATATTGCAATATGGATCCAACTGGCTCAGGATAGGGGCCGCGGAAAACTTGTGAACACAGTAATGAATCTTCTGGTTCCATAAACGGTGGGGAATTTATTTGCTAGATGGCAGTACTGTCAGCCGCTCAAGAAGGACTCTGCTCCGTGGCGTTGGTACTAGCTCTGTGAAATTGAACTGTTGTTTGTACATGTCCGTAGCCGCTGGCATTCATAATTATTTGTAATAATACAATCTGTGAATCCGATCTGAAAGGCTTCAGCGTGTATCGACTGCTAAGGTCATTAATATAGGTTAATATAGGCGGTAGGTTGAGGGGAATAGGAAGTTGTAGTGAATGTCTGTGGAGGTTTGTAATAAGATGAAAAGATTCATACATGGTGATGATGTCACGTAAGGTCGATACTACCTAGTCAAATAAAATATCAAGTTAAATTGTATGCAGGAAATTGGTGTAAGAAATATATGATACTTAACCTTCATATCTGGTATACAAATTTAATATGTTCGCCACAGTATTTACTTATACGGAACAGGCCGAATATACAATATAACAAGTCTAATAACATAATCTTATTTAAGTTCTTGTACTAATCGAGGTGATGGAAAGGCTTTATAGCTGAATACTTATTTTTTTGTGAGTAATCTACACTGAAGCCACCTGTAGAATTAAAATCACTTCGTAACAGGATGGCTGTGTGGGTTGAAGAGAAAACTTATTCGACAATTAAACGAACGTCTCTGAATTGGAACCCGACAGCCTTGTCTGCAGCATACACAGCAGATCTTGTTCCTTGTTTTACTCTGCTGTGTCGTGGACAGCATTTTACTTGCAAATAAGCTTCACGCAGATGAAATGATTCCACGTAGAAAACTTCATTCTGAGTTAATCAGATGAATTTAATTTATTTATGGTAAAGGAAGCACAGAACGAAAGATAAAGATAGGCCTACTGATGCTAAACTATGTCGGCATTGCACTTTTTTTGTTGAGCCAATGAGACATCCTGAACGTGAAGACATTCTTATGTTTATATTTTCTTAACTTGAATTATATCTGTTATAAAGTACATTGCACATGAATTTCAGTAGCATACATGTTTACTTTTAGTAAGCTGTACTTTCATTTATCAAAATGACATTCTCAGCATAAAACGTTCCGGGATATGTACGTTGTTACCGGCATGAAAGAATGTTGGTTGTCGCGCAAAGAACAGCAAAGCGTCTAAACATAAGGTCGTTCTAAAAAACGTAAAAACAAATGATAAGACCACATTTTTACAGTGGGGTCTATTAAATAGTAAGGCGTAGCTATAATTTGACATGTTGTATTGTACTAACGTGAAAATTGGTTTTCACCCATGAAGGAAAGAATGCAGATTGAGTATGCCTAAACCAGCTTGTTGAAGAGGATGTTAGCATATTGGAGGGATGAAATGACACGAGGCTTTATGAAGTTTCGTGGGTTTTCCTTCGCCAGTATCATTCCACTGCTACTCCATATTCATTCATTCATCATCTGCGGGGTATAAAATCTGACCGTTAGCGACCGCAGTATCACATACTAACAATAAAAAATATGTCGTGCCGAGGTTTGTGAATGAAAGTTTAAAATCTCGTGAAATAAAGAGGAAAATCAGAAAAAAAAACTCAGTTAGTCGACCTTATGGGTCGAGATTCGAACTGTTCTTGGCCCGAAGTTCGACCACGCTGTTGTACATAATCGTAATTATCAGTTATGATTCATTCAAGAAACAGACGTTAAGATTTCAGTGTTATAATACGACTTCATTTCCTACTTTATAATCATAGGACGCTTAAAAAAATTATGTTTGGTTTCTTGCTTCCTTTATGAGGACAGAAAGGAGACGGAACTGTCTTCGTAGAAACTTATTCTGGGGCATGTCCATCAGTTACATTGTTAAGTTAAAACAAGAACGAGAGTACTCCCAGAAGTCAAGACATTTCCAAGTTCAGTTCAGCTGTAATGAGCATTTGCTTTAAACTGGAGCAAGAGACCAGGATATTATTGTCATTGTCCAACTAAGGCACGACAAAGGACAAGTGCCGCTGTTGAAGAATGGCGAATGTAAAACTGGGCGGAGGACATTGAGAAAAGTCTCGTGTTTTATGAATGCAGATGGCAATATCATGATGCCGACCACTTTATAGCCCGGACATGTTTGTATAGAGCTGTACGAGTTGGACAATAGATGTGATGATGTCGTCGGGAGACAGTTACGTAGCGTGACGTGTTTGGCGACCACATAAGACCCTTTACATGAGACACTCCCTATTCAGGGCGAGACACGTTGACTCCACCACTAAATCTTTATTATTTACTACACCAGAATGTTTTTCACAATAATATACGTCAGCTAGTTCTACTGATACGCACACAGCTGCCACAGAGTTGAATCGAAATTATGCTTCCATTGTCGACGTCTAATGCGTTATGTAAGCCTAGAGGCGTAAAAGTAGATGTTTTTATTGTCCCATTAACCCATCATCCTGTTTTTAAGAGCAAAATTTTGACTTGGGGGCACGCTATAGATGTCTCTGAACTCCGTAACTTTTACAGCACAAGGCGGCCGGTTTGGACAGAAGGAAGGTTAGTCGAGTCTGCGGGCAGGTCATTCGGCCACGCAGAGTGCTGTCTAGTCATTCATACCAGTCAGTTGAGGCCTATTATATTTATGGGTTGACCTCCTTAACACGTATTTAAAAGCGCCGTGTTTCGGCTTATTAAATTCCTGGGTTCAGAAGGATTAGAAATAATTATGCAAATAATTCTGTTTTCATAGAAGAAAATGCGTTCAACAGACAAATGTGTATTTTATTTCCAAATTAAATTTGATTAGCTTATGATTAAAAAGATCTTACACGAACCTCAGAAATATACTTAAAATTTTAATAAAGTAATATTGTTGTAAGTTGATGCACTACTGAAGATAGTATCTGATACGAATCACAACAGAATGCTTACGTTGAAGCATTATCTTCGTATATTTCAGTACGCCTTAAACTCCTTAATGTAAAGAAGACTGTTTTCCGGATTGTTTCGTAGTGTGGTAGATGTTTACTGATGTTTGAGAGAGCTTGCTGTCTCCATTATCAGGATTCATAGCCAGACTACACGGCGCAAAAATCCACAAAACAGAGCCATCTTCACACTTGCCGCCCTGAGAACCTCATATCTTCCTTAACATAGACTACCAATACCTCCTATAAATGGCCTGCTCCTGTTATAAGTGATCGCTGCTGAACACGATACTATTGCCTGCATCTACGCAGAATGTAGCCTATATTATTCAGAATAATTCCCGTATTGAGCCATAGAATATTTGGGACATGCAACGAGAAGCAAATGCTTTATACAATTCAAACGTTACAACATCCTCAACGGAATAGCGGAGTGGCAAAGCGAGAATGTAGCCCTATAGCTTACGATCCATTACGCCATCTACTCACCCTCCTAAAACAATGATTCCCTCACCCTCGTTCCACTCCTCCCCCACAAATCCACAATAATGTAATGTTTGATTTCATAAAGTATGCTGACAATGCAACGTATAATATGTGTCCATCGCCACTGCCTGATTCATGAGGTATATCTATAATATTAGCGGATGGAATCTCTACCCCCTCCCCCACTCGCATTCCAGAGTCGACCCCCGGCCCTTCTAGTGATGTCAATGTGGTCACAGAGCGGGGGCTGGAGACCCCGTCCCACTACAAACATTCGATAACAATATCGAGGCATTCGCTCAGATGCTGAGGTACTGCACCTGCCTCGTGCCTCGCATGACAACCAAGCAGGGTGCAAACTTATAAAAAATGTTGTTTTTAATTATTTAAATCCACGTAGGATTTAAAGGTCTCGAGGTGGCGGGTGTGAAGATGGCTATAACAGTTCTAGTCGCGTCAAGCTGAGAATAACCAGGAAGAAAGAACAGAGTGAAGCTACATTTACGTCGTGAAACAGTTTAACGGCTCCGTTCATGTCGTACACGTGTGAGGAGATCAAATTAGCTTTAATGGTGTTTAACACATTAACCCACTGACATTTTTGTTTGACTCTGTCCACCCGAAATACGTATGTAAAACTAATTAAACATCTTAAACCTAAAACATGTATTTAAATCTGTGAATATTTATACTACATCTGTTGTACAATAAATTAATAATTTCGACTTTCATCCGGTAACGTTTCACAGCAGCAAAGTCGGTGTCATCCAAATATGCAGACGTCCCGCAGTCGTAGAAATACGCTAATAAAATAAGGCAGTTGAATTTGGCTAGTACGAATTTTCGGGACAGTTTCGTGTTTGACAGCAAATGCGACAGAGATGCTAATGAGTAATCGTATTCTGAAGTGCAACTTATTTGAACCTTTCCAAAACGCGAAATGTAGAGTTAAATTGAAAGATGGGTGTTTTCAGGATTGTTGCACCGAGTAGTCTGGCAGAAGTTTACCAACGTATCAGAGGTCCTTGCTGCCTCCATTAGCAGGAAATGAGTGGCTTTGGTAAACGTCTACCAGACTACAGGGTCCAATAACCCAGAATACAATTCTCCTCGAACTACCCTCGTGAAAACCTCAAATTCTAATTAGATTTAAATTTTTGAAGCAAAATATAGCATTATGGAGTATAACAATATTTACAGTCCGGAAACTGCCACTAAGTTTTACGTTATTAAGCACATTTTTTAACAAAACACTTTACATAATATCATACGGCTGAATTCATAAAAAGAAACTTAAGCTACTTCTGTAACAATTTCGAATTTCTTCTGCAGTAACTTCAGTGACTTATATTCGTTGACTTCTCTTCTGTACATTTGTTTCTGCTCAATTACATCACTATGAAACGTGCCGCAATACTAAAGTTACACTGTGCTCCCAAAATAAAACAAACCTTGTTGCGTCTTCAAAGTTTAACGCCCCATAATGTCGGTACTAATATCACGAGACCCAGATATATGTTAAGATACTGGATATAACGTCTTTTAGAAGACGTTTTAATTCATTACTTAATTTTCTCAGCATTTATTTGCATGAAATAAAACAAATCAGGAAATGCTTGGGTTAAATTTCCAGCCTCAGGTATACAACTCAGAACTTCTTAAATAAGAGACAGGACTGATAACCACTTTACCTTTACCGTTTGGTTACCACCACTTAAAGTCTTTCACTGTAGATACGTTGAGTGTGAGAAAATTAAAAGTTTGTAATAAGAAATGTTGACGCAAGTTCAGAAGCCATCAGCTAGCAAGTTAATAGCATGTGTCGTGAATGTATAACGTCCTTTACTGTAAGTGTATGTGTGTGTGAGAGAATTCAATCTCCTAGAAAGGAGACATGCAAGATGAAGCAGTAGGCGTCTGATGATGTAGCCTCGAGGAAGGAAACTAGCGTCGACCGGGGAGACAAGCAGCGAAGCTAGTATAACCCCAGTCACGAACACACTACGTGATATTTTTTAACGCGCCACTACCTCTTGTCAAGTAAAACACCACGTAACATCAAGGAAATATGAAGTTTTCTAAACAGCCGGCACCCACCCATGGACTAATCATGCGCGTTCCATTTCTGTCAATCGCTCATATATGTTTCTTTATATAAAAAAATTGGTATGCAATTACACTCCTTCAAGTATATGATTACAAACGTTTTTGTCATAATTAATATGAAATGAAAAGGATAAGGTTTTTTTTTGTATGCATCGTGACCTGATGTAAGGACGCGGTGTATTTATCCGCCTTTCGCCCTAGTACAGTACATGAATACGTTGAGCTGCCGCGTGATAAATCCTCCGGCTGTCTGATAATCTCTTAACGATGTTCACTTGCAACACAGTTCTTTACCAGCGACACCGCTAACCACGTATTGTGAAAATAATCAAGTAATTTTCGAATTGTCGCAATTTTACTTTCATTCTGGTTACGCGAATTGCCTGAATAAAAATGTTCAGAATTTAATAACTTTTTAATATGGGTATAATAACACAGAGAGAATAACCAACTTCGAATTACTTTATTACAAGGTTACTAATTATACGGATACAAGAAATAAACAGAATCGTATTATCTACCCAGTTCTTTGAAATATCGACAATGAAGTAGGTTTAGAAAGGAATTTTGCGATGTTAATGAGTCTTGTAGCACCAGCGGCCTCGGCCATGCCAACAAAACTGTCACAGAACTGCTTACTTGATTGAATTTACAGAATTGTTTTACACGAAGCTACATTAGAACGTTTCAAGACATTTTGATTTAAATCAATACACTTAGTCAGTGTTGTCAGCAGACAAGTTCCGAGCTCCGACAAAGGAGCGGAATTTTCTGACCAGCTGGCCGACTGTCAGCATCTGGTAGGCTTTATTCCTTGAAGTTAGTTGAGACAGCCAGTGACAGAGTGTACTTAACTACTGTGCCTACAAATATAAACTGCTCGCGTTTTATATTGCACCAAAGAAATACATTTTCATGGCTTAATTTCAAGTACTACATGAGTGAGCGAGCGAGTAATAAGTTCCAGAAGTTTCGGTTTAGTATACAAAATGAGAGTTGAAAAACAATTCTATGGTTCCGAGTCAAATTGAGAACTGGAATTAACCTACTTATACGTACCAATCAGCATTCAGAGTTTAATAATAAAGTAAGATAAATGTGAAATTCCTGTGTTATTAGAACCGCAGCAAATTCAGCTTGTTCACATAATCTTTTTATTAGATAAGCTACATCTATAAATAATAAATTTTAATTGTAGTAACACCAATATAATTGTAGGGTACTGCTTTATCATATATCACATTTAATTCATAGACGAAGATTCCACGTTATGTTAGCCGAGCTAACACAGCTAACACAGCTAACACAGTTAATATTAGACTTAATTACATAACAAAGAGAGTAAGACAAAATATTGGAACAAAAATATTATCTTATAACTGAAATATTTAAGCTTTGCCGACATTATCTGTTGCACTTTAAATAGCATTGAATTAGCGGATTGTAAACTATAAATAACTTTTTTGTAAAACAGTTTTCACCTTACTAGATAAGGAAATATTCACAAAATTATATTTTGCAACAAGACTACAATAATCTTATAAACAATACCCAAGTTTAATTACATAAATCATGTGTTTATTCGTTCAGTAATTCTTTAGCCTCGCACCCAGTATGCACATGGTATTTCTGAAACCGGCGCCGAACGATATCAAATCTCTGATGTGCGTGCTACAGACAGACCAGTGTGCAACAATTCATCACTTTTCAGCATATAACTCGTTCCCTCACTCCCTCTGATAAATTTCCCCCTCTCAAAACACCGATGGATTACGTATTTGAGAACAAATTCTTCTTACTACTCCAACAGAGCGTTTTTTTCATTTTACAGGGAAAGCTTTTCGAATAGCTATGTATTTATTCCGTGTCACTTCTATTGCGGAAATGAACTCTTATTCTTAAGACAATATTAAAGGCGAGATTCGAATCAAATATCATAGAATAAAAATGGGACATGTCGCATCAGTTCAAATCTGTTCGGTAGCATGTATTTAAAACTATGGTTATTTAAGAAATTTGTTCAATATTTTGCATGAATAGCTGATGATCTGATGACGAAATGTTACCACACGCTGGTTAGGACCTTCCACTCTATAGCAACTGAATGAGACGAATCTCAGTCAATTCAGTTAGAACTAATCATTTTACTGATGATAAATGAAACAAGAATGACTCTTGGCTGTCAGATCAAATTCACGAACGCGAGAAACAAGACTGACATTACCAAACGGTTTTTCTACATAAAATCATAAACTATTTCAGTTCTTTTAAATTCAATGAAATCATACTTCGTGGGGACACGTGCAATACCTGAATGAGCAGTTTTATAAACTAAGGCAGGAAATAACTATTGTCTGGGAATCGCATGGTTGAAATCAATGAATCGAACATTTTTCTAATTCTGCTCGCTACTACATCAAAATTTTCACAGTAAGAGAAAATGTAATTTATCTTAAGTCTAAAATTATCTTTAACCCGGCTCCAGCCAGCCAGACCCTGACCGCGAGCGTAAGCCTCAACTCTTTGAGTAACAACGCAAGGATGCTTGTAACTAGCCAACAATACATTTTATCTGATCTGTTCTGCTGTGTCAACAGTATATAGCTACAGTAGACCTAACACTGAATCAGGAAAGTAAGAAAATAATTTTTATTTTTCGTTTTTCAAAGTCTTAGCTGGGCTAACACTGTTTTACTTCGCCCCTGATCTGTTATCTCAGGGCGAAATACCGAGTTTTACAATCACGTGTAGCAACAGGTAGAAGCAGAGCGTTTGCTGGCGATTTCTTTATCGTCTTGTGCCAATGTTATTCGAGCCAGACTTTGCATTTCGAGAAGGGCTGTCGAGTAAAAATGGCGTTGTGGGATGTCAGCATGAAGCAGGAGCGAGTGCCAAGACGGGGATGCTGACATCATGGCCATTCACCGGACCTGCATTGCATGTCTTGACACATCTAGCTAGCGCAGCCTGTCACACATCGCACTATAAACCAATCGCCAGTTGTACTCGCAACACGCAAGGGTACGCGCCACAACAGCATGAGCCATAGTACCCTTGAAAAGTTTTTCGTAATTTTCCTCAGTAGCGAACACGTCTGTCACCATATAGACCTACTAGAAGGGTGAATAAAAGTTATACAGGATGATTCAAAAGTTATGACCAAACTGAAGGAGCGTATAGAGCGACTCAGAGAGAAAAACTTTCGAATAGGAATCCACGTCCTCCGAAGTTATCCTGAG
>NW_019060398.1:2267-18647 GCF_000696155.1 Zootermopsis nevadensis | reverse complement strand
CTGCTTCGTTTCCAGAAAGTACGGGTTTTAAGTATCGATTCGGAGACAAGCTACCATATTCAAAGCATTCAGAAGTCTTTCGTGACCCCCTCACCCAGACAAAGAGTGGTTAAATGCCACGTGTCTTTCATGAATTAGGGTGTGCCACGGTTTGCAGGACACCGAAATAAACCGCAATCAAATAACAAAATAAGCAACACAACACATAAAATAGTAAACGATGAGGTCGTACCTGAAGATGCGTGAATTATTTACGACTTTACTCCTTATCCTCTTATTCCCAACTAGCTTTAGGCCTAAGATTTATTCGAAATTCATTAGGGATACGCTCTCGTGCTATAAAATTTTTTTCCCCCTGAATTATATCTTCCGTAATGTTCTTCCATGTTGCAGGCCTTTGGATCATGTCTTTTATCGTATTCGGTTTGTGTATTTACATGTGACCACCCAAAGAAACATACAACTGTAAATCTACAGACAGCGAAAACTCCGAAGAGACATTATCTTGAAATAAAAAGTGACACCGTTCTGCTCTATCGGAGAAACAGGTGGTTAGAACGGGCTTATATTTATGACTTCTACTTTCGGTGACAACAAATATTTCTTGTATGCAGTGTCGTGTTTTTGAATTCCCTGAACTACGGTATTATATAGTCCCACTTATTTCAAACTTATGTTATAGACACGTATGAACTGTGGTTGGCTAATGATTTTTATCAGGCAATACCTACTTCGTGTGCTACGACAACTTCCGCAATTCTCTCCAAATAAAGAAGCAACAAGCATTTTAAGTTCAAAAGTTTAACGTCTTCTTCACATCCCTGAATAACTTGAGGGACCCGACAGCGGTACGATGACTCATCCCAACTCATTTACAAAAATTGTCAGTCATTTGTTTAAACGTATAAACAATCATTGGTCCATAACTGGTATGAGGTTTTCAGGTGTGTTCTTACAGGGACAGCTGTCTACCTCCGTATTTTCTGTCATAATTTTTTCAGATTAGCATACAAAGCACCGATCACATCACAGCGCGGACTGAGGACACTTGGGAACTTGGACCGTGGGTTCGAATCCCACTCAAGGCATGGATGTTTATCGGCGTATTTCTGTGTAGAGGGAGACCTTGCGACGGGCTTATTACTCGTCCAAGGAGTCCTACAAAATGTATAAACAGATCGAGTAATCTCTCATCTGGGAGGAGACCAAGGCCCATCAAGGGCTGCATGCCACAGATAATAATAAGCCTACAAAGAATTGAAATCTTAATGATATATCATAGTTAGTCTGAACAATGAATATCTTAGTGTAATGGCTGACAATCCTTTTACAAAATCGGGAAAACAGACAAAGAAAGGGACAAATAGAAACAGAAACAGAGAGACAAAGAACGTTAATATTGCTGAAGGGTTTTTACAATTTTCATCAGTCCCTTTAAGAAAATTAAGAAAGTGATAGAGGATAAACACAAATTATCTGAGCGGTTTCAATGAATCAGAAAAAAATTGTTTCACGGAAAGAACTAGGCTACATAATCGAGAACTGAAGTCAGTTACATCAATTATACAACCACGATGCCATGCCCCATAACCCCCTGCAATGATTCGTTGGCTGGAGACAGCATCAATCTGCAAGGAACCCGAAAATTGTCAATCATATAAACATCTGTAACTATTTTCTAAAGCAACGGGCCAAGTTCTTTACAATTCATTTATAAACAAATATTAATGTATCGAGTAAAAACAACTTTCATCCACGTGCATGCCAACCTGACGTCTCTTGATTGTGGTTACACCCTTCCTTTGGGTACACACTGTGTTTAACCCAAACCGGTACAGATGTCGTGGGAATGCAAACATGTTTTACAGACATGTCTAATGATGGAGAATGCCGAACTGTAATCATTTTAGGAACGTATAAAAAAGTTTTATAAATTCACCTATTAACTTCGCCATGTCTGTCTGTCCGTCCGTAAATGAAAACTGGAGAACCAATGAATTGTTTCCCGAATGTGGTAAGAATTTGTGTGTTGTTACAATTGCTTTCTGCAATTACCGTGTACTTTGAGGCCTTGACATTTTCTCAGATCAAATCTGCGATGTTACAGAAGTGTATAATATTTCACTTTGTCAGTCTTGGTTGAATACTGTGCGAATTGTATTAACATTCTAGCACAATAAATCAGCCAGGTCGGCAATATTGGTAAATACAATACAGAGTGACGCTTTAGTTAAAACCACCTCACACCTCGGCATCCCGCGCATAAGTTAGGGAAATCGAATGCTCACCAATTTAGACGTAGAAAGAACGTCACAGTCTAGTAGTTAGAACTCTCGCATCTTATGCGGGAGATCCAGTTCAAAGATCGGCCCAGAGACCGACTATCATAAAAGGTATTCGAGGTCTCCCTCACACGATCCATAAAAATAACTATCTTACAATAGACCATGGCAGTTTTCTTAAAAAATCATTCTACTTCGTTATTCACAAAACACCCTACAATTTGCTGTTAAGTAAAATAAGAATAAACATGACCGAACATTCATTCACATCCACACATCTAATCTGGCGTAACAAATGTAATTTTTTGCTAATACATCCCTGTTAAATAATCAGTGAATCAATCAGTAAAAACTTTGGCTGAATAAGGTGAATATCTGCTCCTGAATAAATAAAATACCGAGATATGCATGTTTTGCTTCAAAGCAGTTACTGATTAATTACCTACATGATACCGAATGAATGGTGGTTTCTGCTACACTCTCTATATATATATAAAATCACAGTTATGAATCCCATAGTCACTTGTGACACTGGTCTGTAAAGACCCGTCATTTGTTTCTGTCATAACAGAAATACAAGCCGATATATCGTAGCCACTAGAGTGATCTGTGATATTTAAAATTCACACCCGTTAACTCCGGTCGTGCCTTGACCGCCATGACATTTGGGCATTCACTCGGCATGATCTATCACACGTTCATGCATAACCTCGATTCCTTCTCTTACTGTGTACAAGCAATAATCCCTGCCTCTCGTAGCCTGTATGCAAGGCAACGAGACGCTACTGGAGGGAAAATCACTCGCTTGTCTTGAGCAAGTGAAAAGGTGTACTCCGCTGGAGTAAGCTTACTAAACGCAGTGTTAGGAACTTTACAGCATTAATTGGTTCTAATTTTCGATGTTTCGTATTAAAACCGACTGTTGCGAAGATATAAGAATATGTGTTTTATTACGAATTTAAATATTCCCCATATCAACAGCATTCAAAATGAAAGTTGTTTACCTTAATGAGAATACAATATATACTTATGGAAGATAATTTATCTTTTTGAAACCCATTATTTTAATTTTAATATCATGTACTGAAGGGGTTATATAGTGGTTTGACATGCCTATCAAAAGTAAAATTCGTATAACAAAGTTTAGTGTCGATTCCGAATACAACATTTTATAAAAATCCGTTTAGTAGTTTCTCATATGAAGCATGCTGACCGGGGAAGAGACCATGGTTTATGTACCGACAAAGTCTGTCCATATAATAAGGAAGTGCTCGTTGGTTGGTGATTATTTGTTGTTTCAGTATTTTGTCCTTATGGGATAATATTAGAGTATTATAATGCGAGGAATCCACAAGGAAATAAACTTTCAAACACAAAACAAAAAAAAGGGTAATTGTTCTGAGTGTGAGCACATGGCTGCGAAAAATCATAACCGCCTACGACTGCTAACTCCAAGCATACACTCAAAATATATTTTCCATTCGTCTGTTTTCCCACAAGCACAGACAAACGTCATTATAACATAAATTTTCACTTTATGTAATTTGAAATAGCAAACAGCTACTTCTAGCTAACAAGCACGCATTTAAAACTTAAAATTTGTTAAATTATCTGGAGAAATTAATCGGGCTGCGCATTTGACATCATAAATGCCTTATGGTATGTGTCAAGAGTTATTATTAGGCTAGCTTACACAGCATTGTTATTATATTTTTGTCCTTAATGATCAGGTCGTTTACAAAAATATTTTTCACACAAGCCTACCTTAAAACCTAATAGCCCCTCAAGTGGTTAATACATTTTCCACTTCCTATGAAAACTGAAAATTCATTATCATATTCACAAGAGCCCGCCACTGGTATTTATGCCTTAACTTAGTAGAGATCCATGTTCTAAGATTATGCTGGGCATTTAAATTGCATTAAACAAGGGGTAACAGGAATAAAACGGTACGTTAAATGCTATCCTGAGCTAGATGAACCCACTGAACACCCTCATTCACAATTTTCATAGAATAAATATTAATAGAATCTTTCCACCTACATCTAGTCTTCTACGTTTCAAACAAAAAATTTGTATGTATCTCATACTTCCCGTGCGTGTTCAGTTCCGTAGACGTTCACGATTTACGTCACCCACTTTCGAAACAGCGGCCCCCATACAAAAGCTCATGGCGTATGTCTCACCTGTTGGCGTCTTAACTGGAGATTCATACTTGTATGGCATCTGTTGATATGAATATATGAGTGTATGCATGTCTATAGCAATAAACAGCCCTGAGCAGTAATTACAGACTATTCACTCTGGTCTCTGGTCTATCTCTCAGATAGTTTAACCGTCTTGTCGTATTTGCGGGGGCTGTATGTGTAATACTATCAGATCTGGGTCATCACGACTTCTTGGTTTGTTCAGACCGTGTGAACCTGCCGCTGGCTTCAGTTCTTGCGCTTGGCCGAATGGTCTGCTGGAGAAAGTGGATGACTGCGTGTGACAAACATCGAGATCCACACATCATACAGCATTCTGGCCCGGTTCAAAGACCTCAACACATCGGAAATCCTTTACAACTGCAGTTATTAACCCAGTAAATGTTTAATATGGAGTCATTTTAATTTTACATTGTAATATGGGACCATAAACATTTCCTCTTTGATCTGAGGATGGCAAAGATCCTTTGGTCGTATTCCCCTCACTTCTTGACCATTAAATTCAGAATACTGTCCTTATAATCAGTGTTATTGGAAGGCAAACGGTCCAAAGCCTTCCTGCAATCAGAAGTCACCCGATGACAACATAATATCAGCTCCATGCCCACAGCATCTTCATCGTGTAAGTAGCAAAGATTTCCGGTATGAAAAGATCGTGTTAAGTGGAAAGTATTAGCTCCACCGAGATCCTTAGGGAAGAAAATGTTTATAAAATATCTTTCTAACATACAGTAAACCTAAACATTCGAAACACGCTTTGTCAGAATTCAGGATAATACATGCTGTATTCCTCGAGTAACAAGTTAGAGCTACTGAATTCATTTCATAATGTAAGATCAGTAATTATAACAATTACATTCCTCTCTATGTACAGTAATGTTCTGTGTTTACTAACGAGAATTACACGGACCATGTATTATTCATCTGATTTGCCCCCAAGCTTGCAGATGGGGTAGACTCTACGTTCACATAACATTATTACAGCATCTCGTCTTATAAATTTACCGTCAGACTAACATGAATTCGAAATTAAAGCCAAGATTCATATATTTCAGTCCCTTCATCTCATATGTGATACTTGTAGTATAAGACAATACAAATTTAGGGTAAAGGAGCTAAGTGAATTTTTAACGTGTGTTTTAAAGCAACTAGGGCTCTGCCTAAGAAATTGTGAAGACATTAATTCATAACATATAGACTAAGTTAACGGCTGTATAGAATACTTCTATTAGTATAAGTATAGAAATGAATTCTGAATAAACAGTAAGTAAATTGACAGAAATAGTTGTCAAATTGTTTCCTGTTGGCATTTTGTGTGTTGCTGTATTAAGACAGGGTTATAAATGGGAAAGTACAACTGTCAGAAATGATTCCGTATGTGTGTAAATTGGAATATGTATAAACGTAATAATGATGTCGATTGTCACATCATTCAAACAATAGGTTAATAAAAGTAACATCTAAAATCTCTTAAAAAACGACATTGACGTAACGGTGAATTTACAGACAAAATTTGCAGAAGGAACAAATGAAATGCTGTAATCCAAACTCTGCTTCAATATGAGTGGAAGCCGGTAAATCTCAGAACATTCGAAAGATATTGAAAAAATGAATGCAAATATCATTGTTGCCGACGGGATTCGAACCCACATTACAACAAACAAACAATAAGCGTTGCACTCACGCGGGAATTTTAACAGCAGTAACTTTCAAATGATATGATTGTAAAATAAGTACAGACGAGTTTCTTTGAATTATAAAATATATGAAAATTTAATTTAGTTTGTTCGAAACAAAATTAAGTTTCGGATATCTAAAATATGAACTAAGCAACTGCTGTTTGGTCAGAACCCCCTTAACTTAAGTTGAATTAAAGTTATTAATCACTAGTTCAAATGGAGTATGCTTATGACTGAAGTCCGAAGAAAATTATATACTACACTCACACATTAATTTGCCAACAAAACACCAATGAATGTTAAAAGAGAGTAACATACTAATCTCTCTACGTCTTATAAAAATATACGTAACCACTGTTATAACAGATATTCGAGTTTCGTAACGCGAAATTAATCGTAACAAAATTACAAGCACAGGTTGAGGACATACCTCAGATTAATGATGACGTACAATGAACTTCCGGTGTTAAATTGCATGAGAAGGTACGTATTTCACAATACAGCTTGTTATTAAGACGAATAGAATGTGCGACACTAACCGATTTATAAAACAGAAACCACGCTTAACTCCTGGGAAAGCTCTGATACTTTAGCGGACATGGAACTCTCCGTAACAATGGGAACAGATAAACATGTTATAGGACGTTTCGTTTACCTTATGAACTCGTTGTGAACTCTAAGCCAATACCTAAAGTCACTGACACAAGAGGAACACATATAATCAGATTATCACCAGCCAGAGGACAGTGACGAAACGCGAGGAATGTAAAGGACCTTCCTGATACGATCTCACGTCCCTGTTTGCAGCTTAACCAATTTAACATACCAAGACATTAACTTAAACAACACTGTTATTTTATAAAGGGGAAGCGATGTTCCAAGAATGTCACTGCGACTGTGCTATGAACGTGGAAAACAGACGAGAAATAAGTGTTCAACATTTATAATGCAAGCTGTAACAAAAGGGTTACGAGGCCTGAAGGCAAAATTGTATTTATTAGCTCGGATATCAAATCGTGTTTCATTATATTTAGATAGGATTTAATTCTTCTTAGTTTACATTTCTTATTTGTACTCATTTAACAAAACGTGTGTAAAACCAGTTATATCGAAAATGTTTGCAAACTTTAGTCTCAACATTATCTTGTAACTGATTGCAATAAGTACTCATGAGTAGTGATGAGTACTAATTGCCCTGATAATGGAGACACCAAGTATCTCTGAAACGTCGGTTAACTTATACCAGACTACACGACTCGACAACCCACAAGACAGTCAAAATCACGCTCTCCGCCATGAGAACCTTAAAGTTTATTCAACCACTAATATTTTAATATTTTCCGTCAAATCACAATTTTTAATAAGATAATGAAATATATATTATCTTATTAAAAATTGTGATTTGACGGAAAATATTAAAATATTAACCTAATTCACAATATGACGTAAATATACTACCTTATCAACCAATAATGTTTGCTCCAGACACGTAAACGCCTATCTAATATTGTCACGAAGCGGGAATGTGTAATAAGCATAAATTGCAGTAAATTCGGAAATAAAGCAGGTATATGTGCGGGGAAAATACCGCTGTTTTAGCCTGTATTTTCAAAATACGTTTAAAAAGTTATTATGTGTATAAAGAAGGCCTACAAGATACAAGTAAAACAAAGCAGATGGCAACAACGACAATAGCGAAAACTTTATGCAGGTGTTTTATATTTAAATACACTAGAGTGAACAGCTTTAAATAATATTTTATTATGCAGATTTTACTTAACAAATACGGGAACAAAATACAAGCTCTTATATCGTGCATCAGTTAATTCTTTTAACCATTCTGACATGTTTGTCTTTTATAAAACACAATACTAGCGTGTTTAAATAAAAAAGCATATACAAGTCCGTCCTTGTACTGTTCTGTATGTCCGAGAAAGCTTGCTTGACAGCTCACACGCATTGCTTGTGGGAGGATTCATCAGATATGACAGTACATGATAAGGCGATTTAAATCAAGCCATTAAAACTCTTGGATATTAAGTCTGAAAGGGCAGACACAACACAGCAGTGTTATGACCTGACATTTCAGCTGTTACATTTTTCCTGAGAGCTTTAAATTTGTTTAGCTGTAACAAATAACAAAATTTTAATTATCAGTTACCTACATTTACGTGTAGGTATATGAACACTTTAAAGGATAATTTTACAGGAAACTGCATGGAAATGATGCTGGCCACAGAATTATGAACGTGAAGTATGTAAATTAAATATAACTCACCATAATAGGGCAGTAGCTCCTGCAATCAGCTGTTGAAACAATCCACCTAGAAGAAAGATAAAAGTGGATAATCGACTAGAATTCAAAACACGTAATTTAAACACAGAAATAAGTGAAAATAGCTAAAAGGTCTACAGAGGATGACACATGGTACGAGTTTATGAAACGCTCTGGAATTATTAATCCTTAGCAAGAAAGAAACGATTTGACTTTACCAAGGCTGTGGCGATATTAATAGTGGTATCACGATTTATAACATCTTGTGGTATTGTAAATGGTTAAACATTTCGTAGAAACGTGTTTGTCTCCGTCTTCAGGGTAAAGTTAATAATAGATATGTATGAAGTGAATTTATACATATTCCATTCAAAATGAAACACGGAACTCGTCAATAATAAGGAAACTGAAAATGCAGATGGTATACAGTTGAGAGAAAGTTTCTAAATCGTGGTCCCAAACAAAGAAGTCAAACCACTCCTAACGATAAACATATAGACATAACATCGAAGTTCTAATGCATTCAACATCTTGAAATGGAGGGAATGAATACAACTATTGCACCTTATTAATACTGTGATGTGCTTTCTTATTATTTTGAATTAAGAAAATATGATATTCATTGAAGTTCCACTGAGTTCTTAAATTAAAAAAAAATTGGGAATATCTGAATGGGTAAATGATTTTAAAGTATAATTCATAATTTGTATTATATAATTTGTCAACGTGAATATGATTATGCTGCACACCTTTATTATTATCAGAGAAGTTTAACATGTAACAGTAATAATAATTTATTACGTTAAAAGTACTTAACATTTAAAGGTTTGGATCAGAGTTCCAGACGATAACAAACAGAATATAAAGAAAATGGACATAATATGAACAATAAGCTATAACGGATAATCATAAACATACTGAAAGAAACAAAGAATTATTACACGAAATTATAGCAATGCAAAAAATATATTAAAAGACAAGCAACAAAAATACATGATCTTGTGGGGAGGGCGGTGAACACGCTGATAATAAACAACCAAGAGCAGGAAATATATTTTCTAACCCGTTACTTGAAACTGCGAGAAGCTACGAAGTGTAAAACAATCTTTGCTTATGTCATTCCTCTGTATGTATTAACGTGCAACGATATTATTCAACTCGTTAGTAATGTTTATCTGAATTTCGTTTCTAAGATGCCATATTTTCATAAATCACATTGTAAGGACAGGTTTACATAAGATGTTTAGAAACCCAAGTCACAACAATGTAGATTAAGACATGATAATTTTAATATCATATGCAATGAGTAATCGATTTGGGTGTAACCTCTAATTTAATTGCATGAAAAGATAAGAAACGATTACTGAAGTACTGAGGGCCTTCAGCAAATAGGCGTATATCACGATGAGTGCAGTTTCCTTACTGTCTTGGGGTCACGGTATACAGTCTGAGCATCAAACATGTTTCTTTGGTGAGAAGTAGCTGAGTGACCATCTCAGATTATTATTTAAACGAGTTTTGAAAAATAACTTCCCAACAAACGCCAGTTATTACGTGAGATGACCATCTTCATACTCGCCGACGTGAGAACTTGAAATATCACTTAGGAAACCTCTATGCACTCATCACCCTGGTGATGGAGGCAGTAAGCACCTGTAAAATATCTGTCAACTTCTACTAGACTACACGGCGCAATATCAAGGAATACTGTCATCTTTAGTTAGTTGATACGTTTAACAGGCTGTTTCTGAGTCTCGCCGGTAGGTTTGTTGAATCGTTCTTTCGCTGCCTTACTGATTACCTTGTGTAAGCCGTGCGACCCATTTATGTCCGGACGGCTGCGTCGTGACAGGCTTAAGAACCATCGAGGTCGCTTAGTTCCTTCATCAACTGGTCGGACAACAGCAGTCCAAAACATAAATCTCAAATAACCAGTAGCGTGTACAACAAATACTTTATGAAATCGGTGTTTACTAACAAATTTTGATTTCTTTTCTACATTCCGGGTTCGTGCCAGACCTGCTTAAATTTCCTATATATTTAGGAACCACTTCAAAAAACTAGGAGTCAGGATATTTCACAGATGGAAATAACATTCACGTAAACGTATTCGCCGACTTCGACGCCACCACCTACAAGACGGAATTAATTAAAATGACGCAAATTTTAAAATGCATAGTAATATACAAAGTTACAAAACCATCGAATAAATATGCATAAAATCGTATGGGCCGCGGCGGCTTTGCGCCACAGATTTGTGTAGGTGTCGTTTAAGATGTATACTGTCTAAAAACGCAGTATGGTGACTTATTTGTTTAATCGTGTGCATTATAAACAAGAAAATGTGAGTCTGTTTAATTTTAATTTTCACGATTTTTCCAGTCATTTTTTGGACGTATTAATTATGTACGTATAACGTTTAAAATGGGCAATCTGGAACACATAAGAATTCAATTGTCACTTTCCTTCAGCAACGGCGGCATTGTTCCATAATAACTGTATATAGCAGAGTGTAACTTGAGAAGCTGACAGTCACTCAGACTGTCAAGAAATGATTCAAATTTTATAGAAATTGAAGGTTTGTTATCATGTCCACAAGAGACCGCAATGGAATTCGTAGCAGAAAATTTTAAATTAAACTTTAAGAATTACGTTATACTACATTTAATCGTAGTCAGTGGGGAATTGTAATTTGTTATTCCGTTAATGGTTCCCTTAATGGATTCCAGCATAAATAAGACATTTCCATATATAATAGTGTATTTTAATAACCTCTGTCCCTTCAGGGCCATTGTTTACGGCTATGGTATTTGTGTAGAACATCTTCATGTAGCAGTAAGTGCTTTGGAATTAATTCATAAATATCTGTTGTATGGAACAGGAAAATGTACACGCTATGGAACTTTACTTCATTAAAAATTCCGTCTCTTTAAAACTATGACATTAGAAACTGAATCTGGCTGAAATGACTTCAAACGGAAATCATCTGACAACTATTGATGGTAACTGATAAACATTACTGACTGTCTTACTGGCAGACAAAGGCATTAATGGCAATGTAGCAACCTTCTATCTTCGTAGGCTTATAACATTATAAATGGAGGTAGAATTTATATTTACTTATATACAACAACGTCGTTATGTTGAAAGAAGCAACATGTATCTCTGTAGAGCTGCCCACTTCTAGAAGTGATTATTGCTATTTGGATCAGCGATGTTTGACTTCTTTCCAAAGCGCTCAAGATCGAAATATAACAGACGATATTCCCAGTCGCTTTCTATTACATTTTTTTACAAGATAATGATACAGTCTTGGATCCGCCACTGGCAAGCAACGGAAATGTCGTTCTGCAGCCAACATATTACTGCCGCTTGCACCGTTAAGTGGGTGACAATTCGTTTCAGTCGACCGTAAACTGTTCGCTGCTAGCAACTTCTTTGCGTGGCATTTCCTTGCCGACAAGAAATATCGTTACTTGAACATATATATTACACTTTGTATCACCAGCTGTGGTTATTGTGCTCCATCCAGCCGGCGGGCACTGCCTTCCGGCAATAGGCATCTAGGCCTTAGATGAAAGGCAGATCTACTCGAACCATTCAAAAAAGTTCGAGAAGGTCACTCATTCCTTTTAATTTACTTTGAATCCTCATATACAGGGCGCTCATTAATAAAGTAGAACGTTAAGTGTCACTTCCCTATTCCCGGGATGAAAACATTTATACGCTGATTTAATAACGTTTTATGGAACGATGCTCAACTCCTACAGTTAGCTTCAGACTTCATCTCGAATCAGATTCGAGCATAGGAGCAATCTGTAACTATATGACAATGGATATATGGGTTTCCATTAAACGAAGCAATAATAAATGAATTAATTTAACACGTAGGCTTATAAATATAATAAGTAAAGGAATAATTACTTAATAAACGCAGGAACAAATTCAAAATTGTGAACAAATTTATCCCATATTTAAATAAGAATCTTTCAACAAGAAGATTTGTTTATTTATACGTAATTTATTTAATGACGACCTCGTCCAGGTACAAGCCTAGCTCAACCACGCGGCACGACAGATAGGTTTTCTTATCCGAAAGCAGAATCCAGCTATCCAAACGACGTAGTTTTATTATTTTATAGTTTAGACGATGGAAAACTTCAGAAATCTTTAAACTTCGAAGACTGTTAGGTGCAAGACACTGATGAGTTATTAATATTTGGTGACATCATGTAATGAATATGAATATGTTTTGGTTGGAATTGAAAGCGTGTCAACCAGAACGTCAACCAGAAAGTGTGTCAACCAGAAGGTCCACACACCGATTTGTTGCAGAGGCCTACTTAAAATGATAAATAGTTTAATCAACGGTAAAAAAACTGGCCTCATTTCAATGGAATATGAGTATGAGTGTATGATAATAGATCTTGAAGTTAATTTAATTTATTGTTCGGGTATTTATGTGCAAATTTTTTATACACTTTTATCTCACCTTAATAAATATCTATAAATTTAATTTGTAAATAAGGTGTAATGTTGCAATGTTGCATATATTTGGGTGGTCTGGTTGTCAGCTGACGCCGTCCAGAATATCGTAATACTTACTAAACTTTAATTCGAAGTTGAATGTCTGCTCGGCCGAAACTAGAAAGCTGGAAACAAATGATATAAAAGGCAAGTCTCGAATTTTTTTCACCATTACACATTTTGCCATGTAACTTAGTGGGTTTTTAAAAAGGTCCTTTCATTTCGTAACATTACGCAAAAATTACAATGCAGAAACCGACATGCTAATATTTCACTGCATGGCAATGAAGTCATAGTGAAACGTACTTGTAAATGGACAAGGGACCGAGTGTGGAAATATGTCTTCTATTCTAGAGGTCCCGGATTCAAATATGGATCCTAATAAGACGATTTTTTAAGATATTTCGTATTTTTTTTCTTGTTTAAGTCAAATGTTGGAAACGCTTCCTTCCCAATTCATCGTTCACAATACCAATACCATCCGAAACAACATTATGTATGCAATTACTCTTCCTTCCCAATTCATCGTTCACAATAACAATACCATCCGAAACAACAACATGTATGCAGTTACAAAAAGTCATATAAATAAAAAACTAACCACTTACGACTCTGAACCTATTGCACCGAACATTGTCTATAATTTCTCATTAAATAATTGTGCAAACTAGAGTTTTTCATACCTCAGGGTTATGTTTGGTCATTGTTAAAATTGCATTAGTATTTACAGTTTTGAATTCTCAAGGTATTACATGACAGCACAGGTATGTAAAATGATAAGTTGAAATAAAAGAACAAATTCTGTACTTTCATGAGGTCAATATCCATTTTTGGGTATTAAGAACAGTCATTTATTATCCAAGTTTCGTTAGAACTGACAACTGCTTATTACCAAGAAAAGTATTAGTTTTCTGAGGTACGGTGGGAGGGGAGGAGACAGAGGGGTCATCCTTAGTCTAAAATGTCGGTTGTAAGTAGGCTTACACTGACATTCAGTAATCATCATAAATAAGAGCTCAGGGTTTAAACTATAAGATCACTGTAATGATACGTATACTAGGCTTATATTCGTACTTTTTGGACAACTATAACTAATAATGTACAGGTATTTTACATTATAACTAGGAAGTACAGAGACTGACAAATATTACAAAGGCTATTTGACATTGATATATACTAAATTGCATAACATATATTTCAAATTACATCTCTAATTATGTAATTTATCGTATCATTACAGAAATCTGTCTCGTACATTAACAGAAACAAAATTGTGTGAAGTCCTCTCTGAATATAAAAATATTTTTAAAATTTTATCTTATGCCACGATAATGACCATGCAATAATCCTGGCAGATTGGATTGAGACAACTCACATTTTCTGATGTTAGACCTCTCAATCTTTTAAAATCCCAAATTTAATAAATAAATATTTGTTTACATTATAAATATATAATTAAATAACTGGCGTACATAAATTACATTATATCAGCAATTAATAATATAGGATTATACCCACTCACTAATTACAATTATAACAGAGTATGTACTCTAACGACTCATTTGTCCGTCCGTCTGTCACTTGACCTTCCTGTCGTAAGTAAATATATTGCACTCCATTCTTCAGATTTAGAAGACACATCCTTTATTTCCCGAAAACCATTTACCATAACCACAAACTTTCAGGCGAAAATTAAGATTTTAGTGAACCTTGAAGGCGGAGGTAAAAGGTCCTTCCAAAACATCGGTAACCACCTACAAAATCATATTACACCACAACCCATAAGACCACGATCGACATCTTCACCGCCTTGATAACCTCAAAATCTCATGTTATTACGCGTTAATCCAGTTCCTTACGGATTTCCGCAATATAAAACCAGGCGGATTCTACAATGAAAATTTGTTAGCAGACTGTTTCTTGCTGGTAGAATTACCGCTAATGTCACTCCGACAGTGTGAAAAAACAACAACAAACAAATAGTTTCTTTGAGGAGGAATGCTGTCCATAGAACGCGGAAAACCTTACGAATTAACGTAAGAGCATTCGAAACGAGTGATAACTACCGAGAGGAAGCCACTGCTAAAGAAATTGTCATGTTATTGCCTTGTACTGTTTTCTGGACGAATGAAAAACTCGTTCTGAGGTCAGGGCACTCCGTAGTGTGGCAAAGTCGTGTCATGTAAGTGGATTCTAGGACAAGATGGGGGCATGCGGTCTCGCTTGCTCCGTGCCCGATTCAAATCCTTTTAGCTACTTTTTGTCAACTCTAGAAGTAAGCATTACTTCTTTTTGCTCTCCTCCGAAGTAGAACTTACCGACCGCAAATGCAAAATAGAAAGCTAATATAGCATGAGGTGATAGTCAGTAAAAATTTTAATGTGCGCATGTTTTATAATTCTTTGAAAGCATCTGGAAGCGACAATTCTCTTAACCCACTGAAAGCGAAGTTAATGTAAGTAATATTTAAGAATTCAGATCATACAGCAAAGAAAACACAACCTTTCACCGTTACAAATATTAACTGTTTAACGCTGTTTAAGGAAATAATATTTACAGCGAGAATAACACAAGACCCATAATTCAACATGAAGAGTCATTGATTAGTTGCCACTGGGCTTTGAATTATTAATTGCATAAAAATTCCTTTTTAATTAGAAATAACTGTGTGTCGTGATGCACTGCACTAATTTCAATGTGATTCAAGGCCGTCTTGAAATGTCCATCTGCATAAAACTCCTAGATGTAAAGTATGAAATCTTAAGAAAGATTACTTTGGATGATGATATAGGAATTACACCCCAGATATTTCTTTTACTATCCAACTGTCTTTTTTTAATAAATGTAATGGAACTAAAAATGAAGTGGATTAATTCTCGACAGACATATAAGGGCAATTAAATATATAATTATTTGAATAAATATCACAATCATTCAGATATTATTCCTTTAATGTATGCTTGCTGCTTACAATCTTCCAGGTTCCAGAAAACACAGGACTTCGTTCCGCAACACACCATTTTATAATTAAAATCTCACAGAAAACATCACTTAGAGACAGAAACGCAGACTTGGAGAACACGAAGAGTGTTGTGAGCTGTGAAATTTATTAACTGGCTCAAGATCGGATGCAATGACTTTATTAATAGCAGAGATGAGTTTCGGGCGTCAATAACAGGAGTAGCATAGAAGCTACTCAGGAAGATCAGCGTGCTACTTGGTCGCCGTCCCGAGACTGTAGCTTTCAGTGAGGACAAATTGCGTCGACGCCAAGGTACCATGAAAGCAGCCGACGTGAACAGAAGTGGCTGAGGTCACGAGTGACCAACACGTATAGAAACTCATCTGCCGAACGAGTGGGTCATGTGTACGGCTATAACAGCGTAATATGATCCGTAAAAGACGCAGCG
>NW_019060397.1:16932-60744 GCF_000696155.1 Zootermopsis nevadensis | reverse complement strand
CGCCCCCCCCCCCCCCCCCCCGCCGTTCCATCGCTCGTCTACGAGCTGTCCATACTCAACTGTAAACCTCTGTTCGCGTAGAGAGTTTGTATGAATTCCTTGTTACCTTCATTCACATGATAATAAACCTCTTTAAAATACACAGCTAAAGTTGTGGTAAATTTTCCATTCTAGTTGTACACGAGTGTCAAGACTTTAGAAAAATGTCCGGGTGTCTTCCTCTCAGACGTTTTTGCGTCTGATGACGGATTTTAATGAAATTCGGCATTAACGTTATGTTACTGAAGGACACCTGAATTTTTTTTTTTGGTATCGTCAAAAATATCAACATGTCGTCAGTGAGAGTTTCCGAAGTTTGAGCTACAGCGAAGCCTCAGGAAACGTGACATATATTTCTTGGTAGCTTCTCGACATTGACAGAAGGTTACCATGGAAACTCGTCAGTTACTCTAAGAACTTGACGATTTATCTTAAGGGGAATATAGTATCATGTCGACCTATGCGAATTTTTTTAGGTCTGACGACGATAATGGATGGAGATGTTTGATTCTACATGAGGAAGTTGCAGTTCTTGAAAAACTGCTAAGGAGGAGGGAGTTTGGCGGAACGGGAGAGAGATAATGAAGAGTTGCAGTTTTGTAGGAGGGGAGGAGGGGAAATAAGGTACCAGAGGAAGAATTCGGCAGGGGTTTCCTGATTACAGATTACCAACCGATTATAAAATATAATTTTCATGTGTCGACCAGGAAAGTCTATTTCTGCCGTCTGGCCTGTCGAAGTTGGTACGGGCAGGGATCTTCGTCTTCCTCAAAGATTCCGGCCCGATTAGGTGCCACGAAGTGGAGTTGTTGTTGTTGTTGTTTTTGTTTTGTTTTTTTGTTTGTTTATTTGTTTGTTCTGTCTGACGCCAGGTCCATATGAACAGGATCCTTCCATCCTTTTCTCGGACTGGGACCTGTTCATATACGTTCTTGGCAGATGATCCAAAAGTGGTTTGCCATTGCCTTCTTCTGTGTGTGAATGGAGTAATTGTTGGGATGCCACGGAGGAAAACTCCGTGTTGCCTAGACCACGGCCTTGCCCAACACAAGTTATAAATTCGGGCACCGCCGGGAAACGAAGTGGGTACCCGGGGTTAAAGCGCCAGGAGCTATGCAACTCCTGGTGACAAGTTTGTTTTGTTTACACCGTCTGAGAAGCGTCGAAGGAAAAACTAAAATGCGATGAGTCAGGAAGAGTGAAATGGTCATGAAGGGACTGACATCTCTATCAAAATATAAAACATTTACGATCGAGGACAAAAAACACGGGGAACATTGCGAACCTGACCTCAAATTCTCAATGACAAATGTATATTTAGGCAAGTAAATTCATCTACTCCGGGAACAACCCTCGCTGTTTGTTAGTCGTTGACCCTTGCTGCATGACAAGGCACGCACCACGCCCCCCGGCGGAGGAAGCAGCCATTAATTCAAATAGCAAGTGTTACGGCCTGGTACTCCGGGGGACATGGCCCTTTGATCCACTAATCACTCGACTCGGGCTTTGAGGTGGGCCTCAGATATTCAGTGGTAGTGCAGTACCTGCTTTAATCCTGTAGAGCTCTTGATCAAATCCACGACCTCCACAATGATGGCTGCAGGTGTGGATGGAATTCTCGGACCAGCAGTGTCCCTTCTTAATATGTTTGTAACAGATGCAGATTTTGACAAGGGATGGACCTTTAGCATGGGATTTCAGCGTTTCCGGGACAACCAAAGTATGAACACTAATAAAAGTGACTCAGCGATGTTAAAAAGCTGTGACAGGATCGCTTAATGGCCAGTACAAAGTATTTAAATGCGATGTAATCAAAAAATTAGTGTACGTCTGTACCCAGGGCAGCGCGATTGCATCTACAGAAACACGTGTCTGACGAGTGTGAGATTTATTTTTCAAAACTTTTATAAAAAGTTTGAAGTCGAAGCTCGTCTAAATATTACGTATTTAAGGATTCAGTCCGTACCGCGAAGTAAACACAGCTCTTTACCATTACGAAGATCAACTGGTTAACGCTGTTTAAGGAAATAATCGCTGTTTACAGAGGGAATCATACGAAACACACAAATACAAAATGAAGAGCTGTTGATTGTTGAAGCAGGTGGTAGTGTTCTTATTATTCAAGAATCTGTCACAAGAATGTCTTCGAACCCATGTTACTAAACTTTTAATGAGCTTTTACGTGATCTGTTGCTGAGAATTTTTCTGCATTCCCCACTCAATCCTGAAAGGTGATGAAATTCATATAACGATAAGAAGATTAGGATGAGAAGAATATGAGGTTCTGTGTCGCTGAAAATGTAAGATCTGGTTTCTTTAGCACTTCAGAACTTCAGATTTCATTAAATTTACACGAACCCTGGGATCTAGACGGATTTCTCGTCCGTACTTGCAGTAACACTTTGAACGCTCACCTCTCACTGTTCCCAATCAAATCGTTTCCGTGACTACCATCTTCTCTTAGAACTCAATTACAGAGTTCATCACATTTACTGACGGAGCTACGTTTGAACCGCCCTTAGACGTGTTAATCGAGGTATTTTCAACAGGGCAAGATAGTTTGAGACTGGAATAAAAATGTTTTTTGAGTATCTAAACAACGTGGAATTTCATTTATAGATTCCATACACGATCAAGTAACTCACAGTGTCTTGGCGAAGTAATTAGGAAGTTTTTAATGTAAAGTTGACAACGACATGGGATTTAGTTTAGCGGAATGGAAATCCGTGTTTGAAATGTTTCGTTTTTCCTAAGAACCTAGTCTTTATCTGGGCCCTTAACATCCCCTGCCCACTCACGTGAGGGTGTTTTAATTCGGTGATTTTTTGAACTGCGAAAACAGCTAGCAGTTTGATGCCGCTACAATTTGCAATCCTGTATCTTATCAAAAAAACAGTAACCTCGAGAAATTTGACTGTGGAAAGAACTTAACGTTTAGTTACATTTAAAAATTCTGTACTCAGTTTACTGTCTCCTGTAGAGAAAAACCTAGAAATGCTGGAAATTTGAAGACTGTCTTCTGGGTTGTTGCGCCGTTTGTCTGGTAGAAGTTTACTGAAGTTTCAGAGGCCCTTTTTGCCTCCATCATCAGGGCGATGACTGCTCATGTATCTCACCATCTTCAGCAATCAAAAACTCTTCAACTTTGTATTTATGGTTTCCATGTGTCTCACTGTTAACAGAGATTACTTCCCTTAAACAGAGTTAACCAGTTGATCTTAGTAATGGTGAAGTGTTTACTTTGCGGTACGGACTTAATTCTTATATATTAGTTAATTTAGCTCAAAACGTAATGTCCCTTCGATCAGAAACAGAAGTTTACCTTAATTAAAATTGCAACATTGATTCAGTAGCTTTAAATATCTTCTGATGGACCCTAATGTCGATAATAGCGGATAAATAGGCCTGTGCTCTGTACTTGTAATACAAAGACTGGCTGAAGTAAAACATCGCATTTATTTATCTTTATGTAAAAATCGAACATTTTTTATTCGTTACGAGAGATGCAATTGAGCAAGCCCGCATCGTTTACAAATAGGTTTCAGATAGCCTGTTAACTTTCGCATGAGTTCAGTGACTCTGCCTACGGCCACCGCTTTTATGTTCACGTAATATGCGCACGGAACTCACTGTAAGTTCTAAACATTCATAAAAGCCATTCCATCGTATCTGATATTTGAACTATAATGCCGTTTAGCGATACACAAATTTGTGACTGATAGTCTGTGAGATGTTTCATCTGCTTCGTTACATGGACTTTGAGGCAGACAAACATGGCCGATGTTCTCTTGCCGTGTATTCTGGCAGTGTGTGCCTGGTTAGAGAACAAGTAGGCTTTCATTTAGGGGGATTAGTAGACTGCCAAGCTTTGCTCAACGGGAGACAAAATGACACGTATTCGAGGCCTTCGGACAAAAAAGAGAGATGGCTAGTTATTTATTTGTTTTAAAGTGTTTGTGCAAGACGTGATTATACACGTAATAACATGAAAGTGGATGGGGTGGGATGGACATGTAGCTAGAATGTGGGGGATATATTAGTAGGAAGACCTGAAGGGGACAGAATGGTTGTGAGGCATGGGCGTGTGGAACGTAATGCTGAAATTATTTTTGAGGAAAACAGAGTGAAAGTTAAGGACGTGGAATTACCTTGTCCCTTTAATGAACCCTGTCCTTTAAAACCAATTAAACATTAAAGAGAATATGCATTGCGTTTCTCGGAGTGAATTTTTGATAATTAATTTTCATTGCTACGTTTTAATGAACAAAGGTCCTGGATTTATGAAAGTCCGACATATATTAATTTTCAGTGTATATGATATAGTGACTTATTAAAAATTGCATTCTTAAACTCGCATTTTACTTTTGGAACTCTACAGTGAACATTCTGAGAAATGAAATTTATATAAAATTCTACTTTTGTTCTATTACCACAGTTATGAAAAGTCTGAGAACAAAACAGCAAATTATTTATCGACTGCTCTTACAAAACGCTGTTCTGTGACGTCACCAGCAACGTTACTCGGTAATTGCAAGGCTGGATGCCATTTAATTTCATTGTAAAGTACGTCAAGATCGGACTGTGATGCATATCTTGCGTTGAGAGTTACACGAGAGAAATATGTGTGTCACTAGCGCTAAGGAGCAAAGGTCGTAGACCTTACTACCAGCATGTGGGGGCTTGTATCTGGAACTGCCCACTTGTATTCTCGTACGTAGATCCAGTTATGTTTAATAAGTTTAAACAGTTTTGCTTTACAAATGTTCCCTCGGTTGAAAACCTTCGGCTGCAAGCCGGTTTGTCTGAAAATACGGACTTTTATATGGAGAAATTTCCACATTTATTCGGTGTTGTGGTGTAGTTGATCCTTCTCCGTAGGGCCCCTTAAATCCCCTGTATTCCCCCTCCCAAAACGCGAAACTAGCAACGAACAAGCTTCCATGTGTATAAAGTATCGTACCGCCGTATTATATGCAACCAGACATACAGTTGATCAGGTTTAACAAGCTTTGTGCATACTGGGTTGTTATTCCATCTATTCAACATTTTACAGGTAATTTACTTCTATGTACGTGAGACAAACCTTGCCCCTGAGGTACATAGTACAGCAGCTGTTTCTGAAATACATTTTTTGTTTTGTTTTTAATACGTGTTAATGCATTAAACAGATTTCGCGGGAGGCATTATTATATATTTTACACGAGCGTATTTCGAATGATGTATGAAGATCCTAAAATGGCGGTTTTCTGAAGTTCCCTGATGACGTATTCGCCCGGGATGTTGGCCAAATATTTTTTGAGTGAATTGGAGACAGTTCCAGTTGCTCCTATAATTTTTGGGATTACTTTTGCTTTATTATTATTATTATTTCTAAATACAACAGACAGGAGGTCAAAAGCGTAGGAAGACGTAGAACTGAATAGAAAGACGTTTAACTTCTGTTCCTTTTAACTTGCAAATTCACACACATTCTTCAGACGAAGAAGGAAAAAGCAGTGATAATTCAATTGTAAACTGAATTTCTTCTGTGAATGATGAAGTTAATTCATTAAAAATTAATTTTAGCCTCTCTTGGATTCTACGTTCCGCGATTACTTGTTGCAACCCATTTTAAATTTTCTTTCTTAAATCTAGCAAGCAGATTCTGTACAAATATATCCCAAAATCTGTAACATTAAGGGTGCTTGCTATAAACATTCATACAGATAGTAAAATATTATTGTTGAAAGTTCATTTGATTGTTAAGTGCGTTGTAAAATGTATTATTCCTATACAGATGCATATATTTTCTTCAAATCATATTTTTAATCGAAACTTCTAGACTCGTCGATCGTCTGCTTTTTGTTATTTTTCCCGCCGAAATTTACTGACATTTCAATAATAATGTTGTCCCGCTTGTGCTGCTATCTAGCGGCCGTTTAATTCGCAGCCACCTCGTATTAATTAACAGAAGAGTAACACCGAGAGAGATGGACTAGCAGGCCTTTGTCAAGCTTTGCTGTGGGAAATCTGTGCAGGCCTAAAGCTCTGTCTGACTGCAGTGGACAATGCACTCGCGATGCATCCCGGTAGACACATCTCAAGTCACGTGTTTAAGCGCTTTCCGTTGTTAACACAGTTGATTAATTAACTGGTGGGTGCAGGGTGTGGGTTAAATAGAGATGGGCATTGTTGAAACCAACGAGTAATTCTTTATTAACCAGTCATGCCAAGTGCTGTCCAACAATGTTTGTTTCTGGTTCATTGTCGGATAATTGAGGTTTCGTGTTCTGCTTTTACCACGTGGAACTAGTCGTCGAATAATCTTTTTCACACGTGGCATGCAATTACCAAGTGGCATTGTGATTATGTCTGAAACAATTCAAATTTGACTGGAAAGAAGAACGATTATTTAATAAGTGTGAATGACGATTAAATAATGTCTTGGTACTTTGTACAGAGATGTGACACGTGTTTTACGTCTCTGACATGAAACATAATACAAATAAATTTATAACTTTTTTCTTTTGAAGCTCTAATTCATGTTTCCTAAATATATCAGTGTAGACGAAAACCGTCTGGGAAACTCGAATTAAAATTCTACGTCAATTTCATTCGTTTTCATTTGAAGGAGAACAATTGTGGCAACTTGAAAGATGTTTGGTTTGACACCAAAAATGCATGGATGGTCAGTACCAACGTGGCAAGCGTGTTTCCCGCCTAAATGAATGGCTGTATGTAATTAGCAATTGAAGTCGGAAATTTGATTAATCGTCGTTTATTCCGAAAGCGGCTAGATGGGATAATGATTGATAGTCCGCTAGATGGAGGCGTGATTAATAGTCGTTTATTTTGTGTCCGCTAGATGGGACTTTGATAACTTAACATTCCATTGATAAATTGCACTATTGAGCGTTCTGTTGAAGGGAAGAATGTTGTGGACTGAGTACTATTTGCATGTTTATCACAGTTTCTGTGATTCATTTAGCTTCTCATGAATTCCAGCAATAAAACTGGAGACGGAGCTGAAACAGGTTCAATTTTCCTTGGGTTTTTTGCGGTAAATTATTAGATATATGCTCAAATATTATCCCATATTTCAATGTTTTTGAAGATCCACGTTATTACTGAGACACTGGCAGTAACCGAGACGAATGCACCTTTGTTTTTATTGGTTGAATCTACAAATTGCTTGCTGCTGTCATCCAGAACCCCGTACCAGAACCTTTACCTTCTGTGTCTGAAATACTCGCGGTACAAGGACATTTTGCTCTGTTATCAACATTAAAGTGCATATTTTAAACATCTATCACCGCACAGGCTCATGGGGGAGAGGGAAGGAGTGCATACAGAATTTTAGAGGGACATCCTTCTGGAAAACGACCACTGGGCAGACCAAGAAGGAGATGAGATGATAATATTAAGATGGATCTTAGAGAGTTGGGCCGTGAGGACGGTAAGTGGATTAAGTTGGCTCAGGATCGTGTCCTGTGGTGGGTGCTGCTGCCAGGGATTTATCACCGTACAGAGTTTGAGAATACTATATCCAAGTGGTTTAGTTTATTTCCACCATAAGGAGTTTGCAAGGTTCCTAGCTGGGGTATTTTTACAAATAAGGACTCGCAAGGCATATTTTGTAGTTGACGTCCAGGGAGGTTAAATTCTGAACGATTTTCATGAAATTCTCCAATTGATTCTTCATTGTACTATGAGGGTGTACAAAACCACTCGACTTACGCGTCGCTGCTAGAGGAATTTTAGAAATGTTTATATCACTCGTTATGATTGTTCAGATTTGGTTTTGGCGGATTCGTATTAACTATTCTCGACGAGGGGTTCGTGTGATGCGCCCAAATACACAACAAGCTTGCAATAAATTCCAGTAATTACTAGATTATCCTTGGTGTTACTCTTGGGTTGATGCGTCGAGACGTTGCAGATTACAGGCTGTACGCGGCGTCAGATCTGGAGTCATGAATTTTAGCATACAATTTGTTTCATTATTATTCAAAACGACAGTGGAACGACTGCGTAAGCCCCGAAGTTCCTCAGAACTAGGGGTAGTTTGCCATGTTGAAATTAATCAGGGAGATTTATCTGAGGCGGGTCACACGTAAAGGAAACCAGTTCCATTAAATCGGTTTCATGAAACTGGAAATTATGGTTTAATAAAAAACAACACTCAATTCTCTTAAACTGATGTCTCACCACACACACAGTCGCATGGAACGGCTGTTATGCAACTGTTATAAGTCGAAACTGAACTGCTGAACGGTTTCTTAAAAACTTTAGTTTTGTTGAGGACACTGCGGTCTTTATCCTGCAGATGGAGGCAGTATGTTTCTCCGAAACGTGTCCACGGCGTCACAGCCCAGAAGAGTAACATCACCATCTTCACGCGACGGTGACAAACTCAAATTTCACGCTCCGGCCGCTTTTATAAAGAAAGGGTTGTCATTGCCCACTGATCAAGAATCAGACTGAGGTCCAGAGGCGAAGAGAAAATATCTTCATCTTACCGGGCATGGAATCGCGGTAATACATTAAATAATTAATAAATAATACTAATTATAATAACGATGATAATTAAAATGATGACATTAGCAGAAACAAGGGATGGTAACTTTGAAGTAGTGACCTTTTGGGAAATGTTTAAATAAATCGATTAACAGCTGAATTGTGTTTCGTAAATATTCATGTACCCAGCTCGTCGCTCCGTCACAAAATCTTCATTTCATAACTTTTAGCAAGAAAATACGCGCCCTATTACGCACGCATTTTATTCGAATCTGTCTCTCGTCCCTGTTTGAACTGAATCAAACTGTCGATGACGTATTACGAACTGCACAAGAGTTGAAACCCGCGCCTTTCTGCTTATTCACATAAAAACATTTCAGGAAATAAAATCCTCCCCCGTCTGGCATCTTCCGCGTAAGAATCTCAACATCTCTTAAACCTCTCACATTGCCTTGAGAAATAGCAGGCTATAGACTTCAAAAGCGTACTTCAGTAGGGATCAGATTCAGTTTGCAACAGGATATTATTACACGACTTCTTAAGCGTATTGGCTCTTGTGTCTGTCTTCAGCTGAATAATATAATTGCTTCTCTCTCGATTGCGTCATCTCTGTATACGCGTTATGTGACCCCACTCGCTGACAATCAGGACATGCATTTTAATTCGTCCTATCTTTGGAATGTGACCCTGACTCTCTGATGGATGCCGATCCCTGCCTTTGTCATCCGATCCGTCATATCGTCTTCGTTGTGCGTCATCCCGTTCGCCCGATAAGTCTTCCTGCAATTGCCAGTCTCCTCTGATATCTTGGTGTATCTTTCAAGCGCCATTTTGTCTCGCAATCCGAGATCTAAGCTCAGATGAATGGATAGAATAACGGACGACAAACATCAAATATCTCTCTAAAAGGGGAAAAGAATTTCCGTAGGGAATGTCCACGTTTCTTTGTTTTTACAGCAAGATCTTGGGTTTAAATAGTTTCAGAATATTTAAATGACACATTTCACCTAATTGCTTTCCTGTTAAGGTCATGTGGTTCTGAAAGAGTTGAAGGTTAAATGAAAACAGAATTGAATTAGAACGGATTAAGTGACAATACGGAATTTGTAGGAATTGGTTCGAGTTTCTGTATCTGTGACTAAAAATAAAAGACGAACAGAGATCAGAGTGGTTAATGCGTGTCTTCATTTGAATCTGCCTCCGACTGGGGACGGGCAGCCTGTCACTTTAATTGGACATTTGACAGGTTTGTTCGTAATTCTCATTCTGCACAAATATTTATTTTCTTATTAATATTCTGATTTACTCTTCGATTGACGAGAGGCTCTCCAGCCAGAGGGCACAAGCTAACGTTTGTGTCGTTCAGTGTAGTCCTAAATAATTACCTGCATGGCACAGGGTGTTTTAAAAAGTTGACACTTACAAGATCGTCCTGAAGTGGAGTCTTCTTTTTGGAGACCAGGGGCTCATCACCATGGCCACTGGATCCCCATCCAAATTCAACCTAGTTCGAATCTCACTCACGGGCCTAGTATCTGGCGCCGAGATTAAGAATGAGTGGAGGTTTACCGATATCCTTACATTTGCGTTAATGACGACAATGCTATCTTGTCATCAGCGCACGTCTCCCAAGTGGCGTCTTTCCGAGGAATGTTCCAGAGACTTTGCAATAATTTCTCATTTGTTTCTTTATTAAATCACGAATCTGGGCGAAAAATAAAACATCTGAAGATCGTCTTCATGAACCTTTATCCATGCTCAAGTTTGTTCGGCTCTCTCAGCTGTTCCATGACGCTTTATTCTTGCAGTGTTACGCCACTGTTCCCTAATTTTCAATATTTCTTAGCAAAATACAGCGCGTGTAATTTATTTATAAGTTATGTACGTGCAGTTTAATATTGAAACATTTCTGCCATTTTCCGAAGCTATTTGTGTTCTACCGTGAGATATATACGATAAAGTGCATCAGAGGAGTTGTAACTTATTAAATCCGAAGCAATTGGAGCATGTTTAACTGCATCCGAGGAGCGGAAGCTAACGTTCAGAGACGTGGCGGAGTTGAGCGAGGTGTGAGAAGGCTCTTTCCAGCATTCCGAAACTTATAAATTATACATAAGATGTAACAAGCTAACTTCAGTCCTGTCCTGGCTGGCGAGGGTATTTTGCATCACACTAACCGCGAAACGTTGGCTGATAAGGTACCAGCGCCTCGCTATCTGTTCGTAAAATTCATCGACCGGCTTAGCCTATTCTTTTACGTGAGATTATCTGAAAGTAATTCATTTTAATAAAGTTTTTGAAAAGAAGTATCAACTATGACCCAAGATTTGGAACAAACAAAACGGGTTTTTTGGCTCGGCCTTTCTATACCCCACCTCAGTTAAGTCCCGTTTGCTTTGAATACAAAAATGTCGTCTTGGTTATACTTAAAAATTCAGGTTCTCACGCCGGTGGAAATGTGCGTTGTCGTTGTGTGAATTGTGACAGAAGCCATTCTTGTAGTTGGTTTACAACGTTTCGGGGGAAAATATTTCCTCAATCTTCAGGGTCGGTATAATTGAAAAAAAAAATCAGTGCCTGCTAGATTACGTAATGTTACAATCCAGAAGAACACAATCAACAAGGAAATTAAAAAAAATGATCACCCAGTCTAGTTCAGTCACATCCTGGGCAATATCTCGGCCTAACTTAATCCAATCCACTCCATGGCAGATAAAGGAACGTATTTTGGAATTGTTGGATATTCAGTTGGCCAGCTAACATTCTACTTTTTTTTTTTAGAAAAAACAAGTGGCTGACTCCGAATTAACACCCCCCCCCCCTAACCCACCTACAAGCTTACAGTCTATTTTAATTATAATCCATAGTAAGAAAGTCGTCTCATACACGCCCGGGTTTTCAAAACGAACATTTCGTCCACTTTTCTTCAGGTTTTACGACAACAGTTTCTTACAAGATTGCTGTCGTCCGGGCTGCATCGCCATGTTGTCTGTTAGACGTTTACCAGTGTTTCAGAGCTTCTTGCTGCCTCCATCATCAAGGCGATGACTCATAAGCGAGGGGCTTGTTTTTATTTTAGTCGCCAAGACAAGAAAGTGACAACATAATTTACACACGACCTTTGTCCTTTCATCGTATAGATATTGAAATTGTTTATGTGCGTATGTTTGCCTATAGCTCGAGAACGGATGGACGGATTTGGACCAAACTTGTCATGCTTATTCCTTGGGACCAGGAAGATATTTTAGATTATTGAAAACTGTCCTGCTACTAAGCACGATAAGACGGACAGACGGAAACACACAGCTTGTCTACAGGACCCTTAGGGATATAGCACAGCACGTTGAATTTTTCAGGCCTTATTCAGATCTGAATGGGAGACAGAGACTCCGTTCTCACGCGGTTGATCGCCCGGGAAACCTTAATTGTGGTCGCCGTCAAAGTGTCGCGCCTTCCTGGGAGACGGATCGCTTTCAGATGACCCGCATTCCCTCGTACCGCTGTGTTACGCTGCTCCTACTTACTTCGCCGTCCTCGAATCACGTGACGTGTCGGTTTAGTGCTGTTTGATGGATATTTTCATCTGAAGCAACTGTCTACTTGGCAGAATTCAGGCTCTTTCGTCTAAGTGAACTTGGCGTCAGCGACTGAGTTACTTTTCGTCGTACTTGGGATGGGGGGAACTTTTAAAACAGTTCTCGTGTCTCCTCCTTAATGAGATTAAGGCGGGCGGCGGTGGGACTGAATATTATGTAATTACTACGTAAAACTGAACTTCTGTGACACTCAGAGACACGTGTATCTATCTTACTGTTGCTGAACACTAGACATCGCTGTATACTTCTTGCCCAAGATAAAGGTTACAAAAATCGAAAATATTTCGGTTTTTTTTATAAATTTTAAAAATCTGTCTTTGTGGTACTAAACATATTTTTATTATTATTTATTTGACTGCAAAAGGGTTTTTACCCCGTGGCAGTGGTCCTACAATAAGACACAAAACAATAAGACACAACAAAACAATAAGACACAACAAAACAATGAGCCGGAACAAAACAACAAACCACACTCAAAATAAAACAACTCATAATATTACAAAACCTTATAACCTAAAGTACATAATCATTAAAGTACAATATCATTATAAAATGATTACGATGATTTGGTTTCAACCTGAGAGGCTTCGGTATGTTATTCTACTCTTGTGTTTAATTTATTTGAACCTCGTTCTTCAATACAGCGTTTTCTATCTGACGACGAAGTAATGGTTGTGGAGAATACTTGAACCTGTGAAAGCCACACTTAATTGCAGAGTAAACAGAGCTGAATCGCTCCAAGACGGCATTGAGCGCTCTCTGAGGGTGCGAGACGTGTTTTGGACTGTTATTAAAAAGTAATTTTGGGATATTTGTACATTCATTGGATGGTAATGGGGTTGAACGTAGGGCAGGGTTTAAGGGACGTGTTTTGTAATGTTGGTGATGAATTTAGTGTTGTGAAGCACAGGGCATTGTTATAATAAGGAGGACAGAATGAAGAAACATTTACCGGCCTCCATAGTTTTGAAAACTGTTAATAAGAGTTTTATCTTGTAACCCGATGGAGTAGCAAAGTTATTGAGATTTTTTTCCCGTCGTCAATAATTTCAAAGTAAGTAGAGGCTTTAATCCATTATTGCAGAAACAGCTTTGGAAGAAAAGAATACTTTGTTCGCCTTTCATCATGTTTTCAGTGTTTTACCGGCTTGAAATTATATAAATATTTCAGAAATCTCCTTATAGATGCGTCTTACAAAGCGTAGAGTTAAGTACGTCTTGCGGTGATGTAGGAATTTTCTTCAGGAATGATAGATTCAAATGTAAGTTTACTTCAGATCTCCGATATATCATCGTAATCTACTAATCACATAGTTGGACCACTTTTCGAACTTCATTCGTCCCACCGCTGGAGAAATAAAATCAATTAAAATCGGCCACGATGCTCCAAGCTTCTCGATGTCTTCTTCCGCTCGAACTGGGTTCTTGAAACTCGTGTCGGGTTGAATGAGTGAGATCTTTCTTATGGGTTTTTGTAATGGGTCATTGGGTTAGAGGGCAAGACACAGTGACTGATGGAGATGGGTGTTTCATAATTTGTACTTTTCGCCATATACGTGTTATTAGTGTGATAAAATCAACGGAGAAGAGATGGGCGAAGCATGCAGCACGTATGGAAGCATGAGAAATGATTTTAGAATTTTGTTTGCAAATCATCGGGGGAAGATGCGACTTAGCGGGGAGTGCTGTTAATACAGATAATAATGGACCTTCAGGATCGTAAAAAATTGAGCCGAACGTCTGTTAGCGTCTCAAAAAACTCTTTGCTTTTGCTGAACGCGGTGGACATTTCCAGAACTTAATATACAATATTATTTTCTGATCTCTGAATTCAACGTAATTTATTTAAATAAAGGCTTTGACCGGGATGTTCTTTTGTTAAATCTTATGTGGTACCGCCTGATTCGACTTCTAATGGTTAAGTGAAGTGTTTTCTTCGCGGTACGGTCTGGATTCGTAAATATTATGAAGACGAGCTTCGGCTTCAAAGGGTTAAGGTATATTAAGTCACACAGCAAACATTAATATTATTATAAATTAACGCTCTTTAAGTTAATGTAAAGTGACATTTTTGCTACATTGATTCAAATAACATCGAACTATAATGTAATAATATTATTTTCGAATAATATCACTTCCTTTGTTATGTGTGACTGGATTATGTCTCGTCTGCTGAGTTGAACACTATATTTGACGCTAATTTGTTTTCAGCTCTAATTGTGATCATAAAATATTTCTGTCAGTCACATATCATCGCGTGAAGTGTGATGTTAAAGTTATAAATAATGTAACGTACTGTAACTGCGTTGACAGCGAAGTCCAGTGCGCACAAGAGGGCCCGTCCGCTGCCAAAGACAGATTCAGCTAAAATCTAAATATTAACAGTGTCATGGACAGAACAGATTTATATATTTAAAAATGTTTTATACGGATATATTATGCTTGTTATTTTAATTATTTCAACAGAAAGGTTTTTATCTCAATTACTGTTTTGAACGAACTGTTATTAACATATATTTTATTTAATTCTTATTACACACGATGGCCGTGGCACTGATTGTCAGTTTAATTCATCAATGTCCAGAATTCACTGTGTGTACGCGTTATGAAGATATTTCGTAAATTTAAATTATCTCTAAAACAAATTGTTTTGTTATTAAAACGCAGACAGAGATCGCATCTGTAAATGAAATGTGTATTCTGAGTACGGGCTTGAAGATTAAAAATAGAAACTTGAAAATAATTAAAACGTCTGGAGTTTGAGTCTCGGTCACATTTCAGGAAAATTAACGTGGGTTTAAGGCTGTTTAGGGAAGGACGAACATCGATAATTTCGCTGTGGAAACCACAAATCTGATCCTACGCATTCATTTGTCAGAGAGGCTGAAATGTGTCACAATCCATCCTTTTCTGTCAGATCGACCCTCAGTTGACGTTCACCTGCAACTCTAAAATTTGTTCTGCCTCGGAATAAGAAACTTTTAAACAGAGTAGTTACAAACTTACCTAATGACTTAAAACGTTTCGCCAGCTTTCATTAAGGCAGTGAAAGTAAGACATGTTCTAACTTGTGCAATATATGCGCGAGTTATTTTAAATTTGTCTGTTTTCCTTCTTTGCAACTTTACTTAAGATTCGGAATTATTAATGAGTCGGCGATAACTTCGCGTGTTGATTGCCCGTTGCCCGTTGTGACCGCCAAAGTCACCCGGACTTTGTGATGCTTTGGACGTTTGCCGTGATTTACAGTGAGCGAGCGTATATAAGGAAATTGAACAGAATTCTAGAGATGTTCCATGTTATTTAGTAAGTTTTTTACGTTTCTAGCTTAATATAAATCAGAGGCGTAAATATTGGTCATTGTTTCGTAGTTTTGCGATAAACTTTATTGTTCCATATTCTGTACAGATTTGTGTTCATAGGAAGATTACACGACGATGTAAATCCACTTCTGTAATGTTTTTACCTTCGCGGGAACAATGCAAACTTCGTGAATTTCAGGTTCTCAAGACGGCAGTTAAGAAGATGGCTGTCTGTGGGTTCTTGTGCCGTGTAGTCTGCTACAAACTTACCGACGTTTCAACGCTAACTTCAGTCTACAAGTCGTTAAAAAGAAATGCCAGTTTCATATTTTTGTTCCGCGAAGGAGATGGAAACGCGTTCTAATTAACAAAATCTTCTCGGGTAATCAGCCTCTTCAACTGGTTACCGTAGTGAACCGACGTTTCGGGAACCAACTCTGTCCCCATCATCAGGGTTCTGACTGGTCACCATAATGAACCGTCCTTTCGGGAACCAACTCTGTCCCCATCATCAGGGTTATGACTTGGTTACCGTAGAAACCCGACGTTTCGGGAACCAACTCTGTCCCCATAATCATGGTTCTGACTGGTTACCGTAGTGAACAGACGTTTCGGGAACCAACTCTGTCCCCATCATCAGGGTTATGACTTGGTTACCGTAGAAACCCGACGTTTCGGGAACCAACTCTGTCCAAATAATCAGGGTTGTGACTGGTTACCGTGGTGAACCGACGTTTTGGGAACCACCTCTGTCCCCGTAATCAGGGTTCTGACTAGTTACCGTAGAAACCCGACGTTTCGGGAATCAACTCTGTCCCCATCGTCAGGGTTCTGATGTCAGAGTTGGTTCCCGAAACGTCGGTTTACTACGTTAACCAGTTGACGCGGCTGATTGTCCGAGAAGATTTTATTGATTGTACTCGCCGCGAAAGCCTCAAATCCTATATCGTTCTAATTAGTTAGTGAATTGTGACTTTGCGGTCTTCTAAAAAAGGTTTTGTTGAATTGTGACACTGTCGCCCCGAGGACTTGGAGCGATGAATCGATCAATCGAAGTCCGAATGCCAAGTTACATTCCCACCTTGGCGAAGTCTTGGACAATGGACTGGCGCGGGATATGTTTTAGGCAGAGTTGGAGCGAGAAAAGCTAAAAATAAGGAAAAAAGAAGATATCGGGAGGGAAATCGATTACTGTGCCGTACCTTGAAGAATGAGTGACGCGAACAGGCTAGGAGGAGAATGACCGACGGGTTCAGAGTCGGCGAGCGCTGCACACGGTCTACAGGCTCTTCAGAAAACATCTAAGTCGGAAAAATGTCTGTAGAATGAACGTGGGATACATTTACAGGAAAATGTATAATCATTTAGTTTCTTATTAAACATGCAAAATGACAATTTAATGGAAAATGTCTGACCTCTGTGCACCCGACCATTAAAACGTCAGCTACAAAACTTCAAGAATTTTGACAGAAATTTTGTATCACTACTCAACACGAAGATCGCTGTCTTCTTGGTGTTATGCCGTGTAGTCTGGTAGAGGGACATGCTGCCTTCATCATCAGGGAGTTGAGCGAGTGTTTCTAAACTCCGAACGCTGCGTAAAATAGCCTAACCGTAGTGGTTAACTGAGTGATATTTCAGATTCTCATGGCGGTGAGTATGACGTTTGATAACACTCCCGAAACGTCGGTAAACTTCTGCCAGACTACACGGCGCAACAACCCAGAAAACATCCATCGTAAATAATTACTCAATCTTTAAAGAAAACTTAATATTAATTTCTGAATCTTCATGACTTTGTTTACAAGAGATCCATTAGACCGTGTCCTGAACCTAACGATTTCAGTCCATAACGTTACATACTACTTTAAGCTTCGTTTTAATATTATCCTTGCATCTACGCTTGCGCGTCAATCTGTATTAGAGTGTATATAAAAAGTGTGCTGTTTCAGTGGAACACTTCTCCGATCTGACCTGAGATGACAATTTTTAAGACTTTAAGGAAACTTTATCTATGCAATATATATTATAAATATACGAAGAAGAATAAAATATTACATTTATTATTTCAAAACGTCTTACGTGTTTGAGGAGATGCTAGTGGCCAGAATTACTGGTGTCGACGCCAGATGGGTTCCCTGCTGGAAGAATTGATGGAAGCCATAAAAGCTGACAGAACACCATATCCAGAATCTGTCTGTCTGTCTGTCTGTCTGTCCCTTGGTTATTCCGCTAAGCCGCTATTTTTAGGAAGTTTGTAGTGCGGTGGAATTACAGGACATTACATGACCGATCACGTTTATCGCTGCTTCTTAAATCTTTCTTGAGAGAGATCAAGAGACCGGGAGATTGAGGGTCTGATTGAAGAAGGGGTGACGAATGTGGGGTGGTTTTTTGGGGGGGAGGGGGTTGAAGCGAAAATGAAAAGCGTCGGAATGAACGTAATGTCAAATAGAATGAGGAGAGGAGATGGAAAATAAGACAGAAAAAGAACCTAGCACAAAAGAAAAGTAAGGATGGTAAATGTGAGAGGGGGGGGGGTTCAAAGGCTGTACCAAGGAGAGGGATGGCTTAGGAGTCGCGGGTGAAGGCACGAAGCAATTGGAAATGAAAGGCGATCGAGGGGGGGGGGGTTCTGGTGTAATAGGAATCGAGGTAGGGGCTGGGTTGTGGGTGTCAAGTGGAAAGATGACCCCTAGGTCAAACCGCCCTTGACTAGATGAATTTCTTCTGAGTTTTCATTCTAAGACGACAACTGCAGGTACAGTCGTTTCAGACAACACCTGGCACTCTGCCACAGCTGGCAAATAGTCCGGTCAGCTTGGAGTTGAACTTCGTGCCAGAATAATAATGCCCATAATTAGTGTTCTCACTCGTTGAACAAGTTTTCGTTAATCGATCAACCAAGAACTTGTAGCCAACGAAATAATCGATGGGGAGGAGTCCTTCTGGGAAGCTGATAGTCGCCGAGTTAGGCATGACACTGTTCCGCTCCTTCTGGGAAGCTGATAGTCGCTGAGTTAGGCGTGACACTGTTCCTCGTTAATGGAGCTAACGGGCGAAATTCCCATCGTTAAAGTAGTCTTCTGTACTTTTAAGTTTCAATACCGTATTATTGTGAATATTTAAAGTGCGGCTAGCAATTGTCATGGAATGTGCATTTATTAATAAAGATCTGGAACGTTTTCGCCTGCAGAATAACATGTGCACACAGGCAAGTTGAGCTGAACTTTGTCCAAGGTACTTCATCTGAAACCATGCTGATAACCCAAATGTACACTTGATATGTATGTGATGCGACATCATCATACAGGGCAGAACTAGTTCAGTTCGAGTTTGCATGGAGATCTTAAGACGTATGTGAATAAAGTCTGTTCGTATACAAATCCCGCCTATCCCAAATGCCATAGATTGCGATTTGTGTAAGTACTGGCCGCAGATACAACGGTGATTTTAGGATACAAACAGAAATCCATTGCTATTGTCCTATTGTCATCTGATTAACATATGGATCCATTGAGCGTAATAAATTTGTACGTGCTTACGTCAGACTTATGGATTTCTTCACTGAACTGGCAGACATCATTACTTCTTGGACGTAAAATTCCTGTATTACTGTAATATGTAGTAGAATCAGTTACAGGCAGATTCTGTCCAGATATTTCTGGAATAGCATCGTCGTTGCAGTCTGATATGCCGGGCTTAAACTCCCGTTTATCGTGTAAATAATTTTACCACGTGTGCAATTCTTATTTCACTTCAGAGAATGATTTTCTCTGGATATATATGTTTATCAATTATCGCCAATTTATATTTAATTTAAATTGATTGCGAACAGGTTGTGATAGTAATGAGGCTTTCGTTATCTGAATTAATGACTAACAAGAATTACGTATAGAATCTAATAACCTTCGACAGATGATACGTAAGATCTGAATCTGTAATATTTCAGAAAATAGCAGAAGTCTAATCTGTGTAACTGCACGAGGGTGTCTTCTGGGTTATGACGTCTTGATAGTCTTATACCATCGCTCCAGAAGAACATTGTGATTCCATCTTTAACCCTGTAAATGGAGGTGCGTAGTACAACAACCTGGAACTTCATCATCTGTACAATGTTCAGGGTTGAAATGCCGCTTACATTGATCCTTGAAGATGGAACCAAAATGTTCCTGCGAAACGTTAATATCCACATGTTACATGTATAGAACCTACGTTCCTAACAGTCTTCAGTGAATTTAAAAGGCATTTCGCTGCCTTTGTGTGGAACTACTTTGCAATTTAATTAACTGATAGATGCCTTTGAAAGTCGTTATCAAAATTGACTGCAGTCGTTCAAGTCTGAGACGTGAGTTAGGTTGCCAAAAAGGATGAATTTTCTGTCTCTTATTTAACGGCTCATTGGTGTTGGATTTGAAGCATGGCAAAGTAAAGTGTAACGGGGAATAAGCGTGGTTGTCTTATTTGTTGAAGAGTAATTCCAAACCGTCTTCATCCCGTCGGAAACTCGCAGTCCTCTTTGGAACATCCGCAGTCCTGAATCCAAATAATTACATGGGAGATCTGTTGTATCCGTTCTGCTTCGCCCTACTCCTACTTGCATTACGAAGAATAATGAACAGACAGAGACGGGGGAGTGGAAGAAGAGAGTAACTGCTCGTCGTTTGTTTCAGTTCTACCACGATCTAAGCGACCACGTAATTCTGCGATGTCTGCATCCCTGCGAGGTGTCAGAGCTGCAGAGCTCCGTAAACTACGTCAACTCACGAGGCGAAAAAGCAATCCCAGAATCTTTGTATTTCAATTCGTGTGATCGGGTCCTTGTTGATAAGCTGACAAGTGCCGCGCTCATAAGATCAAGGCGATGAAACTTATGCAGAGCCAGTTTAATCCTCTCCAGTACCACATTTGAAAGTCTGTTAAAGTATACTTCTCCCTAAAGTGGGATGTTTTATGAATTCTACACGTCCGACCCATCTCATTATCCTTGTTCGGGTGGTCCAGATTGTTGAACGGACTGTGATACGAGCAGTTTGTCATAGAGGCAACCCCTGACTTGTCTTTAAGCAGGTAGCTGGCCGGAGCTGCAACCAGCTAAGTTTGTGCCCGTCTTTCCAAGCGAATGCGATACCTAAAACAAGCCACGATCTTGGAGTGTTGTAGACGTTCACCGACGTTTCTTACTGCCCCAGTCATCAGGGCGATGAATCATTGGCTCTATTCCTCCACATCACAATTCATGAGTCTTAAGCTCCACATTTATATGTGTATAAAGATTGAAATAGCGTGTGTATATGTTCGCTTACAGCTCGAGAACGGATTCACCGATTTTCACCAAACTTGGCATACATATTCTTCGAGGTCGTAAAGAGATATTAATAGGGTTAAAACTTTGAAAACTTTACTGCATTCGCGGTCGGATGAAGGTGATTTCTGTATGTTTGACAATGAGATTAGAGAAATAAGAGTACTTATAATAATTTTCTGTGATGTTTATCGATACTTATCGAATGATCTGGCATTTGATAAGCTTTAGGGTAGTAAAATTGTGTAAGAAATGTAAACATTTGTCGGATTTTCCTCCCCTTAACGTTATGGGCACTCTGATCGTTTACTTGTATAAAAAAGTTAAGTAAAGGTGTCCCACTACACGCCAAGTAGGCGCTTGAGGGAAGCGGTATAGCGCATACTCATTCTTGACCTTGGCACTAGATGGGGGTGAGTGGTCAGCATCACGCCCCGGCCGGCTTTACCCCCGGGAAAGGACCCCGGTACCCATTGTAGAGGAGGCTGGGTGGGTCCCAGAGCCTGTCTGAACTCAGAGGTTAGAGGAAAAATCCTCTGTCGGGGATCGAACTATACTCACTGAGCCATCCGAGCTCAATAGTATGCTTGTACAATAAGTACTAATTCAGTGAATGTTTATTTTATTTTTCCTTATCGTCTCGCGAAATTGAAAATAAAACTTGAGCTTGCAGTTAAAAGGGAAGGGGAAACATTTCAAATGTGGTTCAATCATCAGAATAGGGAGGTTTTTGGTGTGAGCCAGCTGTAACAAAGTTTTTTTGGGACAGAAGTTGATAGGGTCACTCGGAGTCACAAGGTACCCTACAGGGCACCAACAGGTCACTTCCAACTTGTAAGAGTGTAAAGAACTGGATGGTACATTTATATAAAACAACGGGCTAACTTCAAAGAAAGTTTTGTATTGCTAGTTGCGCGGTGAGGGGGGGATCCTTCAGCTAGGTTACTCAAAGAGACGAACGCCCGTCCTGCGTCCAGGTCCATTTAAAGTCACGCCGCGTTGCTATTCTAATGATCCGTACTAGAAGAGTCACCAGAGAATTTCTGATTTTAAAAAGACGGATGTAGACAGGAACTGAGAAAATGTGGAAGAATATGTTCGGTTATAACGAAATTGTAGTGCATCTTGTGAAAAGGAAAATGTCAGGGCCTTCTATATGCAAGGAAAGAAGTCCGAGAAGGAAATGTTGAATAAGTTGGAAAAATTGAAGGGAAATTTTGTGCTTGGAAGAAGTAGTCAGACAAAGGAGTTGGAAGATGAAGGAGACAAAAGGACTGACATACTTAAAAGAAAAATCGATGCTCTGTTTGACCGGAAACGGAAATAAATGGAAGGAGGAAAAGATCGATGTAGAAATAAACGAAGTCAGCAGCTTTTCCGACGGAGTTCTCAGCGGAGGCGAATTTGTAGCCCGAGCACGAACAGAGAACTGTGTAAGTGTCCATAACACTCCGCTAAGGAAGTTCGTCTTTGTTTGTTTGTTTGTTCGTTCGTTTGTTTCATGTGTTGCGTGTCTGTACTCAACTCTCGACACACTGAAACTCTTGTAGCCTCTGGGGAATAAAATTCAGAAAAAACTTCGTGCCCCAAAACCCGACGTCAAAATCGGATCAATATAATTTTAACAATATAATTGCGTACAATATTTAAACGTAATTAAATGCTGAGTAAGAAAGATTAGGTAACGGGAGGCATGAAAAATTCCATAATCGGGAGCTCCATTTTTTAAAATCTTCCAGTTAATATGACGATGGGCAAATACGAGGTGCGATCGGAAAGTTTACAGACTGCCCGTATAAAAACCCGTACACTTATCTCGGGTATTAAATTCATCCATCACCCTCGAAGTAGTTCCCCTGGGAGTGAACACAACGATCCCAGCGCCGCTGCCAAGCCTGGAAGCATCCCTGGAAATCTTTCTTTGTCAGCCTGTCAAGCACCATCTGCGATTCTGCCTGAATCTCTTCTAATGGTTAGAAGGTTCCCAGGCAAAGCCCGCTCGTCCTGGTAAGGACAGAATAACTGTGAAGACGTTACGTTACGAACTTAAATCTGGTTAATGAGGCTGAAGGCAATAGACAACTTGAAAGACGTAAGCCAAAATGGGAAAAAAGTGTTGCGTAGAAGGGGGTTAGTGGTGGATTGGATTAATCTGATTCGTGTTGGGGATAGGTGGCGGGCTGATGTGTAGATTGTGATGAACAACGGGGTGAAAGACGATGAGCGACTGTCAGATTCTGAAGAAGTTTGTGTACTGCATTTTCATTTTCTGAATTTATAACAAGAGTTGAAAGATTTACATCAACGTTCTCTCCTTTAAATACATTCTGCACGTTCCTTTGGCCCAGATTTTCGCTTATTTCTGTGTTTCTATGGTAATGCCATTACATGTTTTCACAGTGGGCGTAGTCGGAAATTGTTGTTAGGTTACATGTGTTTATTCTTGGTTTTATATTGTTCAGCATATGTTCGTCGTTAAATTGATTGGACGTGATGATGGACATATTCGATCGAAACGTGTTGTTCTGGAGAATGGACAATGAACTGTTTGCGTCAAAAGTGACGAACAAGCAATAACCAAGAATCAACACAACGCACCGGGACGTTTTACTTCATAAAACATTTTATAAATAGAGCCTGTAGAACGTATTCTTCATGAGAAAGCTTGTAGTAATTGTTTTAATGGCATAGAAATAAGTTTTATGTTAATAAAACACAGGCCTTGCGTTGTTGAGACTAACAGTGATGATAGATGTGTACACAGATTAAATTCGGATCAATTGACGGTTAGAACGCTGGCCTTGTACTCCTGGGGTCTCGGGTTCGATTCCCGGCGGTGCCCGAATTTATAACTTGTGTTGGGCAAGGCCGTGGTCTAGGCAACACGGAGTTTTCCTCCGTGGCATCCCAACAATTACTCCATTCACACACAGAAGAAGGCAATGGCAAACCACTTTTGGATCATCTGCCAAGAACGTATATGAACAGGTCCCAGTCCGAGAAAAGGATGGAAGGATCCTGTTCATATGGACCTGTCGTCAGACAGAACACTGAATAAATAAATGTAAAAAAAACGTGCTCTGCTAGAGATGGATTCTAAAGTGGGCACTCCAAAGTATTTTTAAAATCCGCCACAAATGGTCTCCAACTAAAGAAATTGTTGTTTTTCTAGAAAATTCTTGTGTAATTTAAAATCGCTTTTGGTCGTAGCAACGTGAAATCAATTATTATCTTATTGTTAACTTCCGAAACGACAATAACACGGCCTAATTTCGCACCCTACTGGGGGCAGGTAAGGTTCAGACCCTCAAGACAAGTCGGTAAATAAATTATCGTCTCATCCTGAGCTCTAATTGGAAGATTTCACACAGTGGGGGAAATGGAACTAAAAACTACCAGCGAAAATCACGTGACAGTAAATTATTTGCAGTATTATTGCTTACAGCAGAAAACAATTCACACAAGAAACAAGAAAGTAGCAGAGAAAAAAGGAACGTGAACATACATTAAACAATATTAAAAAGAAATAGCCTATGATATAAAGTAAGATCAGCACAAATACGTCAGAGAACTTTAAAAGGGCTTGTAAGTTTTTTTTGTTTTTTTGCAAATTCGCGTTGAAATTTTATTCAATTGTCAGTAGAATGTGGAACAAGGAATAAAAACCAAGTGTTCCCGAAGTGGGTGCAATTTGGTAGTCAAGGCACCTACAAACAGACACACCTAAGAAAGAAGGAAATAAACACGAATAAAAGAGAAACAAACACGGCAGTAACTCGTTTTATGAGAAAACTCCGAATTGGGTCGAAAGGGCTTTACGATTGCACTTCCGAAAGCAGAGGAGGGCGACACAGCGAACCTTTATTCCGCAGAGTCTCAGAAATTTAAAACCACGAACTTAAAGTCTCAGAATAAGGCAGATAAAATGTGCATTAGAAGCAATATTAAACTGGCTGAGGAAGTAAGACCAGGAAGAACTGGGTCACAAGAAGACGGTCCATTCAGTAAAGATCACCTCCCACACTTGTCCTCCCTTCAGTGATTTAGTAAGATCGCCACGGTTCATTACTCCAAACTTCGGTCTGCCTTTCACCTCTTTTATTCTCCAGTCTCAGGTCGATCCTCTCTCATTTATTTCTACTCTAATTTAACAAAAGGATAATTATTCTTCTTTTCCTTTCTCTCTTTTCGTCAGGAATCCGGACCGATCATTTACAGCAATTTAATAACTGACAAGATCAGTCTATTCTAATAGTAATCACTTAAGTCATTTGTTTAAGTTGCTTAAAATTAAGTAATTTTGAAGTGTAACGAGACGAAGTTCTCGCTGTCTTGTTACCATAGACGGGTCTATTATTTTCGTGTCCTAATTACACGCTTCGTCGCTGGAATCGTCACATTCAGCAAACAGATAGCAAACCAAATGTTGCTAATGAAGGAATACGAAAGACTCTAACCGACGGTCCCGCGTTTTGTTCAACGACGTGTGAGGTTATTTAACACAGAATTAATAAAATGCCTACATTATTTATACAAACAATGTTCTCCCGTTGACTAACGTTCCTTACGTGCTGACCGAATTGGACACGTTTGTAGAATGAGGTGAGCACTGGTTTGGGACACGCACTGCCTAGTTTCAGCAGTTTGTTACCCTGGAAACGTAAGTGTTATTTTTAAATATCAAGATGACGTAACGAGCCGTGTGTTACTATTATGTCATAAGGCGTTTGAGAGATCTAAGAATCGATTATATATTTCTAGACTTTGGTTTTATACGTTTTTAATATTTGCTAAGTTGACCAAAACAATAGACGGAAAAGAAGGTTATGGGAACCGTCTATGAGTTGAACTTCGTATGTGAGCAGTTATGTCTTGTCATGTTGATTTTCTGACTCAATGCGGAAACGGACAAGCGTAGGTAAGCTGATTACACACCTACGTCTTTTGACTGAATTCAGATTTTACAGAACAAATGCTTTTATTTTTATTAATACATTTATCAAGACGCCCTTAAGGTCACAAATGACGGATACCCATTTAGAGGATCAACTGAAACCGCGGACCTCCATGCTGCAACCAAAAATTCAAATGCTTTCCAACAAAAAGCAGACACAACAAAGTCATTAAAAGACAAGTTAACCTTAAAATTAACAAATAGTTTTCATTTTTTGAAATTATTTAGTACATAGTAGTTAGATTTTTACAAAATAATGTACATTTTTAAGTATATCTAATTGAAGTTTCCAACATGAAAAGGTTCCCCACCCCTGGTCTATACCATAATATATGCAGCAAGTGTTGCGTGCAGTGTTTGTCAACTGTCAAGAGACTGCTTACTCAGTATATTCACGGATATCGTCCTTATCGGCGTCCTGAGGGCGCGCTTTGCTGTGGTAACAAGGGACGGTGTAAATATTCCGATATTCTTTGGTATAAGAAGAGGTTTAAGACTCAGCGTTCACTCAAAAGGCGTTTGTTAAGGTCTGTAAGTTCGTATACGCGTAAATAACTCTGTGCTAGCAGATCCTTGAGGCTCAACACCACTAATACTAAGCCTGCAATTAGACACTCTTCTGGGACAGTTGTATCCATCTCCCACCTTTTCAATACGCCTGCATAACACACACCTTAATCATTTTGTTTTCATGTTCTTCTTGGTCTAGCAACTGTTCGTCTTCCAAAAGTTTTTTTGTCAGCCCTAGCTTATAGAATTTTGCTGTTCTGGGTGGTTTGCACAAATCACGAAACCCCTCATTATTTAATATAAAAAAACTACTCGTTCATCTGTCCTTCGTAAGTCCCAATGTTTAAAATATATAATAAAATTCAGGTCAATACACAAACTTTATTTAGATGTTAAAATTTAAAATTTAAATGTTAAAATTTAAATTTTAACATCTAAATAAAGTTTGTGTATTGACCTGAATTTTATTATATATTTTAATCAAAAAACACAAACATGACGCATTTAAACCTTAAAGTCCCAATGTGTTTACGAGTGTTTTGTTCCGAAACATTTAATTTATACACTCAGGCCTATCAGCACGCGTCTCCTTTCGATTACCAGACTGAAAGAAGGAAGATTTCTTGTGCTAATATCACAGAACTTTTGTGACAGAGTCATATTGAATCCGCATCTGAATTCACCAATACCAGTACGTGATGATTTTATTAAATGTTTACCATTCATAACCTCTTCGCATCGCATTCTACATTTCAGATATAAGACTATATAATAGCTCGTACAATATACTTTCTTATCGTTTACCTTTCTTTATTTTCGAAGGAGGAGAAGAATGATTGAGCGGGTTGTTATTGTTGTGTCGCAATCAATCACATGGAAAATATTGGATGGCCGTCTACAATAAGAAAGCAGATATTCTTGCAACAGCGCCGCTGTGGCCGTGTGATGAAACACATATACGTTATATTGCCAGTTGAACCGAAAACCTTCGTTGTGTTAGAATTTATGAGATCCGTTGAAGAAGATGGCGAGAAGCTGCAAGGCGGATGTTAGTTGGGCGATAGACGACGTTTACAAAGACTCTTAAAAAAGAAATAGATATAAAAATTGTAGGATATAAACGTCGTTCTTAATGATACATGGGAAGGAGTTGGCTACCTTCTGGTAAAAGGAGTGTCTAATTATTTGGAACAAGTTGTATTTTCTGTGAACCTGTCCAAGCTGCTACAGATGTTAATGACACAATTTGTTGGTAAATTTTGTTCCCCAGAGAATTACGTTTCGCTCATTGTCGTATATCCACACTTTGTAAATAACGAATTTTATTTTGAATTTCATAAAATTATCGAAGATTAATGTTGAGCGCTTTTAAATTATTTCTTGTTAACATCTGTAACTTTTATTAAAATATGTTTAGAATTCTTGATGCTTACAGAAAAAAGGAGTAATTTGCGTTCTAATTAAAGGTAGGATTTGTACTGTATAATATAAACCAAAATGAAATTCTGTCCGTAATTAACACAGCTTGGAGAATCGAGTACTCACAGCCCCGAATTAAATTGAAACTCGAGATGTTTTACTGTCAGGTAAAATGTAAGAAGGAAGGGGGGCTAAGTCCCCTAGGGGCTTCTTTGTTCTTACGTCTTAGCTACGTGTGGAACTTCGCCGGTGAAGTATTCTCAGTTTATTCGTTTAATTTCTATTTGCTAGGCGACGGTAACATTTCTTTAGAATTCACGAAGCGAAATTTGTCGCCAAAACATAGAAATAACCTACGAAATTGTCCTCCAAATAATGTGTGTGATTTATATATGGCATCTGAAAAAGGTTTTGTGCACGCCTGCGTTCATACGTTCTGACCAGAATACTCTGGAAAACACGTCACTGAAGAAAATGTTCGCACAAAATCACCACACGGACTGTTATTTTATCAAATTTGAAATGTCATCATCTTAGCCGACAGAAATTTTCACACTCTGTTACTGAAAATTTTGTTTTCAGTTTTATTTTAATGTCAGTCATCTTAGTAAGAAATGTGAAATTTATCATAAATTTTCAAAGATCTTTATGATTAATACTTGTATTTCATTGAAAATTAATTATATGGAACTAAAGCATTTTTTTTAGGTTTTCCGAAGACGAATTTACTGTACAGAAAAATTCAGTTTCGTGATCGAATTATAAACGTAACTTCAAAATGACATATATTGACATTATGATTCGCGGTATTTGGGAATGTAAAAGAATATGTACTGAGATTTATCATACATTTCTATGTTCAAGTATCAGAACCATTTTTTCATACTGTAATATGATGTCATTGAATTCTGTGTGCAGTTGACGAGACTGTTGTTAGGTCCGCGCAGTCCTAGTTACGTACTGATGAGTGCGTGGTTGTTGTGATGGTGGACTTGTGGTTGGTCGGGGGATATGCTTGTAACAGTCTTCCACAGAATATATTTGAATATTTATTACGTTCAACCCTTCTCGATCCCCACCCCACCACAGCACATCCTTAACTAATCCCCTATAACTGCTAAGCCAGTACACGCTACACTACCGACATCTCTCTGCTCGTATTATAAACTAGAGAGCTCTGTCTGTTGCAAACCTAACCTAACTTAATTCCCCTGAGAAAAAGCTTAACTTTCCAGTTACATTCATTGTATGATCCGAGAACTTGCCACGTGGCTGACGAATTTTCTGCAGATTATTATTATTATATTTCTTTTACGGAACACGAAAGTGTATTTCTGTGTTCCAAATAGCCTGTCGTTGGACTTATTCTGAGCCAGATGAATCCAATCCACACCATCACACGCTTTTTCTAATGAGCACATTTTATATTATCCTTCCAACGGCGTTGACAGACCACAATTTTTTGTGCATTTCAGGCTTCGCACCCCTGCGATCTCACCTTCAGTGTCTTAGTGAATGATACGAACTCCATACTGTATACTTTTTTAAAATTCTGCGGTTACTTACTGTGTCTTACGTCCTAAAATTTGACACAGAACCACAGAATCGATCTCTCTTCTGTGGTGCATTGCGTCAATGGATGAGTGTTTTCTCTGCTCAGAGGAGGATGAAAAGCGACTGGGAACAAATGAGGACATCTTCATGTTCTTTGTACCACTTAAAAGTAATCCCAACTTGCCTCATTCCTTGTTAATTATTTTGTGACTGCTCAAAATTGTTGAAGTCCGTCCTGAACATTCACGGTCCATTGGTTAATGTAGCGTAACGTAAACTTCATTGACGCATTTTTCTTGATGAAATGCACATCAGGTCTGCTCTCAGAGGCCGTAGTAGAATTCTCTGAATCAATGTACGACAGAGCGTGAACGAGAAAGATTGTTAATTGTTTAAACGACTACCTCTGTTCATTAACGCAGTCGCTGTGAGGGTACAATTAACCCTTTTAAGCTGAAGAAAGTAAGAAATAATTGGCGGGGAGAAGGGAGGGACACTTAATTTCTTGGGAGGGGGAGAGAGAGAGCCTCTTATAGTTAGAAGGTCCCCAGGCAATGCCCACTCGTCTTTTTGGAAAATAAAAAGTAGGAGTTTAGACGTTTGGGTGGTAATTAATATTTAACAAATTGTCATTTTAAGTAAATACAATTCCTCTTAATGTCAAAATTTTTCACATCTATAGAAATGAAACTATTTATTTTAGTCAATGTAATAGACCCCGGTTACCAACATTACAAATTTAAGCCACGTTTTGTGTTGTTTCTTACGTTAAATTTGCTTTAACGACATCGTATTACTTATATGCATTTTATTTCATGATTCGTACTTGCTGTTACTTGGTTTCAACATTTTTCCAGCTAGACTTCTCTTTCAATGGAACTTGTTTCAAGTACAAACACCCACCATGTTAACAATTTCCCTTCTTTTAATATGATCTGAAAGGAGTGTGTACTTTAAATTTATTCATGGAAACTGAAATCCTTGTTCAATTTCGGCGCTAACTTGTGCACACTTTGACAGATGCATCAGAAACATCTTAGTTGACCCTCCACGAAACATGTTTGATATTTTTCATGCCTCGTGTTTAAGCCCCGGCTCGTACGACAGAAATCTTCGCTGAGATTTCTTTTGTGAATTCTCCAAGTCCATCAAAACAAATGATGATACGATAGAGTCTTAACGCTGTGTAAAGATTCAGCCAATAACACAGTCAGTCCACATAAATGGCTTTTTTATTTACACTAATTTATTAATTTATTGTTCTCGGAGGTCAGAGATGTAGAGAACTTTCTGCACAAAGTAAGATGTAAAAGACAGGTCGAAATTAGGAATTTAGAACTGCCACGGGGGTAGAAGGCACGGAGACAGTAAGGAATAGTTATGTAGAGTAGCATTAGGGAATAGTTGTAGTAAGAAGTACTACCTAAGATCGTGAAAACCTGGTGTTAGGCGGCCACAGATCTCTGTATATAGTTCCGAACCAAATATATGATATGATGTATCTGTATCCTCAGTAAATACACATTTCGGTCAATTTATTCAGTCAGTACTGGACCGTCTTCAGATGGATTTTAATCAAGAGTAAACTGTTAACTGTTTCAGTCTATAAGTTTGTTAATGTTGCATCGAAAATAATTAATAATTAATAAAATTTATTTTAAAACTTTAAACATTTTTAACTTACAATTATTTTGTCAAATTGCCTGTGTTAAAACTGGCTGGCAGGTCTCTTACCCCAAGGATCTGTATTACGACACTTAATTAACCATTATATTATTTTTTTCTCATTTAAATTTGTTTTGTAACATGTGTCAAGGATGCCTTGCGTGACCTTTCCATGACCCTGTACAATATTTCCAGTTTCCTCTGGGAGTTGGTGCAGTGCAGAATAACGGATAATCGATTGTAGGCTATATACAGCCTTTTACCGTCTTCCTAATCCAATCTGTAAAGGTGAAATATATTGCCCAATGAACTCAGCGTCTCCTGTTCTATCCTGTACCAGTAAAAATGTTATGTTTTCTGTTTCCGTAACTGACGCCCTCGGGTGAAGCGTTCATTTGTCGCTTGCACAAACAATTTTGCCAGTCGGTGCTCTAAAGTACAGTGGTAACTGTATGTACGTACCACAGGCTTTAAAGCTCAGTTTCACTGCATCTAGCCCGCAGAGAATATTTATGAGCTCCATAAGATTCTAAGAATAAACAGCAATTATTACCCAGTTCAGAATATACAAAAGTGTAACTGTTGCCAGTTGTGCTGTATGGGTGCGAAACTTGGTCTCTCACATTGAGGGAGGAACGCGGATTGAGGGTCTTTGAGAACGGTGTTGAGGGAGATATTTGGACCTAAAGGGGAGGGAGACGGATCACGGCCTGTATTCCTCACCTGACGTTTTTAGGGCGATTAAATCGAGAAGGATGAGATGGGCTTAACATGCAGCACGCATTGGGAAAGGTACTGGTTGGTACCGCTGGGAAGGCTTTGCCGTATTTGGGAGGATAACATTAAGATGGTCCTTAAGGAGACAGGAATCGATAGAGCGAACTGGATGCAGCTAGCTCAGGATAGAGTCCGGTGGTGGGCTTTTACGAACACGGTGATGAACCTTTAGGGTTCCATAAAGAAAGTGAGACATTCTTTGACAAGCAATTGGCTTTTCAAAGAATTATCTGCTCCGTAGAGTGAGTGTTACCCAGTTGTGGGTTTCTGTAAGCAAATCTAAAATTTGTTTTCCGTCAAAATATTTACTTTAATTTATCTGTTTGTTTCGATTAAGTGTTTTACACAAATTTATTGATGTGGTTCAAGCACTGTTAGTAAAAGCTCAATATTGCTGGGAGACACGTTAAAATATGTACATGTTTTGGGCTGTATTGTGTCCACGCCTTTCCTATGGGAAGGTTTTACAAAATAAAAATGGAAATTTAGAGAAAAAATAATTGAATTCAAATGACTAGAGCGGCGTAACAGATAGTAAAGTTGTAATTGCTTTGCCATACCGTTACATTTCCTGCGTCATGATTGAATTTTATTGAAGTCTCCTGCTGCTACTTTAGTTTGCAGGACCCATGTTTAAACAAGGGGCAGGTCGTCAGGTGGGCTCGAACGTAAATTTACAGACATTAGCAGTGCATATAATGGATTGCAAAGTTATGTGGAATGTGTGAATCACATTAGTGAGCCGTGTCAGACTCGTGCGTGTTTCGTATCAGAATCAATCCGAATACCGTCAAACTAACGGGCTCCAGTTTCGTCATGATACAATAACACGACTGTAAAAAAAACCTCGCGACACGAAACTTGTTCCACGGCGGTTAAAATTTGGATTAATACGAGGACTCCTCTTAATATTAAAACATAAACTTGAAATTCCTGTATCAAAGTACTTCGACAAATTGGAACAACTTTTACGGTTTCAAGAAAAGAACTTCTTTGTCTTTACAGCGAAAATAAATAGAGATTTTAGCCAGCAAATCAGAAACGCACTGTTTTATATTCAATGTTAACTCTTTCAAGCTTGAGTTTCATGAATGTAACATTTATATATTCAGTTGTTACATAAGAATAAAATACAATGCATGACAACGATTAATTAATTAATTAATTAATGTTGACTAAGGAAAATTCTAAGTTTATTATGAGAAGAATGAATCTGTGGGTAAAATAGAGCTATTTAATGTTAAAGCAGTTGATAAATATAACTTAAAACTGTGATTTAAGGCTTAAATATTTGGAATGGAGTTTACACCTCTTGGTAGTAGAATATTAGGATTAAACAATCGTCATAAATTTTGTCCGGCACATAACTGGAGAATTTGCTTTGCTTTAAAATACATTTAAAGAAAGATTGAAATCTCTTATAAAAACAATTGTCAATCTTTTCGCTGCAAATGCAATAGTTAGGTTAACTATTATGTACATAAACTAAAACACTGACAAAGTTCTTGTCTGATGCATTTCCTATGATATAGCATTAAGAATGTCCAAAGAATTTACAGGGAACAGAAACTTATTTGGGCGTATTGGCTTAAAGACGATAATTTTCTACGCGATCATTTATATACGATAAACACATTAAATATGGAACACCGCTAAAGCGTTGAACGCAGAAGTAGGCTAGACGCGTAGAAGGTTTAAATGTTCACGAATCGTCACTAGAGTACATAATATAGAGACTTAAATGTGATATTTCAGATTGTATTCTGGTATAAGTTTAACGACGTTTCAGAGGTTATCGCAGGGCGATGATTGCTTGGATAATGGAGTTAGCAGGCACCTTTGAAACGTCGGTGAACTTCTACTAGACTACACGGCGTGACAACTGGTAAGATAGCCATATTTAGACTTAAAGTATTATGGAAATATGGAAAAGTTTAATTGTTTGGAAACTATTGTAATGTATCAAAATTATAAAATCATGGAAGTGCGTGGTACTGGTCAGTTAAGTAAGTTTTTATCTTCTCATCTCTAGCAGAAAAACTTAAGATCGATGGAAATGTGCAGCTTTATCTGTTGTCTTTTGTGGCTCTGGGATATGGCCTCTCATCCTGAGGGATAGTCGCGGGGCACATCAGATCAGATGGGGCATGAAGAAAGTGAACATTGCGTACAAAATTTTAGTACGAAAGCCTGAGTGGAAGAAATTACTTAGGAGTCCATTTGTCAGAATTAAAATAAGTATAATTTCTTGTTTGATTGTGATTTTATTTGATAACGATATTTGAATAATGAATAACTATGGATCTGGAAGGAAGCGGCAGTGGTCTGTCTGGAGGTTCTATCTGTGCATTCGTGTGGTAATGTGAGGAAAGCAGCTGACAACTTTGGCCAGAACAGACTGTAACCGGACACAAATGCGAACAAGCCCTTCGGAACAGAAATTCGGATCGTTAACACCATATAAACCTCGGCGACACATATTTAAATATTCCTTCGCCGTAGAGTAGAAGCTGGGTCCAAACTTTCATGGAATAGAGCGTAAAACAATATCAGTTTATACGCATCTGTCTGAATTTCGTTAAGGATATATTGTTTTGTAGGGCTAATGTTTTGTACATGGGCTATATATTTAGCCTTAAGGGAAATAATATGGTGATCTAGGAGCTTACACGCAGACCGGTTACGATAGGAACTGCAATTTGTAATTCAAAGTGGGAGTCCCGGGGCACAGGACAGCTCTAACAGAGGACGAGAGAGTGAGGAATAGGGGAGGAGAGAGACAGAGATGAAGAAAGAGTGGATGTGGTTTTCATGATAGGGATATGCTACCATAAATAATCAACGATTCGAATTGCCACCCCTTTCCTGCCCTCCCCAGTACTATTCATTATATTGGCAATACATCCTAATGCGTTTGTTTGGACCAACAAAGCTACGGTTATCGGCAAAGGCCCACTTGGTCTCTCACGAAAACATAACCACATAGCCATAGGAACACAAAGACACAGGTGCCATGGAATGGCCAGGCCCTGTTCACGTATGTCTTTGTTAGAAACACAAACACCACTAACAAAGAAGTCGAGTTCTTCAATTGTGGTAATGCATAATGGTAAGACCGGTCTATAACAACATCCCCTCACAGTGGCCCACTAATTGGGATCTGTACAACCAGCGCACGTCAGAACACTTATCACAAAAAAAATTTCCATCGTAATTCTGTTTCTTTATAAATGTTAACGCCTAAGGTAACCATAGAAATCATCTACTTTAATTGTAAGTAACGCTGCATTTTGTATGTGTCATTATGATTATCATCGTAAACAGCGTTAACCACGTGATCTTTGTAATGGTGAAGAGTTGTGTTTACTTCGCGGTACGGACTGAATTCTTAAATACGTAATATTTAGAAGAGCTTTGACTTCAAAAGGTTAACCAGTTGATCCTCGTAATGGTGAAGAGTTGTGTTTTCTTCGCGGTACGGACTGAATTCTTAAATATTTTTTAGAGGACTTTCAGCCTTTAAATTGAATTTCGCCCTTTCGACTGTGAATCCACTGCTTTCTTTCCTGTGTGCTGATATTGTTATGTCGCGGCCCTTAACCGCGGGCTTCTGATGAAGCTCCTCACACCAAGGATTTTCTTGCCTTGCTCTAAGATGACATTAACGAAGTAAGTGTTTAATATTTTAATGCGATGTCAAATTCAAGTAAATTTTCCCTTTTACGTAAGCTGCCACGGGATATACCGGACAGAGGGTTGCAAATTAACGGGGGTCTATCTGGTCTAAATAAATACTAACAATTAATTCAGAAAATCTGATGTAAAAGTTTGAACTTTTAAAACCAATTTAATAAATATATTAACATATTCTGTAACGTATCAACATGAATAAATTATTTTTAAAATCTGCAATTTACAATAGAATGTCTTGACTGTCCGCTGAAATCCATTTTTAAAAATACGATAATAATTTATATAAAGTCCTTTGTGTTATTAGTAAATCTTTAAAGAAACCAAGTACTGTATGTTTGTAGATTAAATTAAGTATGTGTTACATTTCTGCGTTTTTAATTCATTTTTGAGGATTATCTGGGATCTAGATTCGGGAAAATATATTTTCCAACCAATCCGGAAAATCAGGAGTTTACTGTAACATGTATGTGATACAGTAGCGTATTTATAGTTCGGTAAGGGAACCATATGAAGCTTTGGTCCTGCAGAACAAGTGTTACATCTTTCGGACACAATCAACGCCACTTGTTCTGTAATGGTTGATTCTTTGGGTGTTTTGTGATCTCTTCGTGGTCACATTAATCAGATTGAAGAAGCGTCTGACAACAACTCAGGATGAAACACGAAAATAATATAATACGTATATATTTATTTTCACATTCTATACACAAACGTTGTAATTAAAAGATGTTGTTAAAATTATATAATGTTATAATATTGTGTATAGACTGTGAAAATAAATATATACTTAATCAACACAAACATGACGCATTTAAGCTACAAAATAATATAATACGTCTACCGGAGGCATAAATGCAGCATGCAGTGAAGATAATAATAGTTGAAGGTCTGATGTATTCGTAATATATTTCTAAATGTACCTAGGATACATAAAAAACTGCTGATGATAGTGTTAATGATAATGCATGGAATGAGTACGAAGAACAGAGGTCTGCTTATGTATGGAACGTAAACAACATCGCTTTCCTATTAGTAAGTCTGTACATACGAGAAATAGGAACGTGAAATCGCGAGGAAATTTAAGGCGTCATGTTGAAAGCTTAAAAATATGTTTCAAAGGAAAAAAGTCAAAGTGTTTGTTAGCTGCACTTTGAACTGTGTGTGTGGAAGCGACTTCCTTGATCTGCAGATTCTGCCCTGCTCTTACGAGTTGCTTTGACAGTCGCTCTAAAGGGCTCGGCCTCCTACTTTTTTTTCTCGTAAAATCAGATTAATTCATTCAGTTTCGGCAACACTCGACTTGCTTTACTCTTGCAGACAAATAACAGCTTACATCAGTCGTGGTTCTTGTCAGTCACTTTTTGTTGTAGTTACGAAGTACGAGTAAGTTCCGGAGATAGTTCCGCTGAAGCAGAATCGAACAAGATCATTGACACTAAAAGACGGGATTTGTGAAATGTAAATGGGCGATGAGACTGTGACTGTCAAACTGTGGATCGCAGTCCGTTGCAGGCGCGGCGTTTTTTCCTTCTTAAAAGAACACCAAGAGTAATTTCTTACGTTTTGTCTCGAAATATTTTATTGATCCATTGTGCTGCCCTAACGTCTCTTACGCACAAATCTAGTTTGTGTAGACTATTTTAATCACGTAGATGTGACTCTGTTTCCTGCTTTGTGAATCAGAATATAAAAATCTGGATTTGTAATCTGGGTGTGGAAGCAGGGTACAAAATCTGGATTTGTAATCTGGGTGTGGCAGGAGAGTAAATTTTTTCTGGAAGATACGGAATTGTAGATGAACGTTCATGAGTTCTAATTTTTACAGATAGATTTAATTGCGATGAGGTGGGCGAGACACGTAACACGAATGGACGGAATTAGGACTTTTACTCGGTAAACCTCGATGGAAGATGCAGCTAAGAAGATTTAACGCAGGCAAAGATTGTGTTTTTAAACACGATCTTAAATAGTTCTATATAATACGTTTAGTCCGGATTTAACTGGCTGGGGAGGTGAGAATTCTTGTTAACATGATAATTAACTTTCGGGTTGTGTTAAGGATTTGAAATTTCTTGATCAGCTGAACGATGTTATCTTCCGTGGAGTGTCGTGTCCAGTTAAACAGTTTTGAACACGTTGACTGAGCAGTGAAGTTTAGCGTGTTAGAGGAAACTACCTTTGGCGGAGTGTCTCTGCCTGTTGTCCGCCAGCCCATGAACTGCATCAACCGCGCTGTTGAGGCCAGATACGAGGATTTGTTACAGAGTTCTCGGATCCACTCAGAAACTCACTCGGTGACAAAGCAGTGTTAATATCAGGCGTAGCTGACAAGCCGAATAATCGAAAGTTTCAGAACACAGAAGTGTTTCGGCGATAACGAGTGAGGAAATTAAAAGGTTTCACCACGTAATTGGGATCTTAGTCGAAAAATCTGGAAGGATGGTAAGATGAAGACGACAAAGAAAGATTTTCAATACTCTTCAGTGAAGATGACGGGGAAAAGAGAAAACTAGGAAGATATGAGAGAAGATAATATTAAAATGGTGTTCTAAATTTATGGGATGTGAATCCTCATGGTTCCCGAATGTTTATAAAGCCTCTCGTGTTCAGGAAACCTCCAGCCACTGAAAATTATCTCGATCCAGCTTAATCCGGTCTAAATGTTTACTTATTGTTTCTTTAAGTACGTTTTCATGTTATGTTCTTACGCTTCGCTAAGTTTTCCCAGCGTTTTGTTCATTTACATTTTACTACTGAAATATTTAATACATTTCTGACAACTCTCTTGCGTTCTGCATGTCTTCCTCAACAGATTCTATTTGATGTATCACCCTATTACATATATTACAAAAAGGACGAGGTGCGACCAGGAAGCATTCCGGGTAGAAATCTCTGACGGTAGCGACGCAAACCTAACCTAACCTAACTCAACCCACCCTAACCTAACCTAACCTAACGTAACCTAACCTAAACTAACGTAACCTAACCTAACCTAACTCAAGCTAACCTAACCTAACTCAACCCACCCTAACCTAACCTAACCTAACGTAACCTAACCTAAACTAACGTAACCTAACCTAACCTAACTCAAGCTAACCTAACCTAACTCAACCCACCCTAACCTAACCTAACCTAACGTAACCTAACCTAAACTAACGTAACCTAACCTAACCTAACTCAAGCTAACCTAACCTAACTCAACCCACCCTAACCTAACCTAACCTAACGTAACCTAACCTAAACTAACGTAACCTAACCTAACCTAACTCAAGCTAACCTAACCTAACTCAACCCACCCTAACCTAACCTAACCTAACGTAACCTAACCTAAACTAACGTAACCTAACCTAACCTAACTCAAGCTAACCTAACCTAACTCAACCCACCCTAACCTAACCTAACCTAACGTAACCTAACCTAAACTAACGTAACCTAACCTAACCTAACTCAAGCTAACCTAACCTAACTCAACCCACCCTAACCTAACCTAACCTAACGTAACCTAACCTAAACTAACGTAACCTAACCTAACCTAACTCAAGCTAACCTAACCTAACTCAACCCACCCTAACCTAACCTAACCTAACGTAACCTAACCTAAACTAACGTAACCTAACCTAACCTAACTCAAGCTAACCTAACCTAACTCAACCCACCCTAACCTAACCTAACCTAACGTAACCTAACCTAAACTAACGTAACCTAACCTAACCTAACTCAAGCTAACCTAACCTAACTCAACCCACCCTAACCTAACCTAACCTAACGTAACCTAACCTAAACTAACGTAACCTAACCTAACCTAACTCAAGCTAACCTAACCTAACTCAACCCACCCTAACCTAACCTAACCTAACGTAACCTAACCTAAACTAACGTAACCTAACCTAACCTAACTCAAGCTAACCTAACCTAACTCAACCCACCCTAACCTAACCTAACCTAACGTAACCTAACCTAAACTAACGTAACCTAACCTAACCTAACTCAAGCTAACCTAACCTAACTCAACCCACCCTAACCTAACCTAACCTAACGTAACCTAACCTAAACTAACGTAACCTAACCTAACCTAACTCAAGCTAACCTAACCTAACTCAACCCACCCTAACCTAACCTAACCTAACGTAACCTAACCTAAACTAACGTAACCTAACCTAACCTAACTCAAGCTAACCTAACCTAACTCAACCCACCCTAACCTAACCTAACCTAACGTAACCTAACCTAAACTAACGTAACCTAACCTAACCTAACTCAAGCTAACCTAACCTAACTCAACCATAATGCCAGCTTCTTTAACGGCGCGGATTATGTATTCAGTAAACAAAAGATATCCTTTCTTTTACTGATGTCGTGGGACATTGGAAACTTTTTTCGTATGGACTTTTTATAATTTAAAGTTAAAATTGTTTGCGAAGCGATGTCTTCTAGACTTGAAAACATCAAATTTTTTAAATAAGCTACCAGGAACTGACAGCTGACAAGAACACTCATTGCAGTCTTTTCTGGCTCTATCATTTGTAGGAAGCAAATTGAAAATCCAGAGTCCATTGCTTTCAGAGTCGACCTCTGGCATTGTCGGAGTTCTGTTAATTATTTCATTGCATACCTGTGTGCCTATTTGCATATTTAATAACCATTTCCCTTCCTTGTTATTTATTTTAATGTACTCTGGGGCATATGAATTAGTATTGACATCGGGTCCCATGACTGTCTTGTGAGGCAGAAACGAGATAGTTAATTGGTGACATTTAAAATGTATCACGTTTTCGACTTCATGGTAAGAAAATATAGTCTGACATTTGAGGTCCCCATGGCATAAAGTCGAATTGTGGTCCTCTGGAACGCGTTAAATCCCTGAACATGACGGCGATACGTTTCTCGCGAAACGTTTGATACAACGTGAATGAGAACATGACGTGATCCACACAATGTTGTTAATTAATTTCTGCTTTGACTGTAAGCCATGCTTTTTGGGTAGGGAGTTTTTGTGTTTATGAAACCAGACTCGACTTACAAACAAATAATTTTTCAGTTCATTTCGACAAAAATTACTTAAATTGCAAAATACAGTACTTGGAAAAAATAAGATAAAAAATACACGATGATAGCAAAATACAACGAAGAGAGTGAAGATATTTATCGTTTTATCATCAAATTCAGAATATTTCAAAAATGTATACACATTACACCACGGAATGTTAACCTTGTTATCTATCTCCGTACGAGGGGAACCTAGTGTGATCTACACTTAACAGATGGCGCCGCAATAGCTTTACCCATGATTCAGTCACGCAAAATGGCGGAGAGCGTTGTTATGGTGCGGTACTTTGGTGATGGCGTATAGTTTCACAATAAAGTGATAATCATTACATGGTCTAAAAAATGCTACAGTAACGAACCTTCCACGCAATTCCTGCAAGTAATGACCATAGACATTTTACATACGAAACGAGTGTCATTCCTTATGGGGTTGTAAAACCAGAATTGTGCGGCATTACCAATTACTTTTTGATTTTCTTAGCAACTAGGAAGCCGTCTAGTATCTTTGTTACCCCGGTAACGAGAGGTTGTGACTTCAGTACTGGAGCCAGGGGCTGAGCACCGCACTGAACAGCGAACATAATTATTTATTTTGTCGCTGAAGGTTTATAGAGCCGTTGGATGCATCACCCATTATTTTCATTGCCGTGATATTAGAACATTCCAACCCGCACTCCTGACTTTAATGACTGATGTTAATTTCTGTGCTCGTTCATGAACAAGCAAGACCCATCTTGTAAAACAAAGCAGTAAACGACTTTATCTATACCACCCTTCACAAATCGCCATGCTTCAAGGCTTCGGACTTGCTTTCACTCTCTCCCATTTTCCCGCCACCGATACAGCGTTGCCAGCTTTGCTACGGTGCGAATTTTGAGCTGTCGTCACTCGCTTGGGCTCCGTTGTTCGTATTGCAACGTTGTATGATTTTTCTCTTACTTTTAAGAACGAAATTTGGTGACGGCTCCTAATGTAGAAAAAGAGATTACACAACAAAAGTGGGATTATTAGTAAGTAGCTAATATTGTGCAGCATAGCCCTTATTGAAAATACGGTATTCCCTTAGCTATTCAAGAAATTCACGATTTTATGGAAACCATAGTTTTATTACCAAGTTCAGTTGAATAAAATTTTTCCCATAACATTCTGTATTTTAAGACCATCTATCTCTTGGTCTTCCAAGTTACATCCTTTCTTCAGAAGTTCCCTCGAAACTGTTATTTTTAATATTTATCTGTCATGCATATTTCTCGGGACAGAGTCCATTCATTGGCAGACTGCTCTGAAGAAATAACGCAAATTCTTCACTGCCTTAGCTTCTATTTTCTTATGATTAAATTCTGTGCGTCATGGATGCCATTTCTTTTTAATCTCCCATGCACCGCTTAATTTTCATTTATTGACCCTTTCACTTTGTGTGCAGTGCATATTAAGAATTTCCTCCGTGTGCATTAATTTCAGCCTCGCGTCATTAATAGCTCCAGATGTTCCCCTCAGAGCGCAGCACAATCGATCTACGACGCTCCTAGCAGTTCTAAGTCACTAACACATCTTCTAAAATATGCAATTAATTATTTAAACTTGGAGTATTCGAAACATAAATGTGAAATTTATAAGAAAGCATGTTTTATAGACAGAGTACAGACGAAAGTAACCTTGCTCCCGCGTCTGATTTGTCGAAGATGCGGTGAATCGTAACATTGGATACAAATGTAGGGAACATTTCAGAGCTGGGCGTAAAGGAAACACCGAATTTTGGTTATTAGCGGTGAATTTCCTGCGCGGTGTAAACTGTTTGCGTATTCTTATCAAGAAACGGAAGTGGCAGGAGATAATTAATGCTGAAATTAATCATCCTCCGAGCGCCGACTGCTCATGAGATTATCACATTCGGCGTCACTTGTCTGCCCCCCTTTTTGAAACAAAATTCTTCCCCCCCCCCCCCCCCCCCCGCCGATGAAGATAGTTTAAAAGCCAATTTCATAGCGGCGCGGTCTTCATTAATTAATCTTATGATTAATGATAGGAAAAATTGATCAGCCGTCTTCTTGCGCTAACTTTATTATACTTTTCACTCTTGCATTATCTTTCTTCCTTTCTCTCTTTTCACTTTGCCTTTTCTTCTCAGTGAATTTATAATTTATATAAAAAAACGTATACCATTTTTTTTGTTAATTTTGTTTCGAGACGTCAAAATTAAGCTGTGTGTTATTATTATTATTAAATTTATTATGCAACCCACTGTCTGTACATTAATTATTCTTCTCTACTCGGATTTTTTAATCGTGCTAATAAAAATGTTAAACTTTTCGTAAGTACAAAAAAAAAAATATTAAAGGTTTAAATCTTGAAATTCTGGGAGGAGAAATGGAAACTTCACTTAAATACAAGACAGGGAGTGGAATTAAAACAACACGCCATTGAACAAATCTACTTCTAGCAACCAAACAATGAAAACAAAACACACACAATTCAATTATTCCCATTAACTAATTACTTCCGAGATGCAGTAACATTTGGCTGCTAAGCAACTTACAACACCCTCTTCCCCCGTGCCCCCCGCTCAGCAGCTAATAAAGGAGAACCTCACTCAAGACGAGAGTGTTTGTCCTTATGTAACATACAACCGAAGAAAATGTCTTTATCAGCGTTTCGCAAGAATCCGTATTATTTGTAGCAACACCAATTTGAAAGTTTGGAAACTTAAGAAAGCGAAAGGGAGGAGGATTGTTTTGAAGGTAAATTAGTTTTAAGTGATTTGCGAGAGGCAGTGTAATTATTTTTTAATGAAATGAGGGATGGTGGGAGTTAAAATGAATTAATAAGACTGTAGGACTTTGAATTGGGTTAGCGGGGGAAAAAAAAAATTGGTAAAAGTTTAGACGAGGAAAACAAATGTGATTAATTAGCGATCCTGTACTGATATTTAAAGAAAACTTTTTCTTTAATGTTGCAAGTTGCAGTGATTTAAAAAAAACCAACCAAGAACGGCCTCTAATTGTATCCATGGCAACGCCTCGTTCAGATTTTATCTAGCGCTGAAACGCAGACACGTGCTGTACAAGCGAAAATAAATCTACTGCAGGGAAACGGTACATTGTACAGTGTAATCGGGCCGGTTTGCTCAGCGTTCGATATCCTGAGATTTCCGTAGCCTACGACACTTTTGGCGACAGTCGAAAGTGTACAGCTTCCTTCTTGCTGCGTCTTCATTAATGGTCAGTCTGTACCACGCCTCAGAATTTGACACAGAATCGTAGTTGAAATTTGCTCCCCAATACCTCACTCCAGATAAGAGAGCCTTCGCTAGAAATTGCCGGTCGTTCACTTGATCGGAAATATGTGGTACATACGTAGTTTATATGCGGCTGTGCATCTCGGGGCTGTTTTGTTTAAAACAAACTCTAACTAACTAACTTACTAACTAACTAACTAACTAACTAACTATATGGCTTA
>NW_019060397.1:2256-16422 GCF_000696155.1 Zootermopsis nevadensis | reverse complement strand
TCTAGGTCTCCCCAGAGGTCTCTTCCCCTCAGGCTTCCCGGTGCACACCTCTTGTCCCATCCATGCGCGCTACATGCCCAGCCCATCTCATTCTTCTCGACTTAATCACCCTGACAATACTGGGGGAGGAGTACAGATTTTCTTCACTAACGTTGGCCCCTGTGTTCGTGTTGCAGATTTGTGAGATTTAGCTGTGACCAATAGGAAAACAATTTAGTGACTTACTGTAGGGAAGTTTTAAGTAAAATTCTTACATCTCTTCCTGCTTGGTACAGTACAATATCACGCAGCGGAAGGGAAGCACATGGTAACGGGAGACGCTTGAAATGTTGCAAACTTGATTTATAACAAGAATCACCCAGTCATCATCGCGTTCTTTACGTTTATCATCATCTGAAGACCTAATGGACTTTGGCTACGTATAAATGCCATCAGTACCAAAATAATTCCACCGGAGATATTAAGACGGAGAGAAATGTCGTGATAAATATCCGCTCCTTCTGTCTTTCCGAACAATAAAAGACACAGAAAATGCTGAAATTGTTGTGGAGGGCAGCCAGAATATATCTACTGTTCACGACATACAGCTAAGTAATAAAACAGAAGGAATATTGTTCAGAAAGTAAGAGCTACAAGCAAGCGGAGCGAAATATAAGGATCATTCAGAGTTTTACGGCACGATATCTTCCCACTTTAAGGCATAAAGGTAAATAAATGTGGTTACAGAAGATGTGTTTTTATGAAAGACATAAACGGCACGAGGGAATAAAATACGAAAATGACTTCTAACCATAAATGTGATGGGTTATATTCTCAAAGGCTGTAATTTCATTTCACGATCTGCTGTGCTCTAAGCTAAGATCATGTCTCTTGGTACTGAATATTTACATTTTGCCATGACCCGGCTACAGAATGTGGACTTACGCACGCCCATTAGTCTATCGGTAACCAAGGTAACAAATTTGACTGTGATTACGTCATACTATTTGGTCTTCATCTGTTTCAGATGGATAATTGCGCTAATATGCATTTCGCTTAATGTAAAGTTTGCAAAGCGAAGGGTAGTGCTAATGTAAGCATACCAATTAGTGTAATGATTCATTAGCATTTATATAGTTTACTTGAGAGTTTACAAATAACCTTCATTATTCAAAGCAATTTGATTTTATTTCAAAATATTACCGTGAGATGGCACAAGACCAACTTTCGTTTTATGATCTAACAAACCGGAATCACTCGGATTGAATGAGCGGAAGACGGTGTTCAATGGTGAATATTAAGTTGTATGAGAAACATGAAACTGATTTCATTCGCACAGGAAGCTTGTCAGTCCAGTTACAAGGCAGTGCGAAACCCAGCTCCAAGTACGACATTGGAGCTAGGATTATAATCCTGATCCTAGCGAATTACAGTGCATTTATTGATTCAAAGCTCAGCTGCGATGTGATCCATCCCCCTGTAACATTTCGCAACAATTTATTTAATTACTGTGAGGATTTGTTAGCCCCACGCCCAACCCCCAAGCTGGAGGACAACCCCTTGTCGGCTGTCCGCGACTGCGTGTTCAATATCTTCGCAGCTACCCTCCGTATCTGGAGGCCGTCTCCATCCACACACTCGGAGTACATGGTTTGGTGAAAATCTGGCTGTAGAAAGTGTTGAAATTCACTCGGTCGCTGTGAATCAAATGTTGCTTTTGGGATTGGATGTCAGATCACTTTATGGCTTCCTGAAAGCGTCATCCGTGCTTTGTGACGCATCAGAAGTCGCTGATATTTGCGTCATTCACCTCAGTCAGCGCCGGAGCAAACAGTCCGGTGAGGTGTCAGGAGGGTCGGGGAGTGGGGTTAAAATATGACGACAGAGGACACCAGTCTGCAGTCGGCTTCAAACCAATTTACATTCCTTGCCTACACACCTTATGCTTCATTCAGTTATTAATGTTTCTGACCTTTAAGATGATATAGTTGCGTCATATTGTGAAATTTAATTAATTATTCGGTTTTTGTCCGTCTAATCACAATTCATATTTAAAATTTACAATTAAGATAATTAAAATATCATTTTATGTTCCTCATCGAACAATCGATTTACAATTGGAACATCTTTTTACAACATGTTTCGGTTTCTATATAAACCATCTTCAGGTGTAAAAGTTAAAATTATAAACTTAAAAACTGATCTTTGTATCCTCACTCATGAACGGAGAGGTTTGTTGTCTCAGGGATTATGTCCACGTCAGAACCAACAAATGGTAAAAGATGAGGGCAGGCCTCAGGCTCCGGTTCTGCTCCTTCAACTTAACGTTTGGATTTTCCTTCCCGTGTTCTGTTCGATATTTTATTTTGAGACGGAAGAAATGAAAATTCTGAAGTTTCTTCTGCAGACAGCCTCGATAGGACAAGAGTTCTGTGAACTTCATTGGACGAAGGTGGATTAACTTTCTATTCCGGTGACCTAGGCCGCATTCTTCTTGGAGCTTTCAAAACAATTTTCCACAGTTGGTAGGACGCCTTAGACAAGAGATCGGTTCTTATCAAGGCCTCTGCCGACACAGGACAACCCAAAAACAAAACTCCATGTTTTTGGGTGGGATTCAGAAACCACGGTTCCAGTGTGCGAACCATGAAGGCCCACACCCTGGTCGTTCGGTCACTGTGGCCCGTAAATCTTTGTGTTAGGCGTGTGAAATGTATACATACAACGTTTAGCGCGTGCTAATTATTATTAATAGCAGACTGTGTTATTATATGCTAAATTAGTGTTACACGCAAGGTGAATTGCGCTAATGTTTTGGCAGTGTTTGTGAGTAAAATTAATGCAACTTGCCGTGGTACGTCTTATATGAAGAGTTGAGAACACTGTTGGCTGAATTATCACACGTAGGTCAACAACCTGATTTAAAAGTATAGTGAGAATAAGGTCTCGTTCCCGACTGAGTCTGAGTAAATTTAGGCTACTTAAAATGAATTAGGTGACTTGAAATCGTCTTCTGCACATTTTCATGGTATCCGTAATACGAACTTAATCCAGGCGTTGAAAATACTATGAATTGTATCAGAGACGGTGAAATTTCCGGGCTCAGTTCCCACATGCGTTCTTCGCACGAATTACGTGAGAAGAACGCATTATGGACTGGTCGTCTCTGTCTGCGTGTCCTAACTCGAGAATCGTTTGAATATCACTGGACGGATTACGATGAAATTTCGTATAGAGGCTGTGTCATTGACAACAGACCCAAAACTATACTTCACAATTTCTCAGGACCAGTAACAAAATTGTAGATGAGGAAGAATGTCAGATGCGATGGGCAGTAGGTTAAGAGGTTCGCAGTGGTTGTCGTGGTAAAGATCAGTAGGATGTGAGAATTTGTACAGTTAGCATGGATATCGAGATTGCAGTGGTTAGGTTAGGTTAGAAGGGTTATTATGCGTTCTTAGCGCGAGGTACATGAAAGGAACGCATTATGGACTCGCGTGTTTGCCGTCCGCCTAATTCAACTCTGAAACCACAGGCGGTAGGTCTAACGGTTAAATCACTTACGAAGTTTGTGCTATTAGACACTACTAAAAAATCGTACTTCTGAGTTCCTAAAGGATCCTTAATAACAAAATGGCGGATAAGAAAACTTCGAAGGTAATACCCACACTAGCGATATTTGTTTACCCTTATTACCATGGTTACCGTGGGTCTAAAAACACTAGCACTCAGTCGTATTTTACAGATGTACTAGTTCCAGTCCTGAGGCACGTGATTCCAGTCCATTGCCCTCCATTCTCTTCCTTTAGGATTCATTTTAATATTATCCAAAAACAAATTTACACCCCAGAATTTGGTCACCTCTTTGATTATTCGTTGAGTCGTACACGGAGCAAATTTCGAATTGCAAAAAGTGCCTGCTTTTCGACGAAGAGACGATAATTTTCTTCAGATCTTACTGGGCTCCCATCTAGACCCGCGTATAATTTAAATGGACTCCCGTTTTGAATTCTGATCGATGTAAGACAGGAAGATGAGTAGGATGAGTGGTATCTGTTGAATGGGAAGCTGACGGAGCAGGCTCTTGTGTCTAGTACCGGCATCTGACAAGACATGTGAGCAGTGGCGTGTGTCACGATTAAGTGGAAGGCGCCTTTCTGCAGGTCTGGTTTTGGATTGCCAAAGGATATGAAATCAGCAGAGAATTTTTTGTCTTTTTTAGGTTGCATGGATTGTAGAACATGGTACGCTTTAAGATTCAACTACAACAAGACTGAAAAATGTACATAGAGTATCCAGTGGCCCCAAAAAGAACTCTTGAATCTAAAGCGATGACCTCCTCATTGAGCGGATTTCTCCAAAAATTCGGAAAAGTTATTAATCAGTTTCTCTGAATCCCTTAAGACCTGGTATTCGCTTTGTTAATTTCGAAAATAAATTTCGTTTTGAGAGATATACGTGATTTTTCATGCGATACATAAGACTACTTAAAGTTTTTCAGTGACATTAATGGTACGTACAGAAGTACTTTGGAAATGTTTAAAGAAACTCATAACAGACCAGAATTAAAGAACATAATTTCACTAAAACAGTGGAACTAAAGTTCTTGATAGTTAGCGCAGTTCATAGAATTCAGAACACTGAAGGAAACCTATGCAATTAAATTTATTCGACGTTCGAAATAATAATTATGTAATTATTAAACACACTTTTTGTGGTTAATGGAAGCAGGGAGGTTCAGTCGATGTAACAGAAGTGAGAAAGGCTGTACAGATGGCGGGAATTTCAGTTACGAACACAGTGTCTGGAGTTGGAAAAGTTTAATGAAGCTAAAGTTTCTAAATGACGACGATTAATGTTTTCATAACTAACTAAACTGAAACTTTGAAACCTGTAGAGGAGAGGGTCTCTGCATTTCACCACAACTGCCTCGTGAGAGTACTTGAAACCTTAAAAAAGAGAGAGAAATGAATGTGACACTACTTTTTAACGGGTGAAGACGTAAGTTTAAATCTGCTGTTACGACGGTCCCCAGGCAGTGCCCGCTCGCCCTCCTCTAAAATATAGGTGTATTAAGAATAGGGCTTTTGGCAGTGGGCAAGATAAAATGATGAAAAATTGAGCAAGGAGCGAAGTTAGGCAAGGTCTTTCGTACTCAGTTTCAAATTTTGGTATTAACTTTAGGAGAGTGACTTCATTTGCGAAGCTCGCCTAAATATTATTTAAGAATTCAGTCCGTACCGCGAAGTAAACACAACTCTTCACCATTACGAAGATCAACTGGTTAACCCTTTGAAGTCAAAGCTCGTCTAAATATTACGTATTTAAGAATTCAGTCCGTACCGCGAAGAAAACACAACTCTTCACTTTTAAAAAGATCGACTGGTTAACGCTGTTTAAGGAAATAATCGCTCTTTGTACTGAAAATCATACGAAACCCATAAATACAAAATTAAGAGTTACTGATTGTTGAAGCAGGTGGTACATATAGTTACCGCTGGGCTTTAAAGGTTAAAGTAGGAAAGAAAAGCCTACTTGAGACAGAGTGCCGTCCCCTCACTTGATTGCCTGGAGATTCCAGGAGTCGGGTTCCATAACGGAATTTCTGGAATAGTTGATTAATTACATCCTGCACCGAGGACTTCGCTGCAAGGAACATAGTTTTAGTTAGGTTACTTAGTGAGACAGTTTCCTATGCGTACGTACAGGTTATTCGCCCGAGGCCAAGAAACCATTTAGAAAAATAACCAGGATCGAAATATGCGATGCTGTTAATCTGCTAGGCAATCAGACTGTTCGTAATTATGCTCGGAATTTCATATTACGAGATGATATAAAAATGTAGCGAGTTCTAAATCATGTAGACATGATTTAAGTAAGTTTATACGACGTTACGAGTATTTTAAAGTCTGTGATACGCACAGATTTCTGCGTTTTGAATATATTTATATGTTAAGTTACAAGATGGTTGTCTTCCGGGCTGTATCTCGGTGTTGTCCTGTCGACCACCGACTTTCAGAGGTCATTGCTACCTCTATCATCATCACTCAAACAACATTAGCTGACGACAACAACTATATTACCCTCTGTCTAATCCTCCTTGCGGATTTTAAACCTAGTAGCCTACTTAATTACTAACTGACAGTTACAGATGTTTCGTAGCCTCGTAAGGTGGTAGGAGGAGGGTGGAATTTACTCTGATGCCGCTGATTCTTAGAGCGAGATGTGAAGTGTTGAGGTCGCTACGTCATCACCCCTTAAGAGCAATTAATACCAAGCCATCAATTTATACGCGAGGGTAAGTGGTGCACATATGTGTGACTGGTGTGACGGAGAGGGAGGGAGGGGGTGTAATTCAAACGACAGCGTACATCAGCAGAAGACGAGCCGGAGTGAGGACTTTGTTGCTAATAAAACGTTACCCTGAAAGATCTAGTGGGATGTTGCACCGCGTAATCTAGTAGAAATTGGTCCTCTTAATAGCTGTTGTGATTCCACAATATAACGAGGAGCTTGTCATTGGGAGATAATTGTCGTTTCCACGTGTATGCATAGAAATACGATTAGGTTATCCGCTGGTTCATTGCCAGTCATGTGTAGTCTGAACATCTGCACTCATACTAAATCTAACATTATATATTTATTATCACAGTCTATACACAAACTTTAAAATGTTGTTGTTAAAATTTATTAACACTATAACATGTGTAGTATAAAATATTACAATAAGTTATATTATGTTATATTATGGCGCTTATTATTAATTGTGCGACATGTTTCGATGTTTTATGACATCATCTTCAGGGTTTATATCGTCATTTTTATCATTTTAAAACTATTATATATTATATATTAGACTGTGATAATAAATATATAATTGGTTTCAACACAAACATGACGCACTTAAGCTATAAATCTAACATGTTTCTAATTGTCTTTCTTTAGTTTGAATTGTACTTGATATTCTAAGTTCAAGAGTTCGTGCAAATTTCCCGCTGTTATTCCGTTCAAATGAATCATTCCAAGTCCGAGGACCTGTGCAGCATTATCGTCGTGTTTGAGTGAGGCGTTTTTACCACTCCGCTCAGCTGTCCATCTGGACGAAGTACCATTATCATCTGTCCGTGTCTGCATATTCTAAATATTCGATGCTAAAGCCCATAAGTTTGGTGTGGAGGCCATTTCTGTGAAATTGTGACAAGGGACGCACTTAACACGGCTCGCTGCTCGAGATGCATAAAACAAACGCATGGAGCACTGATCGTATCTGTCTGTCTGTCTGTCTACATGTTTCAACTCACGAACCGCTGGACGTATTTTGATAAAATTTTATGTGGATATTATGTGATTGTAGGCCGCTACATACTGATGATACATGGTTTTATACAGTTGGTAACTGCAGCATGGCGGACACCCGAACTGCTGGCGACACTTAATATAGGGTTCTGAAAGGATATGTGAAAGTAGACAATTAAAACACATTTTTAAGGACATGGCACCTGTGTTACAGGTTGACTGTGATACGTAATTAACACTGAAGGTGTGTGTTACACTAGATGTAGATCTGAGGCATGAAATGTTATTCTGTGAAAAGAATTTCGGGCGGTGCGAGATTGTTAGGATGAATCTGTGTGGTACGAAATCTGAGCTTACTTCAGCCTTGGGTTAAGGGCACAGCGGTAAGGGTGATGTCTTGTCGCTACGATAAATACTTTCTCTCCCCTACAACACTAGTTTGCTTACTTTTCTCCACCAGAATTGTTTATGTATGTTTTGTGTCTCTCTCTCGTCTTTGTTTTAGCGTACTCCTCGTGTACCTGATTATTCTTTCTTATCGCATCGTCCAATTTTGTGGCCTCAGATGTTCGCTTAAATCCCCTTCGATCTTCAAATGTTTGCTTTCAGCTCATTTATGCATATATATATTTTACTCTGTGTGCATTTGCCCTGCGTTGTATTTGTTGTTGTTTATTTTGTCCTTTGTTTTGTTTATTTCTTCGTTCGTTCTTCGTCTGTTTCCTGTCCTCTGTGTGATATATCAAACAAGCCTTTTCTTCCTTCAAGGCATGAAATCTCATTTCAGAACCACACGAAGAACACGGCAAAGACTGTGATTTAAGAAAACTAAACAACTTCTGAAACGAATCCATTCTTAAAGATGGATGTCTTCTGGGTTGTATCGTCATGTAGTCTGATAGAACACAATGATCAATGAGCCAAATATTAATACAAATATAGAATCGTGGATTTTGGAAATGCTGAACAAATTTTACTTGGTAAACCTAAAAGGGACGAGAGATCCAGAATATTATTAAAATGTATGGTAGGGAAATGGAGTTGGATGATGTGAACTCTGATGGCGTGGTGTAGTGGCAGGTCGCTTTTCCATAAACGGCGGGAAAATTCTTTAAACTGGGCCACCGTCAGGTTTCCAATAAGAATCCACGCTCTGTTCCTCGGATGTTTCAGTAAGGCGCCTGTAAGCATGTTACACCGCATTGCAGTCTAGTGGGCTTACACTTTAATGAGTTAACAAATGAGCAGCGATCTGAGAACGACTCAGTTAATATATATATATAGCTGCAAAGGAAATAAAATGTCTTGCAGGGTAGAATCTTTTTTGAGAGGCTAATAGTTGCTCAGCTGGTCAAGGAATTGCAATGAACCGATTGGTGCCTACCACTAGATCGTATACCGAGACAGATGAGTTCAGTCCACATTATATCAACACGCAGTACCAACGTCTATATCTGGCAGCAACAACGTACGTTTGGACTGATATGCAAAGCTAAACGTCCGGCCAGACGATGGCACATCGTTGTCGAAACAATTCGCCAATTAAGTTTAAAATATATTTGTATCAGACGACAAACCTGTTGTGTAGATGGTTGCACCAAATAATGCTTTGTAAAGACACACGACGTTTCGTATAAGATTACTGTTTAAAGATCGTACAATATACGGACTTCCTTGTTAAAGGAATCTGCTTTAATGAAACCGATTTTCAGGTGCATTAATTTCCTTTACACCATCAAACATCACAAATTCGTAAAATAGCGGAATAAGAAGACTCTAATGCGACATTCAGACAAAGGGCAGTTTGGCAAGGCGCCTCTCTGCGTTAGATTAACGCCGTCTTGTATAAGAAGCCTTGTCGCCGCCTTCACAGATCCAATTTCTGCTCATTATTATCGTTTACCAGAACTGTTTACATTTTATTTCAGTAGAAATAATTTTTGTTATTTTTATTGATAATGATAATAATGAGATTCTTCCTCTTTAAGTTTCGTCATGCGTTGAAACCAGATACCCCTGGCTACATAGCTCTGTCTTGCGTGTTACAATTTTCTCATTATTTGTTTTCGTCTGATTTTATTTACGACCAAAAATGTGTGTGCTTTGTCACTGCGCCGGGTTCTGTGCGGGGCCATTGTATCGGCGAATGACGAATGTTCCGGGCACACCGCGTTCAAATAAAGTAATACATCAATCAGAAATGTTTCAATCCACCAAGTCAATTTATCCATTGAATTTTTGACATTTAACAATATTATATCAAATCTGAGACCTAGTGGTCAATGAACTTAGTGTAAGATGAGGTCCAGTTCCGTTTCCATTTGCTAGGGAAATTGATAGTTTGCCCCGTAACGTGGATGAGATTCGAACCCGGTAGATGAGTACCACTGGGGCGGAACACGTCACAGAGATTATTTTGAATATGCCCTGTCCCTTGGAGGAGTGATCCAGATGACGCGGCGTGGTGGGGGAGGTCACTGACGAATACCAAACGTAATGACTGTGCCATTAGATCATTTACAGTGTAATGCAAAGCAAAATAGCTGAGTATAAGAATGGAATAATTCAAATTTTTAATATTATTGTTCTGTCATATTAAAATTCACTGAACTCGCATATAAATCAATGAAATGAAAACGATAAAAGGGTGGAAATATTTACTGCATCCCTCTCTCCTCATTCTTATTCTGCATGTTAAAGACAGAACGAAATCTAGAGGAACTGAGACTTCGAGTGGTTTTCTCCAGACAAGAATTTGTTTTTAACTCAGCAGTTCAGTAATGATTATACAATTTTTCACTTTTTTCCAGTGTCAGTGTTCTCTACTAATTTCTGGGCGCTGATTTCAAATATGACCTTGAAAAACACCTAACACGTAAGATTTCTTTGATACGATAACTTTTACTTTTTCTCGTTTCCGAATACAGTACAAAGTTTAGTCTACTACTAATGTCATTTGTATGGGTTTATTTACAAAGCTGCTGGTAGTTTTCTTCCTTACGCTTTCCAAAGAAACCTTTCGCCACAGATACAAAAGATTTCCACGCTGCGAGTTCTTTAGCAGAAAGTCTGGCTTCAAAATTTCCATCGTCCAACAGTTTTCTGATCTTTCCCAGTTCCGATTTTCCTTATCGCCCAAAGAGCAACTTTTGAAAATATCTCAGTTGATTTTTGTTTTTTCGTAGGTGCTTCAAGATGTCACTTGGCCGATAATGACTCGTGAATTTAAATAAATCATTTGTTCATGTGATGGTTTTCACGGTGCAATGCGCCAAGGTTTATTAATTGAACTTACGTACCTTCAGTAGAGTTGAACCTCTTATATAGCGCGTAGCGCGTGCCTCACAGAAGTCTTTCCACAGCCGTATTGGCGAATTAAGAATGATTATTTATAATTAAATTAATATTTGCTGAAGCATTAACTTTCAATCCATATCGGGATAGTAATATGGGTGCAAGGTAATCGTTAAATAACAGTGCTTGGTACTGACGGACCCTGTGATTGGCAATCAATCCTCTCAATGGCTGACGAACACACCTGAAGCCACATTTATACAGAATTATGTCTTTCTGTTCTATTTAAATTCACTTTCATCCGTAAGCTATAAAACTCGTTCACCCAAATATAATTTATGGACAATGTTTTAGTCGAGGCCTATTAAAATGAAGCTCGAAGAAGAAAAGGCGCGCGGTGCCTCTGAGATGCTTTCCAGAATAACAGCAAACTATAAGATGTAAGATTTAATCACGTCGCCTGTGGGAAAGATTACCCAGACGCTTGTCTCTAAATCACATTGTGTCCTCGGACGCGCCCAAGAGAACCGAGGTTGTGACCCTTCTCTCGAGCTGAGATCGGAAAAGACGTGTCCAGCGAGAAAATGTGTAGTGGCATTTGAACCGCCTCACTGAAATACAGTGACGTCATACAGCGTACAGAGTTCAAGGACATCGAAAAGGGGTGGACCTGAATGGTCTAAATCGGTTCCCGATGACGTAAATTAGAAAGTACTGGAAATGTAATTACCAGAAGGAATTGAAGATGGCTGTCTTGCGAAAGATTACCGACGTTTCAGATGTGCTTGCTGCCCTGATGATGGAGTCAGAAAGAACCTCTGGAACGTTGGTAGATTTCTACCAGGCCGCACGGCGCAATATCCAGGAAGGCAGCCATCTTTATTTTCGATGTCGTGAGATCCTGAAGTGTCACAAAATACTGGTCTTGTCTGGCGTAGTACATGATTTATACAGATCATCAAAACGTGTTCTTCCGTCCACGTAGTGAGCCCTGTTTCAGAATATCATTGCGTGTCATTGTGGCCTACTCTACGACGCTGTTCGTAAACGGCGCTACGTTGACTGTTCCTGACGTCGGTCACTTACAGAAACAGGTAAACAAGCTAGCCCTTACTCTCACTACTCCTGACACTAACGTCCACTCGAGCATTAAACGTTTATGACAAAACGCAGAGGCCTCTGTGTGGGAGTCATAACCTAAACAGGTGGCATGTATTTGTGTGTCGTTTATTTAACTGCAATGCCAGTAACTCAAATATATATTTGTATTTTTTAATGAGAGAATTATTAATGAATTGTAATTAATACGGTAGCAAGCTGTGCTGGATTAATCTGAGGTTCTGTCCTGGAAAGTGTCTCTAGGAATTAAGGAGAACTGCAATGAACTTTAGTCAGGACATTTGGTCTCTGGCCCCGCTCAGTTACTCAGTTTGAACAGTTGAATGCAGCTTATAAATGATAAAATCATATTTCATCTTCCTCTAAAATTTACCTGCTTTTGTAGGTTAGTTTTTTTTAAAAAAAAAGTGAGCACAAATGTTGAACAGTCTTATGTTTATTGAAGTTATCAACCTTGAAGACACTGAGAATCCCAAACACTTCTTAATAAAAGATCACTTATCTCTGAATTAGATTATATGTAGAGCATCCCACTATGTTTGTTTCTGGACCATAATAAAGCCAGGTTATGTGCTCTATGCATTAGCTTTGAAATTGTGTTTCACTTGTATATGAAAAGTTACTAGCAACACTAATGATACTGGGCAAGTTACCAATCAATTCTTCATTTGTTGAATGAGTCTTGTAAAGAAAGATTGTTAAGTGTTAGCTGGACTGAACTGGCTTACAGTAGTGTCCAATGGTGGGTTCAAAGAAAGAGGGAATTTCTTTACCTGGCAGATATAAACTGAGCAGGTGTCTCTAATCATTTGTCTTATTCTTATCTTTTTCATCACGTAGATTGAAGAAGATGGTGAAGGCGAGCGTAAAGTGATGCTCACATTAGAGGAACGGCTCAGGGTACTGGCAGAGCAGATTTCGGCTCTGGTACGCAGCCGTCGCTCAAATATGTCACTTTCTGCTCTGTCCATGGCATTTCTCCGTCAGCATGGTTATGCTCTCAAACCTAAGGCTTATGAATGTTCAGATTTGGAGCAGCTAATAAAACGCTTATATCATTCTGTTGCAGTAAGTACATAGACGTAAGACCAAACTGATCTGCTGGTATCAAGCCAAGATAAGTTGTCAGCATAGGAAAAGTAAAATTAAATAAATATCACCTCTTATATGTTGGTCACTTTCTGTGAGATGATACAGCACAGGGTCCCAGAAGACAGCTATTCTCATACTTGCCACCATGGTCTAGCGGTTAGGACGCTGGCCTTGTAATCCTGGGGTCTCGGGTTTGATTCCCGGCGGTGCCCGAATTTATCACTTGTGTTGGGCAAGGCCGTGGTCTAGGCAACACGGAGTTGTCCTCCGGGGTCTTCCCCGGTTTCTCCGTGGCATCCCAACAATTACTCCATTCACACACAGAAGAAGGCAATGGCAAACCACTTCTGGATCATCTGCCAAGAACGTATATGAACAGGTCCCAATCCGAGAAAAGGATGGAAGGATCCTGTTCATATGGACCTGTCATCAGACAGAACACTACAAATAAAAAATAAAAACTAAGAAATGTTCGCACAGAAGCCATGTTGTTATTTGCATAAGAAGAACCGAGCAAAGGTTGCATGATTATCAGTTGTCTATTACCATACATAATTCCAGGGCTCTAAATGACATGGAGCTGGTATTGCTCCCACCTCGAACGCTATTAGCAGTTTGCATGAAACTAAACGGACGAGAGGTTGTTCTAGCCTCTACTCCGTTTATCGTGAATGTCAGCCATTGGAACGAAGGGTGAATTACTTTGCAATCTAACTGAATGTATGGGTATTTCAAAGGCCTACTGTTTTCCTAAGCAAGAAAAGTTGATAAAATTGCATAATTATATTAAAAATGTTAAGAGGGATCAGTAGAGTCTACTGTGGTCTGAGAATAAAACAGGCTTAAGTACTGAGACTCCTTGAGGTACGAAGTCCGTCTAAGTAATATTAAAAATTCAGTTCTTATCTCAAAGTAAACACCGCATCTTTAATTATAGAGATCAATTGTTTAACCCCATTTAGGGAGAAAAAATCCCTGTTAATTCTGAGAACCATTCAAAACCCATAAAATCTCTATGTGGGGAAAAACGCATAGTTATTAATGTCGAAGCAGGTGGTACGTATAGTTACCAGTGGGCTTTCAATGGTGACTGACAGCAAAGCAGAAAGTTTCACTTGAAGGAAACTTGATCTTTGAAACTCAACCAATTAAGGACTCCATTGGAGTGAGGGGTGAGAAAGAGACTGCGCGCAGGTGAAAAGGGTTTGTGTGGGGTGGTTATAAATGAGGGATGCAAGGATGAGAATAATTGTGCTAATGAAGTCACGTGATAATGACGTCATATTCAGTCGTGGGGTTTTGGTGAACAGTAAATAGGTGTATCCATCGCGTGTCCTGGTGTGAGAGGATCCCCGTCATAATAGAAGCCATGTTCGTGTTGAATAA
>NW_019060396.1:82511-107998 GCF_000696155.1 Zootermopsis nevadensis | reverse complement strand
TCTCAAGACTTGGGATAAGTGACGTCTGACGATGGCCGTCTTCTGGGCTGTTGCACCGCGTAGTCTGGTAGAAGTCGGTAAACTTCTACCAGACTACGCGGTGCCACAACACAGTATACAGCCATCTTCAGACTCGACACCATTAAAACCTCAAATCTAACTAAATATTTCTCAGTCAGTCTTCTCGTGCCATCTTGAAAATTCTAAATCTGTTTTGGTTCTGTAAAGAAAGAAACACAGTCAGTAAATCAGCAAATTCGTCTGAAATGCTGGTATCTACCTACAACCCAGAAGACCATAATTTCTATGACAACCTAAAATGTCATTTTACATGACGTTACCTCTCCAACACTAATAAATTTCTTCTTCTTCCTTTTCATTCTAAAGATACACTACATGCCTTTTTCTGAATTCATAAATTAAATTCCATACTTCTATTTCAATTTAACACATATTCATGCTTACTTATATTTTTGTTGAATTTAAAACATTACGTTCTTCACTTTGGCTCTTTAACCACTACCCTAATTATTGCAAGATATCTCACGCTGAAGATTTCTGCAAATAAAAAAACTTAACCCAAGTTACTTTGGCACAGTATTTGAATTCCAATTCATTATTTACCCGAGCTCATTTGAGTTGTAAAGAATGTACGTATATCAGGCTCTAGATGCTCGTACTTTCCTAAGCTATACGCATTTTTACACTAAACAGTGCAAATAGGAACTCTTCTATCCTTCTGCAGCACATGTCTAAGTTCCTGCACTAACTGCAGTGTTATCTGTGCGCTGTGATTGCGAGGATGTTAATTTTTATAAACGATGGAAAGTGACCCAAAATAACTTGATATAATAATCATAACAAATTTGTAACTAATATTCAGTACATTACAAATACATATGATTCATCGAAAAACAACAGTAATTTAATTTGTGGGTTAATTTATTAATGTGATCATATTTTCAGAAAAAAAATAATCATCGAAGGAGTTTGTGTTATGCAGGCTACACAATAAGAAATGAACACAACACAGAAAGAATATTTTTATTGTTTGGGAAAAATGTAAATATATTTTTAATCCTCAAAGAAATAAGAGTTTGTTCTTCGAAACTGTCCAGCCACCCCCAGTCTAACTTTGGATATCGGTATCACAAATATTGATTAACTTACATTAAACTCAGCCTTGTACTACCACTATATCATCTGAACCAACGAGACGGCCGAACGAACTTGTAAGGTGTGAACGCTTAATGCCATTTTAACATACAGCTATATGGTGCTGGGTCTGGAAGTTGTGTGTACCGTTCTTCTAATAGTCTAAAAGAAAAATGTCCTGCAGTTACAAATTTCAGACATTTTCTGATAAAATATTTATTTTAGAAATCTCATTATAATCTAACTTCACAACCCAGCACAGCCACTAAATAATCTCTCTGTTAACTCACATTAACATTTAAAAATGAACTACAAGCAGGAAGACAGAAACGATACTCCAAATTGAGTGACCCACTAAAAATGTTTATCCAGATTAAGAATAACAGAACTTACCAAAATGTCACTTTCATGTATCACTCCTTATGAGCGAAGATGTTAAGGTAGGCGTTAGGATCATCAGAATAATAACGTTCATCATCATCATCATCATCATCATCATCTGTAAACAATGCATGGCAAGCACAATCTAAAAAACATTAATTTTTACATTATTTCTTAATTACAATACCCATTAAAGTGCAAGTGTATTAAAAGCGTAGGATTTGAGGATCTCACAGCAGTGAGCACAAAGACGGCTGTCTTCTGGGTTGCAGCGCCATGCAGTCCAGTAGAAGTTTACAAGCGTTTCAAAGGTCCTTGCTGCCTCCACCACCAGGGCAATTGCTGAAACCCAGAAGACAGCCATCTTGTTGAATGTAATCAAGAACAGTTACCCCATTTATAGCGATCATTCCTATAATCTTCATTACCTGACAGTGGGGGGTAATAATTATCGTTAAAATCTGGTCGAAGACGATGGATACACAGGTCTGAAAGATCCACTTCAAGTAATGGGTTCTTTTCCACAGCAGCAGATCTGCAAACACTGGTGTCTGAAAAAAGTATAAATCCTTGTTACATTTAAGACTGTATCTGCCTGAAAACAAATGTCACTGTCTTCTAACACCATTAATCTGATATTATAAAGACAGAGTTCTACATTGGAACTGCCATTCTGGATGCATACATCCTCCTCATCTATGCTATATTCCATGTCCATTCCTACAACGAAAGGAACAAAGAATATTATTTCCACAGACAGAAATAAAGGGTACACCATTACAGTCAAAATGACCCAACTTACATCCCACTACCAATGTCAGCTTGACGCCGTTGGTTCGCAATTTAACGGAATCCAACGCTGCCTGAACGGTGGCAATAGTCACGAGATTACACCCGCTTAAGTCGAAAAGTTCCAATTCATCGCATGAGGTTATCACACTGAAAATACAATTCATGTTAATATTAGACTTTCTAAAAAAATCGGGGTGTGGCTGTGTCGGGGACACGGCCGTGGGTTTTACGTGAATACGTCTGCGTTAGCGGGTAATATTTTATTTGGGATATAGGAATAAAGTGAAAGTAACAAAATGGATACATGGCTTTTATTTAGCATAACAAATAAACAAACATTTTTACAAAGTTCACTTTTATGGCTTAAATCAACAGATCTAGACGAGATCTTTCGTTTGGCACCAAAATTAGTGCGCTAGCACATCGGAGTCGCGAGATATACTACCCGGAAATTTTCGCCCACGCCCAAAATGGCCGCGGGAATAAAACAATAAAAATTATTTCCTCCTCATACACAAAATTATTCGTACAAAGAACAAGTGTGTTAAACATACATCAGAGCAGCAACTGATGAATGTAAACGAGAATATCTACATTGTACCTAATACAATAAACTTTTTGTAGTAAATAATGGAATTTCTAAGTCCGCTGGTCAACTATGTAAATTACCAACAGACAAAAGCAAACTGATACTGATGAAATATTCATGTACCTGATACAAACATCATCTGTCAAAGTTGGACAGCCTCGACACACGAGCTTCCGGAGTTTTCCTTTGCGTGCCACAGCTTCCAATGCTGCTTCAGGCATATTTCCCATATAACTCATGGTCAGGTCAAATAAATTTGGCAATGCTGCCAAGCCTCTGAAGCCACTGTCTGTTACAGAACCTCCTTTCCTAGAACTACCACTGCAACCTGAAAACAGAACAGGCAAACATATCAATCCAACCCTTTACATTATATCTGGACAGATGGTAATAAAGCATGTGTAAGAAGGCAAATTTTCAAAAATTACCAAAAATGTTACAGTTTTACTACAAACATTAATTAATGTGGAACACATGAAAGCATTTCTATACAAACCCTATAAAATGACTTGTTACATTCCAAAAAAATATGGTATTAAATCCTACTACCAAAATAGTTTCTTCACAAATATTCCACTGTAAGAACTTGTTATAAATCACAGCAAAAAATTAACAAACATTCAGATATCATATCAGACAGTATATCATGTTCCCCAAACAAGAGCTCAAATTTGTAATGTCATAAATTAAAATTAAGGTGTCAAAAACACCCAATCCCTAAAGACAATGTTCAACAACCTGCCAGGAATTCTGAAAAAAAAAAAAAATATTTACAGGAATTTCAAAAAAAATCCATAGTGGCAACACCTACAGCCCCTGTATAAACCAGACAGAGAGCTTGAATATTTCTTGTTATCCACGTACAAAATTACAACCTGATGCAAACAAAATGTACGAGCCGGCGTAGCTCAGTCATTATAGCAACCGGGGTTCAATCCCGGACAGGGGCAGAGGATTTTCCTCTATCCTCTGCATCAAGACCGGCTCTGGGGCCCATCAAGCCTCCTAGTCAAAGGTTACCGGGGTCCTGTCCTGAGGGTAAAGCATGGCCGGGGCGTGATGCTGACCACTCACCCCCATCTAGTGCCGAGGTCAAGGAAGAGAGGAGCTACACCTCCCCCCCCCCAAGCGCCTACATGGCGTATAGTGGGACAGCTTTACTTTTTACAAACAAAATGTAACACACCTGATATGTTGAGTTCTTCAATCTTGAGACAATTTCTTGTGATGGCATCCATTAACAGCACAATTAAAATGAAGATTCAAGCTAATAAGGTCATGTAGCTGATCCAGTGCTCCGAAATCTGTATAAATTGCAGGGTAGTAATAATCTGCCAATGACAATGATCGTAGTTTTGGGACAGCACCCATGATACCTGACACATCACTGCTGGACAACTTAACACAAGAATTGAGGCTAAGGCTAGTAAGACTCTTGAGTTCACGAAGTCCACTCAAAAGACTCTCGGGTTGGATCGTCCTACAGTCATCCAGCACCAATGTCTTCAGTGGTGCGCGTGCCAGGCATCGAAGACATTTTCCTGTCAGACTGTTGTAGGTTAATGAAACAGATTCCAAGTGTGGAGAATCTTGAAACATTCTCTGAAGGTCTCTATCAAAAATGTTTGAACAATTATCCAAGTTGAGCACTCTCAGTTCATGACTAATGGTTGACAAAATTCTGAGACCACTTGAAGGTATCATCAAACGAGCAAGATTAAGACAGCGAAGGTTTTTACAGTAGGTAGCTGAAACAATAACTAAAACTATAGTTTATTTATAATACAAACATAATAAGCTAACAAAATTAATTTTAAACAAAGCAGACTTATTAAACAATGTACCAACAAAAGCAATAGAATATTTCTTTCTTTCAGATCACAAATTGAAAATGCAGCGTATAGAAGATGCAGCTGTAACCTACCTTACCTTTTCATGACAAGCTACAGTCCACAGATCAGGAGAGAAGCCCTGTTAGGAATGCGATACTCGCGCATGCGCAAGATTTCGCGTTGAGTGACGACCCATCCTAAAAGCATGCGTTCCACAACCACTGAACGAACAACAGACGACAGGCTTTCATGTGTTCTAATGGGTACAGCTTTAAGATTACCTCACAGCGGCACAGCGATTTAATCTAGAATATTATCGCAACACCCGCAGAACACATTAGAGGTGCACTCACTACACGCTACTCTTAACTGCCTGATGTTTTCAGTCTGTGTGTAGTAGCGTAAAACTCTGACGTATCACACTTCCCACCAATAGCAGCCCTCTAGTCCAGCTAATAAGTAACATTCCCCCCCGCACCGCAACAGAAACGATTTCCCGCTGCAGGGCTTTTTTCCTGGTATGTGTCACAGTAGTACTCTGGCAGATATCAACTGTACTATACCATTCAGATTAAGTCAGTGAGAGTTAATTAGAAAAGCATCATCTTCCATATAAATTCACTCACCGATAATTCTACATTCTGAATCATCTAGGTAATCAGGCCATTTAGACAGATCAAGACTTTGGAGATTTCTATATCGTTTCAAAAATGCCTCAAGTATTGGCCTTTTGAAGTATGATTCAGAGAAAGGTAGTTTTAAAAGATAGAGATGTGAAATCCAAGTGTTTCTGGCATCCCCAAATTTCCCAGCATACGGCTCTCCAACGTTTACAAACTGCACAAAGAATTCTATAACAAGATTATTTAATACAAAACAAGCAAACAATACCATTTATTATGTATGAATGGGATTCAGAAAATGAGGGTCATAATCTCATGGGGTCTCACAAACAACTTCTTACGTTAACAAAAATTACTTAAAATACTAATTAAGTACAGTTATGGTCAGCAGTAGCAATGCTCACACATTTTTTGCATGCTTCCCTCCCACCAATGGTAGCGCACATGTTCTTGGACTCCCCACACTAGAAATGTCCTTATTGTGTAAGATTTGAGGTTTGCACAGCAGTGAGTGTGAAGATTTCTGTCTTCTGGGTCGTTCCGCTGTGTAGTCTGATTCATCGACCTGATGACGGAGGCAGTATGACCTTTGAAACGTTGGTTAACATCGACCAGACTACACAGCGCAACAATCCAGAAGACAGAAATCTTCTGTCCTTATTGTGTTGTACAAACAGAGACAACAGCATTGGCTCGTATACCATCATGGAAGCGAAAAAATTAGCAAATTACATAAACTATTCTAATACCAACAATGTTCCCAAAAAAGATATCAAAAGACAACACAGAATTCATTTCAAAATCATCAAATGACTGAGAGTCAACCAGTATTTTCTAAAAGGGATCTTCATCCCATCACTCCACCTACAGCCACAACCAGAGTACCTCAACATTTTTAAACCCCCAACCTCACGCAGATAATCAATACAAATCAATATGTGCAAGAGAGTGAAATGTAGCACAGTTACCAAAACTTCATACAAAAACACCGTTAACAATTACAGAAGTGTAAGGCCTGCACTTAAAAGCCCGGCACAAATGTGTTAAATAAATTCTCACCTTATCTAAGACAAACAACTTCAAATTTTATCTTTTGTTTCTATTAACAAAATAAAATTAAAAGACCTGTCCCCTTTCTAACGGAACAGATACAAATGATAGCAGCTGAGTTTAGGATGCTTTGGCGCATCTTTTGTTATGTGCCTTCGTGAGCCATTAAGCTTCACAGTTGGTACGTAAAACATTCGGCTGTTTCAAGTGCAAAGCAGACGGCACTTGTATCTCGGGCGGGATATACCACCGAGCAGTAGGAATTCTATTAATTAAACACACATGTGAGAAAATAACATACCTATCTCAATCCTAAATCTCTCTTTTGTGGTAAGATACGAGAATATATGCATGAGGCAATCATCATTGAGAATATGGATTTTACACTTTCCCTTCACTTCTCTCCTTTTTACTTTGCCATTCTTTGTTTCTCCTTCCTGCTGCTGTTCAACTGTACCACGGGCGGACGTCTGAGAAGGAAGGTCACATCCGCCGACTGTTTCACTCTCCTTCTCGTCATCCAAAGTAGACTCACTCCCAGAAGGGGTCGTGGCTTTATTATGAGTCTGCGACTCCGGTGAATCTATCTCCTGACACGGGTCATGCTTCCTACCATGGGAATTTGACTTCCACAAGACTCTTCCATCTGGCAGTTCAACTGGTTGGTGCCAGCTGTAGGCTGGTGCCACATTTAAAGTCCGAAAATGAAGCCTCAGCTCTCCGCGTTTCAATTTCAACACCCTGGAAAACACCAAACACCAATTATTTACTTCTTATACAAAAATAAAATGAGTTACTCAACAGTATTAACTAACGACGGCTGTCTTCTGACTCATCGCCATGAAAACCTCAAATCCTACAGAGTATTAACTAAATACTGCCAACTTTTATACTGAGCATATGATTGTCACATAACAGCAAGTCCACTAACAAATACAGGCATGCACATGTGCACACACACAAACACCATAACTTCATGACTTCAAATGTTACAACAAAATTTCATAACAATGAAAACTGTGAACAAAATCTAGAAGATTGTCTCCTCACTGTGGCAACGACGATGTTCTTCAGGGTTTTGGCACCATGTCGACTGGTTCAGCCCTGAAGATGGACACAGACATTTCTCTGAATTGCTTACATCTACTGACCAGCCAGCACAGCACCAAAACCCAAAAGAACATAATTTTGGTACAGTTGGTTTATTCAGTATCTGCCAAAGGAAATAAAACCATCTTTGGAATAAAAGAAGGCAGTACCTTAAATGCAATAACTTTTAATGTGCTTATGGATATACTATGTTGACTCCCTTGTGGTCATATTTGAAAATGCTACTTCAGCATTCACATTACACACTGAAAACACATTCAAATTTGATATTTATTACAGATACACTGTACCCTTTAATATATACCACTGCAGGCCGTGCCCAAGTTAGAATAATGGTATTTAAATTAGATGAGGTAATTGATGTAATGTAGAATAAAACAGGTTTTGAATGCACGACAGTCGTGCAACAAAACAAAAATCTGCAAACCAAACTTAATTTTTCCACAGACATTGATAAGAGACAAAGTTCATTCTGTGCCAGATTCTAAATCTTGAGACACACAGAACCAATTTCCCTCATAAGAAAAACAAATAAAAGATAAAATGAACAACTGAAATTAATATAAACAATTAGCAATTATTTACATATTTTCACTTTAATAATCTGAGCCAAATATTACAGGCAAAAGATTCCTATTTTTAATGTGTTCTATTTACCTTAATGCATCTTCTGGATACTTAAATATCACAAAGCCATATTTCTTTCTTTCCTGGGTAACTAAATGTCTTGAAATATAAGCATCAACAACCTTCCCGTACTGACGGAAAAGACGACGTAGATCAGAGTAAGATGTCTAAAAATGAAACAAGACAAGCTTCATAAAAATCTGTCAGTCTCTTAGGTAACATAAAATGAAGTGAATCAAACACATATGGTAATACTTGTAAAATGAAATTAATAAATTTTATGTTTAACCAAATTATTCCAAAGGATCCATAAGGTATATGTAAAGCTTTAAGTAAAATCACCCTTAAAATTAATTAGTAAATGATATTTCTGATATAAGTGCTATACACAGTTTCATTAAGAACTAATGAAGGACTCAAAAGACATAACTAAAATTTCAAATAGGCACTCAAGAAAAGGGGTTCCTAAAGCCATTTCAAATTCATTAAACATATACCAGGTGCACTCTTAATAAGCTTCATCTGTATCTACCAACAGAGATATCCACTTTATAATGAACGTCTACATCCTTACATTCACCAATATTTCATGAAATAAAATTTTAATCAATACACCAATAAAACAGTTTAATATCAATTTGAAAACATACGTCTTCATATGTAATTTCACATTTACTGGCATCTCTTTCACGCTGCCTATGCTTTCTGTGTAGGTTTCCTGTTATTATCTTACCTCCAACTCAACCAAAACGGGAATGTGCCCTGCAACTATCCTGAATATTCAAAACATATTCTGATTACTTTTGATGTGTTCAAAACTTTAACAGTTTCTTTAAATATATTTATAGTATGACTTCCACACAAAAATGTTACTTACCCTATCACTTATATTTCCCACACATAATTTCCTTACTGGTGGGCCTTCGGTGCTTACTGAACTTTCGTCATCATGTTCTGGAAAACAGTATTTAAGTTTAGAGATCCCCTGTTTTTGTTATTTTGAACTTATTACACTTAAAGCTACATTACATTCAGGATTAATTAAGGGAGATAACAGAATTCAAAGACTTACCATCATCATCCAGCTTCCCTTTACTTATCATATATTCAACCAATTGGACCATGAAGTCACTGAATGCAACACTCACCATAATGTTTTAATATAAACTAAATCTGAAAGCAATGAAGAATATTTGTTTCAAAATTTATCAAAATATGTTCAGATTACTTTCCATATGATAGAAAGTTTACAATACTTTATGGCTTTCTTTCTCTGTAACTAACCTAAGCATGGAGCTGTTCTTTGTAAAATATTAAGGTGACACAATTACATAAGATGGATAAGGCATGCATCAGACATCGCAGAAATAAGAAATCAAAAAAAAATTGGGTCAGCAAATTTGAAGTGAAAAAACCACTTTGGAGACCTAGATATATTTGGGATAACAATACATATTTACTGTCTCAACAAAAGACCCTTTCTTAATCATCGCAAAACATCAGAAACAAGAACTGGAGTAATGTCCCATTTGTATGATACACATACATTTCATTTTACAACATACCAAATATAAGTACTGGCACTATATATCTAAAAACTCAGTAAACACAGAAGTACAAAAACAAGTAACAAGTATATGGCATAATCTGAAATCCAACTATATGGTACTAAATCTGTGAAACTACTGAAATACGTTTCACAGTACTTTCTTTTGTCCACTCGAATTTCAACAAATGTATATAGATCAACGCCACTAACCAAAATCTCTAATAGTTCATCAATCTCTCTGCCGCATCAATTAGCACAACAGAAGTAAAATACAATTGCAAATATGACAGACTGAACGATTAAGAAATCTCCACGACTCCTGTAACAAAGTCGCTACAACTGCCACAAGTAATACCAACATAATATCTGCAATCTCGGTATGAAGATAATGAAACTGATTGGCACAATCGACTGAAAACTATCCAGCAGTTGCAAACCATCAGATAATAAGAGTATTCAAAAGAACAACGAAATGTATTTATTCTCTCTCTCCCATACATTTTGCAGTAGAAACCTGAATAAAGCTTGTCCATAAACATTCACAGCTGGAGTTCAATGTATAACTTACGCTTACTATTAACCCACGTTTCACCAAACTGCAGTTGCACTTTCAAAGTGGGGCCTTCAGATCTCGTCACCTGGAAAATTACAACTGTAATGTTTGTCAAAACGTTGGTTAATACCATACATTGGACACAGTTTCACCCGAAGGAATAATTTTATATTCTTTATTCATTCTGAAGCACGTAACCGGGTGACTGCCTAATACTACTGGTGTTTCACAAATTACATACACAAATTAGGTGTTTCGCACAGCGTCCTAGGATTTTATGTCATTGTGATGAAGTTATTCAAGTATCTCTTCATAAAACAAAAAAATGTACTTATACACAGCAAGTTCTTCCCGACAAAGCTCCTAAAGCCACTTTAATGATTTCCCTCTTCTATACGGTGCTCGTTCGGTAGAATGTCCTTAAAATTACTTCAGTGGTGTTCTCATTCCCTATTTGTCTGTTCTTCAGTGGATGGCTGTTGAAATTGAAATTTTATCTTGGAAAATTTAGAATAAAAAATATCAGAGGTTCTTCACATTTTCTGACAATTAAGAGGTGCTGAAACTAGATATTTCATACTTACACCTAATTATGACCAGGCCTTTTCAGAAATAGGTATATGCACCATATTTGTAGATGCCGGACGATGTCTTTGCAAATACAGCCCTTCTGAGACCGCGTCATACTAAGACCGGTTCGTGCAGTCCCCGAGTTTGGCAGAGACCGGATGTGGCAGGAAACTGGTGGTGAGAATTTTTAAAGAATTAGAAATTTTGCAAAATTTCAAAACATCAAAAAATGTTGGAAATTGTCCAAAATGCGCACAAAACTTCAAAAGTTTCGGTTTTGTGCGCTTTTTAGACAGTTTCCAGCATTTAATTTTTCGAAAAATTTGAGATATTTTTAAAATTCTCTCCACCCAATCTTCACCAGAACACTTCTCTGCTACACACGGTGCCTACTTGACCCAGCCTCTGCAGACAGCCCTTCAGAGACGGTTTGTGCAATGACCAGACGTTGAAATTTCAAAATTTTTCATAATTTCAATGTAATGGTACACACATGCATGCCCTCATTTAGCAAATGCCATCTAGGCCAAAGTTACAGCATATGCACTGGAAGGTACTAGAGCAGGGTTTCTTACCCTTTTTCGCTGGCATACCACTAATTCTAATTTAACACGTTAAATGTACCACTGACCAAATGCGTTCAGGGAAAACTTATTTATGTTAATATTATCTTTTGATTTTCTTACTTAGTCCACGTACCACTCAACATTGGCTCGTGTACCACAAGTGGTTCCCGTACCATAGGTTAAGAAACGCTGTACTATAGCATTCCAGGACACAGTCTGGATCTCTCTCCCACTGGAACTTCCACATCAAAAGGGGCACTGAAACGGGCATTCAAGTGCACCATTTCCCGCCAGTCACTCAAGAGAAACAAGCTGTTTGCAACTTTAACTAACAGCAGCACTCAGAATTCTTCAGGAAAGGAATTTATCGCTTGGACACTTGTTGGGATGTTTGTATATGGGTGATTCTGAGTGAGCTCAGTATATATCATGCAATCGATCCTGGGCAAGTCTTTACTGAATCATCCTGCCATCTCGATAAAAAAAATTCAAATGGCTGCCCTACATACAGTACATAAGCAGTCACAGAATTAGACTTCTTGTCATGTTTATTTTAAATATTGAAGGAATGTTAACATCCCACAACCATTTAAAACATCTGGTACTGATTTTCAACACACATCCCTCTAGTTACAACCAGCAACAAAACAGAGTCAACGTCAAGCTGTTGCCAATCCTGTTTCATTTTTGGGTAGTCCTACCTTCATTCAAATCTTAACCTGCAGACAAGATATCCTGACAAGTTTCTGTGGTTTTAATCAGTCACTCCAGACAAATGCTGGGATAGCGTCTTAAAATAAAATTTAAAAATTAAAAAGATAAAATGTATTTCCAATAGCTATAATGGGAAGTAACTATTTTTTTATATATTCCCTCAAATCAAAGTGACTGATTGGTAAAAATTGCACATACTTTTAAACGGATAAACTTTCCAACCAATGTAGTTGCGCTAAAATAACTGTACTAAACAGTTTCCTCAGAATTTATCCATAAAATAACCGAGTGCTTCTCGCAATTCACAGACGACGCGATGTAGCGGTGCCATGTGGTGTATGAACCTGATGATATACATGATCAATAAATGACTTTTGTGGCATTTAACAACTGGAAATTAATTAAAAACAAACTGAAATATCTCGTTTTCACCTTCGTGGAATATAAATACTATGAACACCATTTTATGCACTAGTGTTACGGCTGTATGAAAGGAACAATGTTTTTGTCTAGTACAAATCAAAATCACAGAAGACAGATGCTCCTTGGCCATAAATTAAATACATAAAATTTAATTCAAAGCAAGAAAGTTCTCAGCCAGTATTCATATTATAATTGCAATATACGAGGGTCGCTCATTAAGTAATGCCCCACATTTTTTTTCTCAGCCAATAATGAAGATAGAAAAGTGTACTTTTACATGCTTGAGATTTGATGTTTCCCGCGTTCGTGTACGGAGTTTCAAATGATTCCAACCGATAGCGGAGCTGTAGTGAACTGTTAAAATGGCGTCTGTGAACGACTCTCGTTACAAGCAACGAGCTGTAATTGAATTCCTTGTTGCTGAAAAAGAAACGGTGGTGAACATTCATAAACGTTTGTGTGCTGTGTATGGAAGCTGTGCAGTCGATAGGAGCACCGTTGGTCGCTGGGCTAAGAGAGTTAAAGCTTCAGGAAGTGAAGAAACCGAGCTCCGTGATCTGCCGCGCTCTGGGCGTCCTGCCACAGCCACCACTCCAGACATGTTGAACCGCGCGGATGCCATTATTCGTGAGGATCGGCGCATCACAACTCGACAATTGGCCCAACAGCTTTCAGTCAGCAATGGAAGTGTGATTGCAATTATCCGGGCTCTTGCATATTCGAAGGTGTGCGCAAGATGGGTTCCACGAAGTCTCACAGCAGACCACAGGATTCAAAGGAAAACGATTTCTTCTGAATTGTTGGAGCGTTTTGATGCTGAGGGAGAGGTCTTTCTGTCCCGGATCATTACAGGTGACGAAACCTGGATACACCACTTTGAGCCAGAGACAAAAAGGCAGTCAATGGAGTGGCATCATCCTCAATCACCGAGAAAGAAGAAATTCAAGACAACTCCCTCCGCCGGAAAAGTCATGATGACTGTCTTTTGGGACAGTGATGGGGTCATTCTTGTGGATGTGATGCCAAGAGGTGCGACCATCAATTCAGACGCGTACATCAGGACCCTGAAAACCCTCAAGAAGCGTTTTCGACGAGTTCGGCCTCACAAGCATCCAGCAGAAATTTTGCTCCTGCACGACAATGCACGCCCTCACACAAGTCTGAGAACCCGGGAAGAAATCACCAAATTGGGTTGGACGGTGCTACCCCATCCACCCTACAGTCCAGATCTGGCACCCTCCGACTTCCATCTCTTTGGGCCCCTTAAAGATGCTATCCGCGGAACAAGATTTGAAGATGACGAGAGCGTGATTCAAGCAGTGAGGACATGGCTACGGGGACAGGACAAGAGCTGGTACCGGCAAGGCATGCATGCCCTTGTTCCACGCTGGCGTAAAACCGTACAAGTTGATGGGGACTATGTGGAAAAATAGTATGTGTAAAGGAAACATTGATTTATATTGTCACTAAATTTGAGCCATCTTGAATAAATATGTTCTGAGGAAAAAAATGTGGGGCATTACTTAATGAGCGACCCTCGTAACAGTTTTTCCTAGATTTTAAGACGCCATCAACCGTAGGACGCACCCTTGACTTAGTAAGAGGTCTTCAGGAAAAAGATACTACAGTGATTCTTTGGTGCCATAAAATGTAAGATGTACCCCAATTTCTGAAAATTTAAAATTAAAAAATCAAGTGTCTTAAAATCGAGAAATTTCGATATTTCAGAATTATAGTAATAATAATTCAAGAGTAGCGCATGAAGAATATAAACTTCATTTGATTTGTTATTACAATATAAATTACTGATTATATTACTAATATTTATATAAATAATGATCATCAGAGGTATTTGTTGTAATTATTCCCATTTAGCACTGATATAACTATTATGACTAACGACAAAAAGACTCCCACATACTGCATTCAAGACATCGTAAGATCTCGGAAGTATTAATAATAGTCTGTATAATTCCATTAGATATTAGATAATAGATATGTCAAAGATAAATAATAATTCCAATGCGATATCACTGTGTTGCGATTCATTAATTAAATACATGATACATCAGTATGTTTTGAAAAGTTATGTTGGTATAGTTTCTCATGTACATAGAATTTTCAATTACGGTAGTTACTCGTAATAATTTATACTTCACTCGAGACAAAGATCACTTTTAACTTTCTCTTACATTAGGTACAAATCAACACCACTGCCCCAACTGATGATTATGGTACATTATCAAAATTACTTGTATCAAAATGTACAAAGGGGGACAGAGCTACTTGTTTGTCTTAGCAAGTGACGCTTATTCAAAGGCTAGTTTTACGAATAGGAGCTACCTTACCCAGGACGTCATTTTCTACGGCACAGAAGCAAACCACTGCCAGTTCCTGCATATAACGAAGGTAAGACTGGATTTGTAACCATTCAGTGGATAATCACAGGTATGAAAAAACAAATATTTCCACATTATACATTATATACATAACCTAAAACACTCACATACAAAATCAAAATATTTACAATCAAAAAAGCACTAACCAAAGAAACTGTAACCAAATGAGAATTTTGTACAGTTCTTTATGTTTAATTTGGTGCGCCGAAGACGGAAGGCATAAAAAGTGCAGTACATTACTAATGTGAAATTTAAAAAAAAAAGGTCTCAGTATGTACAATATAATACAGCTGGCGAAAGTGTCCGAACGTCACGATACGGCGCACGACGGTTAGTCGACTCCGGCGAATCCTTGCGACCCTTCGATAGCTTTGATGAGCTTCTCACGTAGTTGCTGGTAACTTTCATAAGGAGGCAAGTCCAACCTATTGAAACTTGAACACAACGATAAAATTAGTATTCTGCAAGGTTGTCATATTTTATTTACATTTCAAAAAGTGGAATTAACAAGAGGCTTGTCTGTTTTGGGCTTCTGGGTAATAACGTCAAGTGAACTTGTAGGCAGATACCAGAATTTTGGAGAAACACACTGTCTCCATCTTCACGGCTCGAGATGTATCACTCTCTTAAATGCTGGTATTTACCTATGGGTCCACACAGCATTACAACACAGAAGATCAACACTGACATCTTCGCCACCATGAGAACCTCAAATCTTATAAAAACAGGACTTATTATCCCAGAAAAATATCTGTTCTTAAGTTAATTTTTGATATGTACAAATCATTTACCGTTGTCCTAAAGTTGAATTTTATAAGACGGTGCAAAACCATGACATCGTGAAAGATTTCTCACACAGTCAAAATGAAAAATAAAAGAAAAGAAAATAAAGACCCCCCCCCCAAAAAAGCAGGGATACAAAATGAAGTGGCTGTGGTCAGTTCTTTCAATTAAGAATCAGTCGCACCCCACTGGCGACACAAAACTATCATCAATTCTCAAATCAAATGTAAAGTACAGAATTATTCGATACTCTTTAATTTTATTGCTTAAAGAGTATTAATTTTTTGTACAGTTACCAATATGACTGGCCAATACAAACGGAAGTGGATCTGGACGTTCACACACTCGTTCAGCAACCAGCAACGCAGTATAGGTGGGGAGGTAAAGTGGTGATTTGTTTACAGAGATCTGTTAATCTGTGATGGTCTTTATGTTTCTGCTGCGCTGCGAACTTGTTAAATCTTCCCAAAGACTGTTCAGGGGTAAACGAGTGAGTACGCTGACAACGGTGTGTGAGCGAGACAGATTTTTCAGATTTCTATGACATGTTATTAGCAAGCATGAAAAAGGTAGCTTTCTGCATGCCGCTCATAAAAAGTATAGATTTGGTAAATAAATTTTGAATATAAATAGTTCAGATACATTCAAAAGCCTAGCGTAACATTGGTAGAAGTGTTTAATAATACTATGTACATTAATGTTGTGTGTCATGATAATGAGAGGTGAATGCTTTCTGGATACTGGGAATGACCCGTTCTTCAAGTGCCTGAGCACTGCGGGTCCCAACTTTTCGTTAGCTTGATCTATTAGACATTCGGTAGGACTCCTTGGACGAGGGATCGGCCCGTCGCAAGGCCTCTACTTGTACGCACCTAACAAAAACTAACCTAAAATAACCTAACCTAACCTAACCTATTTTTAAAGCGATGTTCTTCAGTACCTGAGCATCTTCGGGTCCCAACTTTTCGTTTGCTTTGATTATAGACATTCGGTAGGACTCCTTGGACGAGGGATCGGCCCGTCGCAAGGCCTCTACTTGTACGCAGGACAGCAAGACACAGAAAAACGCGTACAAACATCCATGGCTTGAGTGGGATTCGAACCCACGGACCCAGCGAACAAGCGGCACAAGGCCCGCACGGCCACTGCGGACCCCATAATTAGCAAACTTTCTTCATATGGCATGTACAGTTGAGACAGAGCTGCATTAGATTAACAAGTTGTAATAACAGTTAAAACATACCTCTTACATCTGCCGTTATAAAAAGATTCAAGAACCTTGTACCCACGGAAAAAAAAAGTCAGTGATAGTACGCCGTCACAATCTCAATTAGGAATACTAATGTATTCCGTCAGCATACTGTACCGACACCACGTTTCTTACAGTGTTTACACTAATATATTCAAAGCACGAATTCAAACAGTTATTGAACTCACTTTTGTGTAAATCAACTGTAAACTGCCAATAACTCAAACATGCTATATACATATATAAAAGTTTAATTACACCACTGTTTAAACACGTTGCTCTAATGTTAACGCAATTCACAAAAAAAAATATACTGGACTTCAATAAATGCATTAAATTTGGCAAGATTTTACTTACCATGTATGGGCACGGGGATAATTTTCTGGCTGACCCCATTTCTCTATGGTAAACAGCTGCGGACCATTGCTGCCATACAGTTCTTTGAAACCGTTCATCGGAACACGAGAAGTTCCCGTCACAAACTGCAGCAGTCTAGCTCGCATCTCATTATTAAATGAAAGCACAACCTACAAACATACAAATATTGCTGAATACACACACCGTAGTCTTACTGCCCTACTTAACGAACCACGCCAACAAATTCTTTTAATACTTTGATGCAATCATTTCAAATTTAAATATTTACTGAATGCTGTAAAACAAAACAAAGAAAAGTGTCACGTGCAAACAACAATATTCTTTGCTTTATACTAGGTTTATTATTTTAATAAGGAGCTTCACAATACGTACTCATAATAACAAAAATTATTAGTTGATCGTTAACAAGAATGAGATTGGTGGGGCATGCACCATAATCAAGAACAAAAAAAAAATTAGTCACAAAACCAAAAAGGATGAGACCATTTCTAAGACCTAGTCATAAACAGCAGTATAATATTAAAATGGCTCTTAAGATAGAGGGTGAGAGGATATGGACCAGATTCATTTGGCTGAAATATGGGAAAAAAAGGCAAGGAATATCTTGTGAATATCTTTTGTAAACACAGTAATAAACATTTTGATTCCCTAGCAGGCATGGAATTTCTAGACTAGCTGATTATTTATTAGCATCTCAAGGACACTACTCCATAGAGTTTCTTAGTAAAAACACGTAACCTGACTACAGGCATACCTCGGAGATATTGCGGTTTCGGTTCCAGACCACCGCAATAAAGAGAGTCACGCAAATTTTTGGTTTCCCAGTGCATATAAAAATTATGTTTACGCTATACTGTAGTCTGTTAAGTGTGAAATATCATTATGTCTAAAAAACAATGCGAGAATTGCCAAAATGTGACGCAGAGATACGAAGTGAGCACGTGCTGTTGGGAAAATGACGCCGATAGACTTGCTCGACGCAGGGTTGCCACAAGCCTTCGATTTGTAAAATAAAATGCAATATAACGAGGTATCCCTGTGCCTGATAGCAATTATTTCCAAATCTCTGGTTGCAACTATCTGCTTCTTACTGACATGATGTACCAAACATTCGGTACCTCTTCAATCCACTCAAACTACTGCATAAACACTATATAAGTGTAAGGCTTACTACTTACCCTCCAAAACCATTGTACAATAATATGATTGGGGTGGTAGTCCCCTTTGTACAGCGTATTCTGCTTCCAGTCTTTGACATCAATGTTCTGTATGCCACACATTAACAATTCAAGCTCATGTTCATCAAAGATTTTGACCAGATTAAGGGGCACCAGACCATTAAAACCATCAAGAAATGAATTCATCTGATCTTGTACTCGTGACACAAATCGCCACTGGATAACCAGGCTAGAAAATAAATCAAGAGATGTTAAACGTGACCTAAAATGGTGACAGCTGCTTCCCTCCCAGCGGTGAAAATTTCATGGACACATAAAATATAAAGTAGCCAGGGGTCAATAAATACTTGCTCATTTCACCAGTTGGACAAAATTTCACCAGATATTTTCTCTGTAAGAGAAATCACGCTTATTCAAGCAGTGGGCTGAGCAATTAAACTTGTAAAATCAGTTAAAATTTCTATGTCCTCTAAATGTTGTAAAACTATTTTAGATATTGACGAAAGACTCTCGGGCAACAAGCCGCGTCATGTGGCTGAATGTTGAATGAACCATTTCTTCCGCCAACGTTTTGAGAGCCATCTCTGCTGTCATCCTCAGACCAGTTTCGTTTTGCAGCTGCCGTGAGGATGAGAGCAGAGATGGCTCTCAAAACGTTGGCGGAATAAATGGTTCATTAACCATTCGGCCACCTGAAGCGGCTTGTTGCCCGAGAGTCTTTCGTCAACTTCGGACGCCGCGAAAGCTTCACTTTATATTTTGGCTGTCTTATCTTAACATAAACTCTTTATAATAAATTACAAAATATGAAGTAGTAGTTACATGAGCAAACACGGAGAAGGATATATCAAAACTAAGTACCAAACAACCTCACCTATACTAACCTTATGTATTCATCTTTATTTTCATTTGTGAGAGGAATGTTTGCACCGTCTGGTTTCAGTTCCCGCTGAGAAAAGTGACCAAAACTCTCTTCATCCACACAGAAAGTAAGTTCAAGTTCTGAAGGATCATTCTCTTTGATCCAAAGTAATGAATTGTAATATTCTGAATCCACACTTTCCATATCTTTCAGGTCAATTGCCTTGCCTAACATCATCTTGTAAAAGGGACGGATGAAAAACGCTGCAAAGCAATCAAATAACACAACTTTCTTCTAACACACACTCATGTTACTGCAAGTCATTACAAATTCTGCACAATTCCACTTGTGAACTGCTGGATGGATTTTGATGAAATTTGGAAACGACATTATGCCATTCGGGACTTCCCCAAAATCACACTACTAAATTTTCTGAAATCAGTAATACCAACATAGCAGATGAACAAACTTGTGAGGTGGTGTTACCACTAGCACCACTTATTTTAGGGCCATAAAATGATGTATGGCTACAGATTTTCAGAAAATACAAAATTCTCGTATAGCAATTCTTTGAATAACGTAAAACAACACAGCTATTGCATGAAAGAAATAAAAAACGTTTTCACTACTGGGAATCCGTAACTCCATACACACAAGACAAGTATGTCGCAATAGAGTTAATGAACGTTGCGACATAGCAGTTTTAATTTACAGTACTTGAAGAAGACATTAAGGCTACATCATTTATTTGTACACTTGGAAACTAAATTTGTCAAACAAAATTGACATAAATTTTTTTTATCAATAATTCGGAATTTGCGAAGAATGCGTAAGTGTATTCCGTTATGTACCGCACGCTTCCAATCTCAGAACTTGAGCTGACAGAAGAGGAGAAGCGACAAGTTTTAAAAAATAACATAAACCATGAATGACACAATGAGACAAAACAAGATAAATGAAAATTCTTACAGATAATCAAATTTCTCGACATAAAACAGAATATGCAATCTATACATGCTTAAATATGATACTACTTAATGTAAACTACAACAGATATTGTAAAATCACAACCATAATAAAGGATTTGAAATGAGTGCACTGCACTGCTTACCATCTAGTAGTTTACCATGATAAACAGCCATCCCCGCAATACGTCCAATGAACTTGAAGTAATTGAGATGTTCTTCATTACACAACCCAGAGAAAGGGTTAATCTGAAGCGTGTAGTTATCCCTGACAAACAAAATCATTGTTTGTGTAGAGATGTTCTTACAGATTGAAATGCAAATTATTTTTCTTTACATTTGATGCCGAACGTCATCATACCACGTTTACTGTTGAAATTGTCTTGCAAAGTGGCAGTGATGATACTGACTCAATGAACTAAAAACTGAATTATCTCTGGGGACAAAAGAAATGACTTACATTGCGGAATATTCGAATAAACCATAGTATGGATTGAACATCTCTTTGGAGAGCAGAAAAAACCATTCACGAGCCAGTCCACCATAGTCCAAGCCCACTTCACCTTCAAACTCAACCCATAACTTGGTTTTGAACAGCTCCATTCGGTTCACACTACTGATTATCCGATACGAGTCTTCCAAAATATTCTGTCTTCGTACCTTGATCTCAAATTTATTTGGTACGTTGTTCTGTAAACAGAAACACAATGGCACATAAATTTGTCCACATTAAATGTAATATGATTTAAAGATTGATCTTTCGCTTAGAAAAACAGACGCAGGTTATTTCAGAAAAGCGCGAAGGAGAACAAGAGGAACTAAGAGACATGTAGTAAAGAATAAAATAAAATAATGAGGAGGTTCTTCAGATGATCAAATGAAGATGAGAGGGGTAGAAAATGCAGTGTGTGTGGGGAAAACAAATATATACAAAATCAGGGTTGAAAAATTTTGAGATAAGATCACTCCATACAGATGGAAGGACAGAATGATAAATTACCTTAAAGAAACATTTGAAAGTGTAAAAGGGAAAAAGCAGTTTATTAGTCTCCAATCAAGTGCTTTAGTTAACACAGCAAGAAACCTTTTAACCAGCTAAGTTACTATAAACTGCCCAAGGAACACCCTGTACAACAGTAAGTTACTTATGAATGATCGCTGTTATATAACTTGGGGCTTCCGGTTGTACAACTTACCTCAACACAGAGTTCATGGCTCACATTCAACAACGCTCATGACCACACTCCAACACCAGTTAACTCCCAATCATGTGCAAGACAGTACGATTTGAGGTTCTCGTGGTGGTGAGTCTAAGATGGCTGTCTTCTAGGTTGTTGTGCCGCATAGCCTGGTAGAAATTTACCGACGTTTCGAAGGTCATTCCTGCCTCCATCATCAGGGTGATGAGTTACCCTGATGATGGAGGCAGCAAAGACCTCTGAAATGTCGGTAAACTTCTAACAGACTATGCAGCACAACAATCACCCCGATGACGGAGGCAGCAAGGACCTCTGAAACGTCGGTATACTTCTAACAGACAACGCGGTGCAACAACCCAACGACCCAGAAGACAGCCATCTTCCGTGCATGACAGTAGGATAAACCGGAGGAAGTAAAAGCTACTATGCATGCACAAACTGATCAGTTGCATGCAACCCCCTTGCAGAATTACAGTGAACGTAACGCATGGCAGGCGGGTGACGTAGTATATGGCAGTATGGTTGAAGAGCTCTGTAAAAGTTGTCTATACTTTGAAAGTTACAGGTTGCGAGACGACAGATTCACTACAACCACAGAATTCATAAACTTGAATATTGTGTAAACCAGACATACTAGAATGTTAAGAACATAACATATTCTATTACTTACAGTCTAAAACTTCGTTCACAAACATTTTCTATCTGCTGAATATTCACATACATTCAAAACATTGGCATCCTATTTAATTCTGACTCTTCAACATACCTAAATATAATAATAATTATTACAGTGTTCAAAATTAAACAACTTCTGTACAGGAATACTGTGTCCGTCATCACCAATAAGTCAACTGTTTTGACTTCCACTCAGCAACATTTCATGGCTATCACGGTAACTGATAACATCAAACTGACATCCAAAATATCTGCGAGAATACGCCAGACGGTTAAAGACGTATTTAGACCCTCACGCCGAAGTTGTCCAATACAGACGAGCGTTCATTTCAATACATTATTCCGTTTCCACTACTCCAGAATAACCAAATCTCTAACAAATCTTAAAAAATAAAATCCAAAGCACCATGCAAACTACTTATACATATAAAATAGCGTGCATTTTGATGAAACCTCGGTACCAAGGGATCCATATTTTACTATTACAGTAGACTCATAAGTAAATACACACATCCAGTCCCAGTGTACTATAAATACTCACTGGTTTCCTTAACTGAGATTTCAGATACTCATATTTCCTCTTGTAGTCACGAGAATATGGCACTGCCTGAAAACACACGGTTTCAGATTATTTATAAACGTATAATCATGATGCGTGCTGATGTGGTTGCCTGAGTCGGAGGCAAAATTTTGCTCTGAAATGTCAGTAACGACACACAACACTGCATGGCGTCACAACCCGGAAGATCACATTCAACATCTTCACTCCCAAAAAGAACCTCATATCCACAATAACGTGTATCACTTTTAAAAATTTAGTGTCCAGTTTCCAATCTGTCAGCCAGCAAGGATTCCGTTAGAAGTGCCGCCGACTAATCTACCTACCAGCCAGAAATTTTACATAGTATTAGTATTTGCTGTCTGTACTATATGATGTCATTTCCAATCAACGTAGTGGGTGGCGGTGCCCGATAAATTATCTTAATAATTATACATAAATATAAAAGGAAAGGGAAGGCGCAGAGAGAGAGAGATATATATATGCACTGCAGGAACAGACTAGGAATGTAAGCAATGTGACTTCTCATGAACACCGAAACCTATGCCTACGTGTCACATACCAGCAATATCAAGGCCATAGTCATGAAGCATAATCCTCCAATGAAAAAATGGTGCCTCCTACCGGCCTTACTCAGGTAAAAGAACTGAGCGGTGGTAGCCATCAGCAAGGATGTGTCTAACGCCCTCATCAACATCGTACGCTTCCACGCGTCATACTATAGAAATATCATTAAATACATATTTTGATTTTCTTTCGAAGTTAACTACGATTTACAAGTCAGTGCGCTCACTAACCTTGTATCATACAGTTCGTTGCTGTAATAAGATACAGTTTAAACCTGTGTATTACTTACTATGAGACGGCTCACAATTAGGGCTGTGGAGTCAGTACACAAAACCTCCGACTCCGGCTCCTCAGTTTTTAAATCTCCGACTAAAGTTTGCTCTGAATTACATGACTAAATGAAATAACACTTACTGGACCAGCAATCTGAGGATTTGACAATCTTGGATCCTCCCACTGAGTGGTTCTAGTATCTGAAATAGTAAGAGTCAGAAGTCAAAAACACAACATATGACATTAATACTAAACACAATAACAAAATTTTTGAAGAAATATTTATGAGACAACACATACAAACAAATATTACTTACTATGATCAATAAAAAATATTCTTCCATCCGTGTGAACCCGTTCTTCCCAACCTTCTGGTAGAGTCCCTAATTCGTCTTCAGGCCGTCGGTTAGGCGGATGGTTTTGGTTTGGCATAGGACTGGCACGTCCTGTGCGAGGATCTACCCAAGTCGTGGCTCTTTCGTTGTGGTCAATGAAGAAAACACGGCCATTAGGTGCCACTTGCATGGTCCATCCTTGAGGTAGTCCCTCGGAATTTACGCCCAACGTATTTGGTACTCGGACCTCAGGCATGGACGGCTGAAACCATCAGTCACGATGCAGTACAGTCACAGTAAAGTGATATCCAGATGTTAAAATTCTGTTGAAGAGGAAATTCACTTCCATACGAAGTGCTTTGTAATTACGTGTGTGCCATTGTTTTTAATTTTTGTATCGAATAGTTTTGTACATAAATAACGATATACAATTTGACTATATCATCTTGTATGAATTCAACCTAAGAACGTAGAGCTGAAAATCACACACTAGGGAGGTTACCACTTCTCCCTCATACTTTGGAGATAAAAATATTTGATTATTTGCCCGAGATTTGTTTTACATTTTATCAGTCAACCGAAGTAAAGGTTCTGATGGAACCTTAAATTAGGGCACATTCTTCACACTACGCAGGTGAGCGAATGTTATTAAATAAACTAACAAATAAATAATGAGACAGTAAAACAAGTTTTACTACTTTAATAGTCCTCTTGGTACCACGCTACTAGCAATACATAAGCTTTCACTTTCTGTCGCTCGTCATTATGCTGTGAATCAACAACTGAATAACCAAGTACAGTTACAGCATAAAAAATTTAACAAAACAGAAATATAAAAAACAGAATTAATGAATATAATCAAAATAACAATAAACAAAAAGTAATAATAAAAACTGCATAACTATGCTAAACAAAAAATAAATAGATACACAAAGGCAAATAAATAATTACTTCAAAATGATGAAGTGTAACCAAATGTCTACTAAAAATAACAATATCTTTACAAATAGTATTTATGGCTCCTGCACATCTACAAGAGAGACAAGTTTTAAGCGAGGCATCAACAACAAACAAAATAAAATATCTGAAATTTCAACAGAATCACAAATGCCAACAGTTCCAAGTACACAAGGACAAAATTTAAAATCAGTGTAAACATTAAAAAGCAAAACGTGCATCTACATAGTACCTCTTGGTACATAATGTATGAAAATCTATCTGGTCCAAATCATTGGCATAAATGTAATGGATTTGAGAAAAGAAATGACAGTAAAGACAACTACAAGCTTCCACTGAATGTATTCAAAATCCCTAGCATCAGTAGAAGTTAAAGTGCTCCATCCAATGGCAGAATAACCAAGTTCAGAATTAAAATAAAATAAAACATCAGAAAACCATCAACAGACGAAAATAATTTCCCTTAGTTTGCAATACCCGTAACATTTGTTAATATTACTGCATACGTATCATACCATTACATCATGTGAATGCATGCATTATAATTATTTGCTATAAACAGTCAAAGTTTATG
>NW_019060396.1:70653-82477 GCF_000696155.1 Zootermopsis nevadensis | reverse complement strand
ACCCACCTTCTTACTACAACTAAATGATTATTCTATGTTTACGCTCAAAGGTCAAAATTCTTATCCACTCAGTAGACTTACAGTTTCTGCTTCATGCTGGAGCTGGGAAGGACTGTCTGTGGTGTCACTAGCCTAAAATCAAGGAACAAACAAATTAAAAAAATCACTAACAGAGCAATAATATCTTACTGTGTTATGAAGGTGTTTGGTACATATTTAAACAGTGAACACTTTAATGCTTGTCAGTGTTAGCCTTCTGGGTTGTAACACTATATGAACTTGTAGGTGAATAACAAAGTTTTAGAGGATTTGTCTGGAACACTGATATCTACCTATCACAAGGTGTTATGACCCACAAAACCAATACTGACATTTTTACCGCAGTGAGAACCTCAAATCTTATTTTAATGCTCGTCTGCCGAAAACAAAAGGTACACAACACGCGTTCATACAGGAGAGCTTTAAAAAGTTCTGGGAAAGACGTAAATACAGCAACATTGTTTCGATACACCGCGGCCTGGTGCTGCACGTCAAGAAACATGCCCCCAACACTAGCAGTTGTGTGATACGTTTCACACGAGATTGTAGTGTGTGGAAAGTTACAAAGTCAGAAAAGAAATGCCTTGAGCAGCACCAAATCGTGCCAGTGATTTCAAATATCAACAACAGAAGTAATGCCGACAGCACAGGGTAAAAACTTGAGGTTACAATCCAAGATGTTTGAGTGGCATCACAGATGTAATGACACATTGAATCGGAAGATAAATGCTACAGGAGACGACCCACGGCACTGCAGAAGGAAGACATTGTGAGATAGACACAGGTGGTCGTTAGCTCCTACCACACAGCAGAGTTAGTAAGAACTGCTGTCAGTAGCTGCCACAAAGATGTGAAGATACATCACGTCTGCCAACATACTGTGCAAAGAGGGCTAATGCAAAAACAGTACAACAGCCACCTAAGTATTAATATGGGCGTATCAAGGTTGTGGATAACAATCTGGATTTCAATGATGATGGTCTGGGTTTGTAACATCATGCAGACTTGTTGGCAGATACCAGTATTTTGAAAAAACAAACTGCCTTCATCTTTAACCTCAAAGTGCTGGTATGTACCTATGAGACTACAAGGTATCACAACCAACAACAACAACACCGTCATCCTCAATGCCATACAAACCTGAAATCTTGCATATCTGGACCTTCTCCAATAGCCCGCCACTGCAGATGAAAGCTGGTATTCCCTGTATGATCCCAAAAGTAAACAATACTTTACGTGAAGTCACTACTGTCACCAAGAACCAGAAAGTTCCAGCAAGACTGCTCAAAAGGGAATGTGATGTTGGTAAACGTTTGTGAATGGTAAGACATCATTCATTGTGAATTTATTCCTGAGGGTGCTATGGTCAACAAAGAGAGGTTTCAAAGCGTGCTGTATATTGGACCCAAATCACCTGAAATGTCTTCAAATATGGGACGCCAAAAACTGGGTACCCTGCATGGAATCCTTGCCTACTCACCATTACAGTCATCATCCTGTATCATTCAACGTTAAATAATATAAAAATCAATCAACCAATAATCATTAAAAATAAATGGCATCATGCATCGTTATCAGTCAGTTACAAGAACGCATTCCATGTAAACTGGTACGACTCAATAGTTAGTAAATGCAAGCAGTTTTAATCATCGCACTTACCAGAATAAGACTGCACGTTTAAATTGTAAAGAGGTCAGTTCTACAACAGTTCTAATGAGGAACTGATAATATTTATAATAAGCCTACATTACGCATAATTTTACTTAAAAATAAAATAAATGCATATGAACATCCGACACACTATTACACATACAGGTAAGAGCTACCTCTCCATTCTCGCCCCCAATAAATCCATCTTCCTCACCAATTTCATTGCTGCTGTTTTCCTGACCACCAATGTGTTGCATGCACAAAACAAAAAACATGCCATATCAAAAAACTGGCAACATTCAGAATACAGAGGATAAAAAAGATATAGCATACATAATAACTACTAGAATGAAGGTCAAATAATGACAAACACAACAAAGCCACAACATTGTTAGCCCTTTGCGGTTCCTTTTAAATACCACTACGGCTCTCTGCTGGTCTATTTAAACGCCACTAAGCTGTATACTTTCAACTAGTATTATGAACTGTTTTGATTTTCTTTTTAACTTGCATAAGACGGAAGACACTTTGCTAAATATGGTGAAAATATGTTCTGAGTGGATCACAGTTCCTCTTGTATGAATACTGACTGCGTGAAATATTTTTCACGGACTGTACCACTGTCGCTAGCGAGATGTGTAATAAGTGGTGCCTTTCTGCTTCCCGTCGTTTGGTAGAGAATAAAGCAAGGCCAAGTCGGTAGATATGACTTTGGCGACGTCTAAATATCTCTTATTGCGTGCAGATATACGATGTATAAGCATTGGATTTCATATTCTCAGAGCCATGCTTCCTTTCACGCTAATTGTGTCAGAAAGATCAAGACTAAGTTCGACACCAGGGAAGTGAACACAACACGAAGTGTAAACGATGAAGTCACTACACATAAATAATGCTTGATAAGAAGACAAAAGAATATGCACATGTCAGTGGTAGATTGCTCTATGCGCCAAAAATAATTATAAAAATATAATTTCCTACTGGGAAGATAAAATATTTGTTTTAAGACTTTATTAGATATAAAATACTTCTATTCTAAGTAAATATGACAGCTACACACACGATGATATTACGTCTCTGTATGATGTATGGCAAAACACTTGGTGTGGAGTCCTGGCTTCCTTGGACACGTGTCAAAATAAAACGACTTTTCTTTCCTGCCTCCTTTCACTGTTACAAGGTTCACAAAGTCTTACCGGGAAAACTAGGATAGAACTAGTACAAAGAAGAAGGCTTAAATGATATGCTGACACAGTTTGCCAGAACCAGTTTGACTCCAGATCTCGTAAAAAAATCGTAAAATACGTGGCGGACTCAGACCGACATCGGACCGGAACTCAGATATTTAAATGTCGGACGGAGTCCGACAGAGACCGCAAAGAGTTAAGTATCCAGGGACAAAAACCTAACACCAGGCTTAAGAATTTGTTGTATGTATTACGATTCACATGCTCATTTCACAACAAGACATGAAGCTAAAAAACTATTTTATACCAAGATCACAGAAGTATACTTCATGCCCTCTGCTGGATTTCCAGCTCTTTCATTCTACATAATGGAAGAAAATAGAGAAAAATATTTCACGTCCTATTACTGTGTACGCACAACACTAAAATTACTGGTATTACATTCTAAATGCTACTGTCAGCTCTTAAAATCGAGGTGTTTTTCCCAAACTGATTTTTACATCGTAGGCTTACATCATGCAACTGAATAATGGAGAAGCAAAGCCATGTCATAAATATGCATTTCTAGTCTTCTTATGTTTCCAATGTGCATAAAGGCTTCACATTTTCTCACCTGATTAACTGCTGGATCATTTTCTCTTCTATTAGCTTCAATGTCGTCTACACTAATGTGAAACCGCCTCTGAAATTCCGTAACTGCAGATTCCAGACTACGCTCACGAACTTGATCATTACAAGTTCCAGCATTGCTGAAATAAAAAAGCATATTTAAATCAAACTATTCATTGCTTAATTTGGAGTTGTTCAAACACATTACATTATTCTTTTCTGAATCTGTAGCCAAAAAAAAACAAAATCATATTATTTTTGTTCAGTTTCGTTACCTACGAATATAAGTAATGTAGGCAAGGCTAGCACGCAGTCAGGAATACAAGGCTCGAGCAAGCACATAAGTCACGGACCGCTTCTACAGCCGGACCAGTGCCCTGAGGATGAGAACAGCATAGTTCTCAAAATGTTGGTGCTTTCTTCACCAACTCAACAGACACGGCTGACAACCCGAAAGTCATCGTATTGAAATCGCTGTGATGGCTTTAAATCTTGCTACCTGGCACCTTATGCATACTTAACTTGCCAGAATGAGTTTAGGGACGCATATCCCAAATCTCCTGTGCCAAACAAATCAACGTAGGAACCCGTCACCAGGCTGCATCCAACACGAGGAACAAATCAACGTAGGAACCCGTCACCAGCCTGCATCCAACATGAGGGAAAAAGAGTGAATGCACGCATCGCTAAAAATAGTGGACATTGCTTTTTGTTTTATAATTTCAATGTTATTTATTACTGACAAATAGAACATGTGTCAGCAAGGGCTGCATGTCTTTTCAATAACCCTGAACTGCAGAACTCTTTCATCAAGTCTAACATTAGGCTGGGACATGATTCTCCAAATGTTGAACTGGGTTCAGCAAGCACTTTCATGTGGACAGTGGTCTTCTGGGACTTGTCGGAGGTACCAACATCTTGGAGGAACATACTATCTTTGCCATGGAAACTTCACAAACTTCACAAGAACTTTCATGCTTCTGTTCTACGCACATCAAACTACCACCAGGCTGATTTTTACCAGATTGCTGTATACTGATGGACTAAGTCTGACACTGGACCAGAATGTGATTTTTGTTAATGCCTGACTGAGTATAACAGATAACTGAAGCTACAAACACGGAGTTGAACTGGAACACAAGAATATTCTTCAGACTGATTCTCAATGAAACCAACGTATTCAAGCGGATTAAATCCTTGATTCTAAGACAACGTTATCTGGATGACTGGACAGGAGACTTAGGTCTTTAAGAATTACACAGAAACAAAGCAGAAAGCCTCCAATGGAAAAGTCCTGTCTCAAGGACCAAAAAAGTGTGAATGTCAAAATCAGGGGCCAAAACCACTGTTTTGAAATCTTAACTCCCTGAAACAGAGTACTTAAATTTCTGATGTCCTTTACTCCCACTGTATCTAACTCGTACACTGCTAATTTTCTTGCTACTGTTTTAAAATAACCTGACCTACAGAGACTGCTGATATTCAAAGTTCCAAATACGATGCCCATTTTTTTTACTTAGGTCATTCCAAAAGTATTCATCCAAGTCTGAGGCCCCGTGCAACATTTTGTAACACGGTACTTTTTATACCAATATCATGTTAGATACTGTCCATTACCAGAGACATTTGATATACATAACATTCTGGGAGTTTGATCATCTTATTCTTCTTTCATCATCTTTATTTAATACATGTCAATGATGTGAATTGGCTCTACTCCCAAAACATTTTGTATATCTACTATACCTCAAATAATTGACAATATAAAATATGATACAGGCATAATAAATCAGCAAGTCACTAACCTTTAGAGAATAATGCTAGTTGTGTATGGCGAAGAGGTCTTAGCCCCCCGCTCAACCCCTAAGCTGGAGGATCACCCCTTGTTGGCTGTCTGCTGCTTACTCAATATATTTGCAGCTACCCTCCATACCTTGAGGCAGTTTCCTCCATCCACAACCTGAGGATGCACCATGAAGTGGTGACAAGGGACTCACTTTCAGTTTCAAAGGCAACTCAACTACAAATCTGTCCCTCCAAAACAAAGAACCAAGTAGGATAGTACTTTAAATTAGGCCAGGACTGCTTCCTTCCATATCATTCACTATCATCCTCTCACTATATAGTCAAAGCTAGTGAAAAAGCATCATCAAATGTTGGGATTGCTTGACATCCTTAAATATTAAGGTAATAAACAAACCTCCACATGTAGTGAGAAATACTCCATATGCATTTATGTTCCCTTGATTACTAATTTATTCACATTATGCCAAATTGCTTGATAAAAATGTCCATAAATCATACTTCAAAATACAATTTCTGTTTCTAACTCATTAACTCAACTATCATATTTTTTGTTCTTACTTCTCACTAGCAAGTTGGGCTTGGAGATGAATAAGAAACTAGTGAAGTGTTACGTATGGAGCAGAGACTTGGACACTCAGGAAGAAGGAACAGAAATACCTGGAGAGTTTCGAAATGTGGTGTTGGAGAAGAATAGAGAAGATCAGGTGGACGGATCGAGTGACCAACGAAGAAGTATTGAGGAGAGTCAACGAGCAAAGAAGCATTCTGCAGGCGATTACACGAAGGAAAGCTAACTGGCTGGGACATATTATGAGAAGGAATGGACTAATGAGTGATATCATCGAAGGCCAGGTTGAAGGAAAGAGAGGACTAGGAAGAAGATTGATACAGCTAACCGACGACCTTAAACAAGGAAAGAAGATGACGTTCCAGGAATTAAAGCGAGAAGCCAAGAATAGGGACAACTGGAGAGCTCTGTTTGGGCAGAGCAATGGACCTGTCGTAAGACAGAATACTGAATAATAATAAACTTAACAGTCTCGTTATTCATTAAAAAAATTAACCTGCTGTTTCTTTTCACAGAAGTGAAAAGACCAAAAATTATGAGTTGGGGGGGTGTGTGTGTTTTTTTTTCTTCTTCTTCTTCTTCTTTCTCCCCTGGAAGTCCTAATTTGTCTTAGTTTAAGTTCTGTGATAAAGGCATGCTATGTCACATATCTATGACATTTTCCATTGTCCCATCTTTTTGTTAAAAACATGTTTTGGTAGTTAGTTCTGCTTTTACCACCAGAAAAAAGCATGGAAACTACTCTACTGGGCCCTTAAATAGGGCTAGTGCAGGGTTTGGTATGAGCTCTAGTATATTGACCTAACAGAATAGGATTTTTCATCTTATCCTGTCACTTGATGAAGGAAATAAGACCTCTTCTGAAAAACATTGCTCAAAGAAATTGGGGAATGGATAAAGTCCAAAAGATTAGTCATAAAACATTTTTTTGCAACTTAAAAAAGATGACTGTCTTGTGGGTCGTAGCACTGTGTAATCTGGTATAATTTTACACATGGCGCTACAACCTAGAAGACAGACATCATTGGACTCATCACCACGAAACCTCAAACCCCTCTTGTAATTTATAATTTCCCAATACAGTGAAACCTCTATCCATCATTCCCGGAACTATCGTTTTCCCGGATGCATCGTCCGTTTTGTTCGGTCCCGAATACAACCCATATAAAATAATGTTACATTTTCCCGCTTCTATCGTTCCTCGAACTATCGTTTTATCGCATCGATCGTTCAAAAATCTTAGTCCCGGCCCACAATTTTCCCGCAATGATCGTTCCTGAGAATTTAAAATGCTGGGTTTAGAGATAAATTAATACCGAAAGACGCACAATGTTTTTGGAATACGCAGTAGCGGTAACCTGTTATGTCGCCCAACCAGCACAGATTCTTTTGGAATGAGGGGTCAGCGGTGCAGGGGTGATAATTGGAGTGAATGGCGGTGCCCATTGTCAGAAATTTTACGATTTTAATTAGGGTGCACTCATATTTCGTTCCAGCGATGCCAGATGGCATGTGCAGTGTGAATTTCTTCACAAATGCTTTTATTACAAGTACAAAGGAAAGGCTGGCCGCACTTTCATTCTTCTGGTTCATCTCGTTTCCGGCGGTTCAGGGTCTTCTACAGCTACGTTTCGTTGAGTTCGGCAGTAATATTATTTCCATTCTTCCTGTTATTGTTCGCGAGGGCTGGGGGGGAGTGGTGAGGAAGAGGAAGACGACGAATGCGAGCCCGAAGCTGTGCCGAGTTTTGCCGAAGCACACGCTGCATTGGCAAAAGTGAAGTCGTTCTTTTATGCGCATAATATTAGTGAACGTGACGAGGAAAACATTTTGAACGTGGAAAGGGCTCTGTTTGGCCTAAAACGTAAAGTTTCGACAAACCAGTTGTCCATTAAAGACTTTTTTGGTAAAAAGATGTAACTTTGAAAGAGAAACATTGTTTTTTTAAATTTTTAATGCTTTCCCGCATCTATCGTTTTCCCGCATTCATCGTTTTTATTTCCCACCCCCGCCGAAAACGATGCATCGAGGTTTCACTGTAGTACAAACTTCTGGGCCAGTGCCCTGAAAAATTTATATGGAAGTTCCAATATACGTTGTTCATTATGCATTATATAAGGTCATATAGAAGGCCATTCTGTTTTATTCAACTACTATACTGGTAACTGATTAAAACTAAAATACTTATATTTACAGCAGATTCTGGTTAATTGGGCCATCGGTTAATCGGGGCAGCCATTTATTTAGGACTAATCTTAAAGAACAAACCTTTATCTCTTTGCGTGGAATTTCGCATAATTGGTGCAGCTGCTTAATTGGGCCAAAGTGTTCTAGTCCAGATGTGTTCCAATTAACAGGAATCCACTGTATATCCTGTACGGTAACTTAAAAGGTAATTAATGACAAAGAACAAAAAAAACATTCTTACTTGAAGGTAGGCCTTTCCCACTGAGTAGAACGAGCTATGTGATTCACGAAGTAGGTACGGCCATTGGCATCTTGTCGCTCTTCCCACCCATGCGGCAGAGGTGTCAGCTGCTCCTGATTCTGCACAAACACCGGCTAGACAACAACCAAATCGTCTACTCATACAAGCAAACACTAAGTGTTATTAACTCCACCAATGCCGTAATTGTCAGAGGTAATGGAGTGGTGGCTAAACATAAGAAAAATGCTAGAATATCAGGATTTAATTATGTCGCAAACAAATTCACATCTTGTTGACGTACAACTATGTCTTTTGGGCAAACCTAACAGGTTCAAGAACAAACAACAACAAACCGAAAGCAAAATGGAACACATTTTTAAATATCAATCTAATTATAATTTTACGAAGATCTACAAATCAAACAGCAACGTAATACAGACTGCAGCTCAAATCCTGAGCTTGCAAAATTACTGAAGAACATTCCAGGCAATTAGTTGTTCTCTTTTAAGTAATCTTATTTTAAAATCAAACGTCATGCTCACGTTGTTGACATTTCTGCTTTGTATTCAGCCCTCCAGGCAAATGTCAGGGTAGCACATCAAAACAGACAACAACCATTTTCTTCCATTTTCCCAATTAATTATTCATCTATTATTAAATGCTATATAATCTAAGCTACTAAAAGCATCAGTGAATAAGCCAAGCATAAATAAATATTTCCTTCAGTGCCAATAAACCCTTTCATAATTCTGTAGCAGTATTACTGAGAAATCTCAGTGCAATGACAGACAATATTAACTAAATATTTTATTACTATTGAAATAAGCAGTGTACAGTGGCATGCCATTTATATTAAGTTCAACAAAAATGTCAATTGATGTCTACTATAAAAATGATGTTCATAGTTGAATCTGGAGAGACAGACACAAACTTCTTGCTAACAGAGCACTGAAGGAAAGGAACCATAGGGCTCCTGAAGAACCCAAAAACTGACAACTCATCTCACACCTGGGCAGCAGACTCCACATTTGGTGGGGATGACTCATTCTCAACAATCTCCCAGTCAGGATCTGTTTCCGGTTGTGTGCTCGACACCTCCTCGGCAAGCCTCATCACCTCCTCCTGCGATGGCTCTCGTACAAAAGCGTGGTATATCTCCAGATGACCTTTCACTCGAGACCTGGCACTGTGACATAAAACAGACCTTCAACTACAGACGGTGTGACCCAAAATCATATCTTTGAAGATTCTTGAGCTCATTATCCTTGCTCCCTCAAACCATGGTTGAAACAGAAAACAAGAGTCCTCTGTACACTTAAGAAGTAAAATAGTAAAAAAAACAACTGTTACAGAAACAATAAAGAAAGTAGGAAAACTCAACCAATTAGTTCAATTCTAAGGGGTTTTGACAACAGTAGTTTACATTTAAAATTATTCACTGTCAGGTCTTTCATATCTGGATGACAGTAGTGGATTTTTACTGTGTTTTTATGACGTTCGGGTTTTAATGTCCTTTGACGACTTGGATGCCAACATTTTTTAGCAGGGATTTTACGTAAATTTTTTTGCGGTTTCATAACTGGTCACTTACAGAGCTGTATGAGTGGTCTTGTAATTTTTATTTAATCATTTAAGTATAATAATCTACTGGCAGAACCTGTACTTGGATGGATATGTTGAAATAATTGCACAATTTATATTGTCCAGTGACAGAGGCTAGCTCTCTCTAAGGGACCCAACAGAGTAGGTACCTCTCACCTGAAGATGGAGACAGAACCAGCCTCCGAAACGTCGTGGTTTTAAAGAGCAGACGATGGAAAAGTCCTGACAATGAATAATTTTAAGTGTCAACCAATTAGTGACTTTGGAAATAGGAAATGCCTAAGGAGAAAATGTGAATAATTAAATTAAGAGTAACTGCACATGTGGAGCAGAAACATGGACAAAGGCAGACACTAGCAGACTAACAGAACATTCTGCTGTATGGCATTACTGAGAACTTTACACATCAGCTGTTAAGTCACATGCCACAGCATTCTTGGAGACATCTGAGCCCACTTAAATATCTCTATCTGAAACAAGGTTTAAGCCAATATAAAGAAACAAGAAACTGACTTTTGTGTAACTTGTTGCCACCCTACGTCTGTAATGATAATTGGTATTAACAAAACAGAAAATTCTATTCAAGTCATGAATTGTAATCCGCAGAAACTCTGCTACAACTATCAAATGAGCTACCATAATACAATCACTTATAACATCAAAATCCTGGTTAAAGTACCTTCAAGAAAAAACTTCATTTCTTTCTTGTAACCTCAGTATCCTATAGCACAGCGTTTCTCAACCTATGGTACGCGTACCACTGGTGGTATGCGAGCCAACGTTGAGTGGTACGCGAACTAAGCAAGAAAATCAAAAGATAATATTAACATAAATAAGTTTTCCCTGAACGCATTTGGTTAGTGGTACATTTAACGTGTTAGATTAGAATTAGTGATACGCCAGCAAAAAATGGTGAGAAACCCTGCTATAGTAATTGTATAAAACAGTTCAATATCTCTGTACAACTCAAACTGAATTGTCATCATGCAAAAAGGAATCCTATTATAAAGCACTTAATATAGACATCGCTAACCTGCGTGGGCGTAGAATATACTGCTTGGATGGTACACTCCTTCCTTCTTGCTCCTTGGGTAGATTTAGCAGTGTTAACTCCACCATTCCCAAGAAATCGTCACGAGTCAGCCGGTTCTCATCGAAAACTTGCAGTACGAGTTTATGTTCCGCTGGTTTCACCTGTACAATGCATTTCTAATGGAAGAAGTTTGACAATTTCTTACATGTTATGAATAGGATTTGAAACCAGAATTTTAAACAAGAATGGAAACGTGTGTGCTAAACTAGAGATGACAACTCTGGGAAGCGAACTAAATTAGACTGCCGATAGTATAACTGAAAAGCCGCAAACAAAATTATGACAGTCTCAATTCATAATTTACTGGTGACCAACATATATAACCTGTTGTATAAAGTGAAACTTTTACGGCAAGTGAAGTTTATGAAAGACTCTCGGGCTACAAGCTGTGTCAGGTGACTGAATGGTGAATACACCATACCTTCTGCCAACGTTTCAAGAGCCATCTCTGCTCTCATCCTCAAGGTAGCTGCCCTAAGGATGAGAGCAGAGTTAGCAAACGATATGGTGTATTCACCATTCAGCCGCCTGACGCGGCTTGTAGCCCGAGAGTCTTTCATCGATCACATATAACCTGTGTTAGAACTGAGGTTTTAATGGCAGTGACAATGCTGCTGATATTATTTCAGGTTCTGGAGCCGTATGGACTGGCTGGTAGATGTCAATGTTTCAGAGAAGTGTACTGTCTTCATCTTCAGCCAACACAGTACCAGAACCCTAAAGAATATCATCAACATCTGCTCGACTGGGACGTTGCCACATAGTGTCATATGTGGTTACTAACATTTCAGAGGAACTACCCTAAAAATGAAATAAATAACTAACTAACTAGATGGCTTGCC
>NW_019060396.1:53030-70066 GCF_000696155.1 Zootermopsis nevadensis | reverse complement strand
CTAAAAATGAAATAAGCCTCTCCAAAACGGTGGTAACCACCTATAAGAGCACAGGGCATCATAACCCAGATGACAATCCAAATTTTTAATGGTATGAAAATCCCAAATCTTGTGTACAACCTGTCGTTACAAATTATTTTCACTCGCAATTCTGTACATTTCATCAGTCTTCATGTTCATTTATTGCTGAAATGAATCTATTATTTCAGATGGAAATAAATTTTCCCGTGCATATGGAAACCCTCCTCTGCCATTCTTCAACCACTGAATTAGCTATCAAATAATGTACTTAAAACCTTGACATACTTTGAATGAAATTAGTTATAAATTTCAATTCAGGCTTTAACAGTGATCAATATTAATCACACAAATTATTTTTCCATACATTTTATTAAACACTAAAAAATATTTCATATAAAAGTCACAGATCTTACATACTTTGAAAATTTTATGTCAAGTACAAATCTTCTGCAGAATAAGATGCTTTTCAAAACAATTATAAAGTATTATATGAGCTTCATCGTGTGTTATACTTAACCAGGATTAATGCACCTCAAAATTTGTCAACATCGAATCAATAATTCTGGATATGATACATGAGGATGGACACAATCTCCCCAAATCGTTTATTTTATTCATCTAATGCACAGAAAGATCAAACCAAGCCTTGAATCTGAACGAAGATTTTTCATAAACAACTGATTGAAACTAATTAATTACTAGCACTACAAAGTGAAACATACTCAGAAAGAACTTACACGCAATATAAACTCTTCATTCCACTGTGGATTCAGTGTCTGTAAGAGAAAGACCATCGTTTAGTTTTATCAGTTAATCCAAAACATAAGAATTTATTTGAATACCTGACACCCAAAATAACAGGGCACAGGACGTTCATATGATTTAAAATATTTGCATTTTCACAAGTTGTTTTAACAGGAACTTACTCATATAACAGGATTTGATGTTCAAATACAAAGATTCTCATAAATGAAATACAAGTAGGCCCCGATTTACGCCGGGGTTACGTCCCACCTCCTCATGGTCGTTACCTAAAGCGGCGTAAATCGAGGAAGAATTCTAATGTATTGTACTGGTGGACGAGGAGAAAGCAACTGATGCTGGCACTAGCTCTGCCTAGGTACCCACTTCCTATGCTGCGTTTATGCTTGCGTTTTCAACATTTCTTTTTATATATTTTTTTTCATTATTATTTTAAAAGGGCGTTAATGTGAAACAGCGTAAAATGAAGCGTCGTAAAGTGGGGCCTACATGTATTAAATAAAATATTTGAAATGCGATTCTTGTAGTACCTTTTTCTTCGTTTTTGTGAGAAATGAATCAACAGTTTCATCTCCATTAATTGTGTTGAGGTCAATTCTTACATAAGGATCACTGAAACAAGGAAATAAAAATTAGGCTAGCCTCTGCATCCAGACCGGCTCTGGGGCCCACCCAGCCTCCTCTACGATGGGTACTGGTGTCCTTTCCCGGGGGTAAAGCGCGGCTGGGGCGTGATGCTGACCACTCACCCCCATCTAGTGCCGAGGTCAAGAAAAAGTAGGAGCTATACCTCAGCTCACCCCAAGCGCCTGCATGGCACGCAGCGGGACAAACTTTACTTTTACAAAATGGAAGTGAGTGTCCAACTTCCCTCCAAAATTACATAGTAAGGTGTTTCATAATGTAAACTTTTTTGCTAAGATTTTTTAGGGTTATTAAGTCAAGGATGATGATATAAGCAAGACATACAGCATGCATGAAAAAAATGAAAAATACATATACAAAGTTTTTGTCACAGAAACTCAATGGAGGAGAATACGTGCTACTAAAACAACAATAATGAACTTGATCTTGAATAAATACAGCATGGATTCAATGCAATCTTTGGTGAACATAATGTTGAACTTTCAAGGACAACAGAGCTTGACTAACAGAGGGGAAAAAAGCACAAATCATATTACTAATAACGAGATTAATATGGGTACATTACATTGAAAAAAAAGTTCAGTACAATAACAATACTAAATAGATCTTACATCTGTGAGATAAGACATGAGGAAATCCTAAAATTTAATGACAAACATAACCATTAAATCGGGTTTTACCTGGCTCCAAAAATGTCTTTCTTTGCTAGCTGATGACCTGCTATAACTCTCAGTCTCAATGCACTTGTTTCATCCATCTGCAAAATAACAACAGCTTCAGCAATTTACATCATTCATCATTAATAAACAAATTTCCCTGTGTAACTAAAATAAATAATATTGTAAGATTTGAGGTTTTCACAGCAGTGAGTATGAAGATTTCTGTCTTCTGAGTTGTTGCGCTGTGTAGTCTGGTCGATGTTTACCAACGTTTCAGAGGTCATACTGCCTCCATCATCAGAGTATGAAGATTTCTGTCTTCTGAGTTGTTGCGCTGTGTAGTCTGGTCGATGTTTACCAACGTTTCAGAGGTCATACTGCCTCCATCATCAGAGTATGAAGATTTCTGTCTTCTGAGTTGTTGCGCTGTGTAGTCTGGTCGATGTTTACCAACGTTTCAGAGGTCATACTGCCTCCATCATCAGAGTATGAAGATTTCTGTCTTCTGAGTTGTTGCGCTGTGTAGTCTGGTCGATGTTTACCAACGTTTCAGAGGTCATACTGCCTCCGTCATCAGGCCCTGATCTTCATAAATAATATTCATGCCCTTCCTTTAGAGCTACTTAGTACCTGACATGCAACTGGTATCATGTCTCACCTACTTACCTCATCAGACTTTTCCCCTTTCATATGCAAAGACAAACCAAGTTATTGCTAATATAAAACCAATGATTACCAAAAAAGAAACTAACTTCACAATAAGAAATCTTCCTGGAGCAGTTGATACTTCTGCAGTTAGTTAAAAAATTTTTTTATAAAACTTGAAGGCCTGTAACATGTAAAAATAAAAAACACTGAATTCCATCCAAGGCCACCGAAAACCAGTCGACAACCTTGTAACCTGTTTCCAACAAGCATATGAGTAGTTCTTATAAAAAAAGTAGAATAACATGGCGATATTTCTAGGGGCCCAGGAGCAGCTGATAAGTTTGAACCCCATTACATGGATTATACCTCACACCCTCACCCCACTCAGTCGCAAACCTAATCACACCAGAAGAGCTCCAACATCCATTATCAATCATTTACGTTAAAAAATCTTTCACATAACACTGAAGTCACGTGATGACAGTTTACATCTATTTATTTATTTAGTTTTTTGTATTTTATATTTAGATTAAGATTATAAGTTCAAACAGATTAATAATATTTACAGTTAAATTTTGGTTGTCAGAAGGATCAGTGCCTGTGCACAGCATCCCCAGTATCTATGCCACTGATGTGGTCTCTTCTCCTGCGGCTTTCCAACCAAATGCTTATAAGCATTCTCCACGCTCAAGCATACCACTTGTTCCATTCATGACAAAACTCAAAGATCCAAAACACAGGAGCATATATTTTTAAAATTCCAATCTCAACATACTAATAAGAGGTTACACAATCCTGAAAATGTCTATAACAGATCTTTCAAACAGGTAATAAGCCTGTTGTTTAAGGCTGATTACGTATAAAGTAGATATATAAATATATGCATTCCAATCACAAGAAAAAAAAGTAATAACCCACTTAAGACACAAACAATTCGTTAAAGGGGGATATTCACTGATGTTTTGTATGAATATTTCCTTAATGTCAAGAGCTTTCACTTTTTTATGCTAACTGCTTAAGAAAATAAGCTACCTTCACTACAAAGATCTCAATGCTTCTGCTTCGCTTCACATCATGTCACAAATAAGTTACTGTTAGGTAAATGTATAATCTTGCATATTCTGTAGTTACTAAATTATTAAAATTTATATTCTGTCCTATTTCTTGCGATGGGTCATAAAGTCGATGTTTTTCTTACAAGCTCTTCATAAATATCTTAAACTACATGTTGACTTCAAATGTTTTGGATAAAAGAGTGAATTTTTAAATATTATTTTGACAAGCTTCGGCATCAGAGGGTTAAGAATGCGTATGATTTACTTCTGCCCCACCAACCCATAATGTTGTAGTGCTTAAACACATACACGTCTACCTTTACACTAACACTGTTCTTTATGCAAGAGTATGAAAAATGTAGAAACAAAACACCATGCATTTTTGCTATATCACAATCTGGCAGTCTCTTATCAATGCAGATAAAGGAGCAACAATACTTATCAGAGAGGACAATAGGCCCCTTATCCATTATGGCCATGGTAACCCAGAACTGTGAAATGTTGCTAACAAACATAAATCCCTTTCAAGGGTAAATATCATCTAAATCAGGGTGGTCCAAATTTTTTCCTCACTCAGGCCAGAAGTTTTCCTGTTAGACCCCAAGGGTTAAGAAACCCCTACTGTCACTGTTTTTGCATTGTCATTATCTTTAATAATACTTATTCAGAAATGACAAATTACCATTGCATATGATGAAATATAAATTTTTATTTAAATGAGCACAAACTACTATAGAGTTGTATATTATTTTAAATTTGCTCCTGCAACAGATCACAATTTTTTACCTGGAAAACTTACACAAATTATTTGAACTCTGCTACTTTAACAGCTTGTACCTGATACAATAACAATTTATACCAGTAGAAAGTACATCTTATGCTTTAAAAGTCAATGGCTTTAGTGAGAGCACTGAGCAGAATGTTCTTTTAAAAGTGATGGAATATTAACTTTACAAAAATGGGTTTGTATTCATCAGTAACAAATTAACAAATACTTTCGCGGGCTGGATCCGGTCCGCGGGCCGCCAGTTGGACCACACTGATCTAAATAATATTTAACAATTTGGTTTCTACTTCCAAGAAAACACACTGCAACACTGATAGAAAGCTCAGGATTTTAATGATTTTTATAAAAAGCTTTGCTGTTTGTTCTGAAAACCAAATGTGAACTATAGAGACACTACATGGGCTACACACCGAATTAGAGAAATTTAAAATAAGTGGTACACAGTAGGATTTGAGGTTTTCACAGCGGTGAGTCTGAAGATGCTGCCTCCATCATCAGGGCTAGTCATCTCCCTGATGATGGAGACAAGGACCTCTAAAAGTCAGCAAACTTCTACCAGACTACACAGCATAACAACCCAGAAGACAGCCATCTTCAAGTAGTATACATTTACTACTACCCTATAAGGGGTTAACCCTTGAAGTTGTTGGATTCAGAATAACAAGAATGTGAGTGCCCTGGTAAACGAGGGATTGAGCAAAACATTCTCAAGTCCCAAACCAACATTTCATTCTTGCCATGTGTTTGCAGGCTCAAGGCTAACGAGCAGCTGATAGTGAGGTAATCTGAACACCGGACTACTGCATAAGGTACGAGGCAGTCATAGTTTTTCATTAGAAGACCCTAATATAAACTGTCTATGGACCCAATGGGCTTAAAGAGGAAACAATACAGGCTGGGAACAAGGTTGTTAACTGACCAATGTATATTAAGATGGCACTTACATATGATGGGCCTCTTGGAAAGTGCCAAATGCAGCAAATATAGACAAGAGGAATCCTCATATCATACAATATGCAATGCTGACTAATGACTAGACATGGATCAGAGATCTTTTATTCTGTATGGCTACAGCCAATAGATAATAGGATGAACTTATTCAGACTGCTACTATTTCTAGCAGTGTAATAAGAGCTATGAAGGGTTTTAACACATCAGGGATGCATAATGGGACCATCAATAGTCTAAATACCTGCGGCAGCTGAAGTCCCTGAAAAGTCAACACCAGTAAAAATGAATATGTATATACAATTCTATTTCAACAGACCATCTTGTAGATATGAAACATGCACTTTACCTGTTTCATCATGTTATTGAAAAGCTGATTAGTATAAAATCGATATGACAAAAGCAGAGAGGGAAATTGCATCTCATAGAGAAAGGATGTGCTAAGATTTTACCATACAATTTTGAGTAAAAAACATTTGGTGAAATATAATCTTACACACCCAACCACTTGTAATGTATGTCCACATCTTTGATCAAGTACCAGAAATCAATCACTTGTACCCAAACACAACCTACATCACTTCAATAACACACAATCAGTCATTCCCAACTGTATTCTGCCGAAACTCAAATTTTCTCAAACGGTGGATTTCAATAATATTAACATTTTGAGCAACATCATGCATTCAATCATTTATAAAATGGTAAATGTAGAAGATGGGAAATGCATATTTTCTATAAAAAAAAGTAAAAACATTTTTGTTGTCCTTCGATGATTCAGTATTCTACCCAAATTCTCTAACAACTAATTATTTATTTTCTGCGAATCATATTATGGCCACTTGTCAAAGCAACACACTTACATCTTCAACTCCAACTGATCGCATATAACCGTATACATTTCTTGGAACCGAAAACTCACTCCGATTATTCTCAAACGGCATTTGTATTATTCTGAAATCACCAAATTTCCATTCCGATTTACAAGCGGAAAGGAATTAAGCTACTCCTTGAAAGGAACTATCCACAAATCGAAACCGACCACCATTACACCGTAATAAGTCAATCGAATATCTCAAAACCTTCAAATCACAAAGAAACTCAGTCGCTTCTTAGACTTGGCACATAAATTAATTTTAAAAATCAATATATTCTACAGACACGACTCTTTACGCCATGCTCTGTTTTCTAATCATTCTCCCAATGCCAGTGTATCTGTCGTCATAACTGACTTGTCAAACTGTTTATCACATGACGTCATAACCTTCTGAACGCTCCCAAATACTGCAATCCAAGGACTTGGACGCCTCATTTCTCCAAACCCGCCTTGCACAAAATCAATGTCGATTTGTTTAGAATAAAGTGCTCCCAGAATGCATGACCTTAATGTTACTTATAATTACTGCATAATTTGGTCTAGAGTTCAACAGGGTTGCTGGGTTTATAAAACTTGGCCGCAAATTATTATAAAACGATTACATTAACAAGCACCATGCTTAAATGTTGACTGTAAAACTACATCAAAACGTTGAGCATACATAGAATTATTTTAATTTACCATTTCTAGAGGACCATAAAGCGACCTTCTATGTGTATGGGGAAATGAAATCAGACTAGACCGTCTTCTGCTGGTCCAAGAATGCCGTCTCCTTGGGGGTGGCTCTGGGGCACCTGTAGGTACTTGTAGCGTACTAGACATCTTCCGATTTCACTTATCGCTGTTGTGCCATACTGGTTTCAACTGCCTAACAACAGCTTTCACAACATATCTCACACACCACCTCACTATGCTATGCGAAAACGCTCATCACTGCCAGTGTTCGCTGCAATGCCCCGTAACTTACCATGTGACTAACTCAAGGCCACGTTCCACTCAATTCCCGATAATTTGTTAGGAGAAAAATGCTTATCATTAGGAAGCACGGTCCTACAAGACTGGCTTCTGAAATGTGAATAATTGGGACTTACGCATAATTCAAAGCAACTCTGCACTACAGTTTGGATCAAAAACAAAAAGTGCCTGATGTTGCTAACATGTTAAAGGCTGAACCTGCATAATATTTAAGTGGAGAGGCGACCGCACCTAATTTCTTCCAACGTTACTCGTAATAAATATTACTTGAATTTTAGGTGTTGTTACGTACGTTGTCTCGATTGTATGGGGTATGACAACATACATATTCTTTCAGAGATAATAATGAGTTAAAATGTTAGCAGCAAAACACAGTTCTTGCCCCTCAAATATCGTTAATAGCTTCGTTTTTGTAAGCAGATACTAAATTAATGCCTTCCAAACCATTCACCACTCCCAAGTGTGTGCTTTGGTTGCATTCAATTTGCAAGTTCGTTAAGATTACAGGTCATTAACCTAGTGCCATTTGCACGAGTTGCCAACCACACTTGGAAATAACTAAAGCTCCAAATGGTAATGCAAATTTTAAGCTCTCGTGGTGAATAAATACACCAAAATGATTCATTTCCTCCCTAGAGAGTTTAAGATTCATAGCTTTAAAAGCAAATAAATGGTAGTAATTTTTATACTGGTGCAATAAATACACTTCCTTAATAGTTTGCAAAGTCCACATTCTGATTCAATGAAACAAGTGAAACAAAATATCGGTAGTGACCATCTACAGATATTTGTATTAATATTATACTTTCTTAATGTCTGCATACACAGAGTATGCTGACTTAAAGTCATGGTCAGAAATGTAGCTTCAACACAACCACCGGACCACAGAGAAGTCATCAAATAACAGATGCAAAAAGATTCCTTAAATTTGCATGCAGCCCAGACCTTGTATGATCTGAAGCTTTCACAGCAACCAAGTATAATGAATTCTTCTTGAGCTACTAGCTGTCAGGTGGTTGAAAGGTGAAAACATTAACATTTTGAAGACCATCTTCATCATCCTCAAGGTGCTGAAGTGGTTTCAGTTCCCTGAGGATGATCACCTGACATGGCTGGTAGCCCAAGAATTCATTATGCCCAAATCTTGCTGTGACTGTAATTATTTGTATAAACTCTCGAAACTGTTCTAGATAAAATATTTTTTATTTGATTTTGACTATTCCCCACTGTCACAAAAGTGTGGAACAGAATGTGCAGACATTACTGTAATGTTTCTCTTAATTCTGGTAGTACACATTCAAAATAAAATTAGAAATTATTGTGAAGTTCAACAAAATGTATATGAATTAAGTTTCCAATAAAATTGAAGTAGATTTGTCTGATGCATTTCCATTTCAAAATTACCTCAACCCAGTTCTTTTATTTTAGTTAGAACAAAAACATTTATCCACACTTTTTATTTGCAATACATAAAAAGAAAATTACAGAATGTGTGAACACTGAGTAAAAGAGTTTAAACAGAAAAACTATTTGATATTTCTTATATCCTATCACTGTTATTTTGTCAATTACCCTTGTGGCTTTCAAAATACTCCAGAACCAAAATTCTGTGCTCCTCAAATACTAAAATACAAAAATAATTACTCTAAAAAATAGTATGTGCTATGACATTTATTGGCTTCATGGCAACCTGTGGCCCAGGAATGGGCTCTGGCTTAGAGCCAAAGAATGTATAAATGTGGCCCTCATCAAACCATTTGTGAGAATGAAATTGAATGTAAACATTTTATACAAAGAATGCTTAACCTTTCTGATCACCTATCGAGGAGGGGGATTCTAATATGGACCCATTTACATTTTTAGTGGTAATACAGGACCCCCATATAGTTTAATCTAATATGATAAAGGCTATATCATTGTCTAGGAAATTTAATTATTTTATGGATGGTATCATGGAAATTTTAACATAAACAATTTTTCAGAAATGTTCAATTTTCTACCAAAGCAAAAGAAGGTCTCTTTAAAATTCCATCAACAGACATAAATAATTGGCTAAAAGATTGCTAAAAATAATAACACACCTACATTTATAATAAAAAATTAGATATTTAATTGTAAGAATTAAAGGAAAATACATAAAAAAGTTTGTACTAATGAGGAAACTTTTTGCCTAGAAAATGTATCTGCCAAACTACTGAATCTACCATATAAGATCTGAGGTATTCATGGTGGTGACGATGACGACGATGATGTTCTGGGTTTTGGTGTTGGTCTGGACTGGTCAGTAGACACCAGTGTTTGCTCTTTACTCCATTTCATATTGTCTCCAAAACACTGGCATCTACCAATAAGTCCACATGGCACTAAAATCCAGAAGAACATTTACAGTAACCACTAACGTATTCTGTTGTATCACAACCCACACATCCCAGTGAAACCACATTTCACACATCACACACTAGATCCACTGTTCCAATTGTCAGTCTTTAGGAAAAATATGCATTTTATATATTTTCGAAAGACGGTTCTCCCAGAGGCAATTGGGCTTTTGAGGTCTCTGACGCGACAAACGTGACTGAACTGTCTAAAGCACCATTATGTTCCCCTCTTTGTTCTGGAGCTACTTTTGGTTTCCTCTACAATTTATTTGCCTTTTAGTGGTTCACACGCGTTCTCTGCTCCTTCTCTACAGCCTGTGACAAATATCTTTGGGGGGCTGCGATGAGGACTGCTGAAGAAGCATTATGTCCTCGGTTTGAAGTTTCCTTCTGTTGATGAACAAGATGTCTTCAGTAGTCAGACATGATTCACTATACAAGCAATATACCAGAAGTAAAATAAACATCTTATCTGTCTTCGGTCATGTTTATAGAAATTACATCAGTTCCTGTAGCATAAAAATTATTATTTTGTTTGGCCTTGACTTCTGTGACAATTAAGATGCATTTGTGAAAATATCTCCGTTCAGAGGATGTACTCCTGTGGCATGAAAGCCATTTGCCGCAGTCTGTGCTGTTTTCAGCAGTTTCAATTAATCTTGAACAAAAACTTCAGCTAAACAGGATAGGACCAGTTGCTGGCAGAAAGCCACAATCAAATTTGCAATACAATAATAAACCTTCAACTTCCATAATGATAGGGAACTTATTGACTATCTGAGCAATTATTAGTTTCTCAACAAGAACAATGCTTAGTGTGTGTATAACAGTTACTGTACGTACAAATTTACCTTTTTATCTTTTCCTTTCTGTAAAATGCCTTCACTTTTTATAAATTGCGCAGTTTCAAAACATAATAATTTCATATCTGGACAGAAACTGTCCAACTGCATCAGTCTGAATCTCTACAATCTACAAGGCAAAACTGAATGTAAATTGCAAAGGATGATGACTATTATTACTGGAAACTGCAGATGTAATATGCTTTTTGTCAAGGGTTACTTATAAAGGAAATTAAGTAGTCAGGAGTAACTACAGTCTTAAGCTTAATGTTGAGTATGTGTACCGATATTTACCAAGACCCTGAAGCATTACCAATAAGACTCTAAACTGAAATTCCTGAGATTATAAGTCACCACCACATATCAATGCAGATCTACCTTCATTGTATAACATGAAAACAAATATCTATAAAACACCACAAAAATGTTGACAGTGGAACCAAGGTTCCAGAGAATCTGACGTAAATACGTCTCTGTAATGTGATGAAATGAAATGTAATAATTCTTATATAAGATAAGTTCCTGTGACATTCTAAAACGTTTTTACCAGCACAAAATTATCTAGTCTACGACGCACTTCTTCTACAAGCGATTCACAGCTCAGCTCTTTCCGCAATAACGAAAGCGGATTGTTGACGGCAGTAGCGTAACACAACAATGCCGAGTAAACAGATGACGTAACAATCAGTTTCTTAGGTAACATAACAATGCACGCAGGAGTTCATATAAAAGCTCACCATTGTTGTCGGTCCATATTTACATATTGTTGATATGGATCTTACACATCTTCGTTACGCCTTTTTGCCGAATGACCCTTCCGCATAGACGTATTTACGTCAAAAAGACATGCATTGGATCACAACCAAACAAAATTACCATATAGACACTACATGTAAGAAAAATCTTACTTTCCAGATATTTATGATATAAACACTTTGATACTTGCAACATGACCATAACTTGTTGCTCTATCAATGAAGTACAACAGTAAAATACTTAAAATTCTTACAAAACATTTCATCTTAATGCCCAAAATATGCCACCTCATTCTCCACCTCCTCTGACTTTCAATTACATCACTGCTTTCCCTTTGCTTTGAAAGTGCTATTATATGGGAGAACAGACCAGTATTACACAAGGTGGTTAAAAATGTAACCACCAAATCTAAACTTAATTATCTCTGCGAGTGATTAAAATTCAAAGAAACTTTGCTAACACACTGTAGTACTTGAGCCATTTGTTTATTATCAGTTTTCATTTGATTTTATTCAGTACCAAGCAGCGGATATTCATCAATGAAGAGTACATTCGATCATCAGAAAGGGAATCAGCATTAGACCACAGATACACACAATTTTCTAACCTCAACAAGAAAACTGATAAGACAGGATCAATTTTGGACAATTACTCTCAAAGTGGCAAGCCTTCAACAGTAAGAACTGAAACCAATATTCAAAACGTTCAAGGTCAAATACACTGAACATGTCATAACATAAATGAATTGAAATGCTGATATGAGTTGTACTTGAATCAGATTTTTATGCCTCATCATTTAAGTGAAACAAAGCGTCAAATTTTGTAGGTACAGTTTCGAACATCTGGACTATGTGTCGTTGGGATGAAGAGGAATAACAAATTTGGGCCCAAACGGAGAGCTGTACTCAATTCCAACCTCTCTGAACACCTGCAGTGGAAATGCCAAGTTACAAAGGTATATCTTGCCATTTTCAAGACTGTGAGCAAGGGGTAGGAGAGGGACAAGAGAAAATTTGGTATCAACTCCTGGTGTACCAGCTGGAGGCGGATCCAATGCCAGCACAGGAGCACGGTTCTCGTTAGCCCACTCTGCTGCTGCCCTGTATCGAGCCTGGTGTAACTGATTTCCCTGTTCACCTGCTAATGCCAGCACAATCAAGTCGACTGCAACTGTTGGCAACTCTGTAATGTCATACAGCAAGAAAGTTTTACGCAGATAATAATATTAATGAACATGTTATTTACTTCCAAAGTCCAGAATATGAATATGTATATACAAATCAAAGGATGATACATAACACTTCGAAAGCTCTGTTAATAAACCTAACAGACAACGTGAGTTATCTCATGGTTTATATATTGAATGAAACTGTTCCGCTAAATATGTAGAATGCATAAAATAAAATTTCCAGAAATTTCATAGCAATAAATAAAGTAAAATTTAAGACTGTAGACTTTCAAATATTCAAAGTTAAGAGAGAAGAGTACCAGCATGAATAATTCAAAACAGTGGGTAATCAAAAAAATCTTCCTTAATCTTAATGTTTCTGAGAAGCTAACCACAGCAATTAATTTCCAAGCTTCAATGTAATGGTAAACTTTGCCTTGTAATAAAGTAAGTAAAGTAAAGCTGTCCCTCTATACGCCATGTAGGCATTTGGGGGAAGAGGCGGTATAGCTCCTACTCACTCTTGACCTCGGCACTAGAAGGGGGTGAGTGGTCAGCATCATAGCCCGGCCACGCTTTACCCCCAGGGAAGGACCCTGCCACCCATTGGATAGGAGGCTGGGTGAGCCCCAGGACCGATCTGGACGCAGAGGGTAGAGGAAAAATCCTCTGCCCCCATCAGAAATCGAACCCCTGTCATCCAGTCCGTGGCCAGTCACTACAATGACTGAGCTATGCTGGCCCCCCTTGTAATAAATCTATTCAATTTTCTAAAAGTACATAAACTCATAACAAATAGGTATATCTGAATATGTGAAGTGTATTTAAATCACTGTGTTTGTAACTGTTAACTTAAAAACAGTTATTTCATACAAGTTTCTAGAAAATACTTGTAGGTGGCTTGTATCATCCCTGATCACTTTTACAGAATTAACTGGGATAAATGATCTAGTCATGAAATTCACAGATAGTTAACCCTTTCAATGCAAAGATTTTCCTTATACATGAATGGCAATGTACTGAGTTCCCTTCGTTCTTTATGATAAGTAGATGCATGTCATTGAACAAAATCTGTCGACGGCATCAACATACCACCATGCTTTTGATGAAATAATGCATTCAGACAGCCCTGTGCTGACAAGCATACGTCACAGAACAAAACATGTTGTCAACAGCAACTATCGTAACAAAGTATGACATAACTTATTAAACATAAATTCAAAAGTTTGTGACAATTTTTTGTCATCGTACCTTGTACAGTAGTAATGAGTTTATTGTTGGTGTGCCTAAACAGTGCCAGTTCATGGGTAAGCTGTGTTGTTAAATGTGTTGGATCCAACAGAAATACAACCGTCTTGACTCCGTGGCTAGCTAACTGACGAGCGCAGTTAACTGCGATGGCCCCCTGGCGATGTGAGCCACAAAGGGAAACAACAGTAGGCCACTGATGGACATTGTGTGGATTCAGCCTATAATAAAATTTCACATTCTAAGTAGTCACTTTATAAATTCTGAACATAATCATTCAAATTATATCAAATACTAAAACTAACATTTGTTGCAACATATGAGATAGTTGCAAATTTTTGAAATCTAGTTTAAGTAAAGGGAGGGACGTGGCAGAACTTTTATTCTTAAATGCATGACATCAGTCATACTAATGTAATGGCAGAGTGGTTAGCACTCCTGCTTTTTATGTGTGAAGTCCCAGGTTCAACTTTTGACCCAGAGATTTGCTATCCTGACTGTGGATGTTCATGCTTTTACTCACCCCTCCAGACAAATGCCAGTATAGTACATTCAAATAGACCATTACTACTTCCTTCAATATCATTTCAAATTCACCATTCATTAATCATCCCATCATTTGACACTGTATACAGCCTGCACTAGTGACAGTTTTGTTAAATAAAGCACAAATAAATAAATATATAACAGTCAAACTGAAAATAATTTTATTTAATAAGATTATTAAAATAAACTGTAATTTAATGTCACATCTGTATTATTAAAAGCAACATTCATTCAACACTGATTCATTTAATAATGGTGTCAACTGCTTAGGTCACGCAACAGTAAATGAAAAATAACAGAATAATGATGGTCATTTGTAAAGAATGCAGAAGTCGTAACAGATTTATGATCTGAAGATTTCACGGCAACAGTATAATAAATTCTTCTTGGGTTACCAGCCATGTAAGGTGGTTTATTGAATAAAATCAATAAACCATCTTAAACAGCTGGTAGGTTGAGTAGAATTCATTATGGGAACAGATTATATTTAAGATACTATTCCAGCATTTACCTGAAGAACCCAGAGAAACCATGAAAATCTTGATGAAAGACTCTCGGGTTACAAGCCGCGTCAGGTGGTTGAGTGGTGAATAAGCCATATCTTCTGCCAACATTTCGAGAACAATCTCTGCTCTCATCCTCAGGGCTGCTGCGTAACAAATCTGATCCTTCATAGCGCGTTCGCCATGGGAACTCCCATGAGGATGAGCAGAGTTTGCTCTCGAAACGTTGGCAGAAGATATGGTTTATTCACCAATCAGCCACCTGATGCGGCGAGAGTCTTAACATCAACTTCAGTCGCCACGAAAGCTTTACTTTATATATGAAAATTTTATCAGGATAACAAGTATCCTTGCCAAAAGTCAAGTCTACTGTACTGTAACTACATCGTACATATGAAAATGTATTTTATTACATAAATTATCTGCTTACCTATGTCCACCACCAAGCAACTGCAAAGCCATTTCTGTAGCAGCTCTTCCCATAAGCTCAGCTTGGCGTTCTTCAGTTAAACCCAGTCGCTCAGCAACTAAGAGCAACTGGTGGCGTGTATCTGGCGTTACGCTTGGAATTACTAAGCCATCATCTAATAAACAACACAGTACCAGTATAAGAAAACTAATAAAACCTATTGCAAACAAAAGTGAATGCTACTGAAACAGCTGTTAAAATTACTGACATTAAAATATATGACTGCTAGAAATAATTTCAAATCTCCCAGAAATCATAAAATAATTAAAGTCATACTCTGAAAAAAAGGATGGAGGTGACAGCGAATTCCCTTAAACAAAAGTTTATGACATACCAAAAGAAACAAAACAAAGCAGATTGTTTAGCAGCGTCTATGTAAATGCTAAAGCAGTTAATAAAGAGTACTACATGGAATTTCAATGGACCTGAACATTTTAATTTCCTATTTAACACCAGTACTTACTACTAAATACAAATACTGCAATAATTTCCCATGTCTGATGACTGTTTTTGTTAGTTGATTATTTTTAAATATTCCTCTACCTTCTTCCCCCAACTTTGAAGATTAGGATCAGGATGGAAACTGCAGTTTTCCAGAAGTAACAAGTCCAGAACAGAACATTCATAAGATTCACCTTTGCAACACTCATGACCAGTGCAAGTTTCTAAAAAAAACTGCTCACAGCCAATTATGCACATGCCGAGGTCGATGGATTTTTAAGACTGATAAAAATCTGTAGCACAAATTTGTTCAGAGGGGAAGTAAAGAAGGCGGTCCCATGTCGTAGATTTACGGCATGTAAAAGAACCTTACGAGCATGAACGAGATGTTCCGTAAGCAAAATTCAGCAGCCATTTCTCACCCAAATCTCTTCTGATTCACTACTAGATGGATCTGGCTCACAAATTCAGGATTGAGTAGAAATTGTGCAGAGGCAGTGGGCTTGTCACTCACTACTTATAAATGCACGCTTAAAAAGATAAAGAAACCTCCAACATGGGAGAACGCCAAGGATCGGCTCGGGCTGTTGTGCCATAGTCAGTCAGATATACAGTCTTAACAGCAAACGTATGAACTTTGTTTCACTGCAGAATTCATAATATGTCAGACATTCATTTGTATAAACACAGACTAATGCTTCTGATACAATATGCACTAGATTAAAATAAGCCACTAACATCCACCCCGCCCCCTCCTTCAACGATCTCTTATGCGATGTCACCCATCGGCAGAGTTTTATCGAATGTGATGAACCATCTTGGTTAATTTTGTGACACTGTGTAAATGTCACAGATTATGACTATTACTGTAACATACACACTGATGATTATGAACGGTGAGATAAGAAAGGGACAGAATAATGCTCTCATGGCCTATTTTATGGTACGTCACTTCTGACTGGGGGAACTTGGGGAACAACAAAAACAGAGCCTTAGTCTGAACTGCTGACGCTGATATTCACACTTGAGGACTTCCTGAACATGAAGCAAGAGTACTAATTACATTGTGATGATAAGCATTATGAAATGGACACTGATTATTACAGCTAGAGGACACTTCTATCCTCTCCGCAAAAACCGGCTACATGGATCGGTTAATCAGGGAAGCCATCGAGATCGAACTTCATCCTGATAACTTTAACAGGGAAGATGGACTTCACCTGAGCCGGTCCTGGAAGCCTCTTATCCACACACTCCGAGGACTCCGAGAACGAGCAAGAGTGCGCCGCCAGAACCAACCAGACCACT
>NW_019060396.1:0-52693 GCF_000696155.1 Zootermopsis nevadensis | reverse complement strand
AGGCAGTATGACCTCTGAAACGTTGGTTAACATCGACCAGACTACACAGCGCAACAACCCAGAAGACAGAAATCTTCATACTCTGATGACGGAGGCAGTATGACCTCTGAAACTTTGGCAAACATCGACCAGACTACACAGCGCAACAACCCAGAAGACAGAAATCTTGATTATTAGTTAGTTGAAGTTGACCTTCTTCCCAGACGTTGCACCATGATATCTGGTACAAACTGACTGACGTTTCAGAGGTGCTTACTACTCCATCATCAGTCAATTCCTACCAGACTACATGGCACAACACCCCAGAAGACAGTGATCTTCATAGCTGTCACTGTTAGAACCTGAACTCTCACCAATTAGTTCAGAACAAGACTAAAGTGACGGTATGTAAAAACTGAAAGAAAATTGTTACAAGGAACACGGGCAAATTCAAATAAATCCTTACCAGTGACATATTCCTTCAAACCAGGTGTAGGCACTACCACTTGCCTATACATGGCAGGAGTACTTTCTATCACATTCTGATCATGGCGATATTTTTGTGAGCGCCTGCTTGTGTCAGCATGACGAACAATGTCTGGTCTTTGCGCATTTATCTCATCATAGACAGCCTGTGAACAGTTTTATACGGCAAAGAACCATCTTCAGGTGTATAAAATTATATAAACTTAAATATAATTTCTTAAATGCAACTTTTAGTCAGATGTTTATCAGATTTCAAATGATGTTTTCTTCTAGATTTATTGTATTTTTAATATCGTATTCGAAGTTGTTCTGTATATGTACGTCGTGCTTAACATGATTTTGTGTGGGTGAATGTTTTGTTGTTGTTTTTGTATCATCCAGAAATGAAGTTGTGGAGGAGTTACGTCTATCTGGAAGTATTGCCGTGTTTGTTGGCTAAATATATGCTTTCATTCTTGCGACTTAATTACGATTCAAGCACACCATAGCAATTGAAATTACTTCCTACAAAACTACCAAAATATTCTCAGTATAAACTCTGCATTTTCATGGTTTCAAAGAAAAAAACTGATACTGCTGTGTCACCTGAAATTAATGCACAGTTTAAATCAATATAAAGGTAAAAAGTGAAGACCATGTGAAAATTGCAATACTGTAAACGCAAATGTCATACGTATTAATACACGTTTTAATATATTGAGACTCCTGATTATTTGGGTTGGTTGGGAAATACAGTTTCCCAAATAACTGAAACCCTGCAAATCTGCAAAACTTAAAGAAAAATATGCAAATGTAACAAATATGTAAGTTGATTTACAGACAAACACTACTTAAATTTTTAAATATTTACTAATAACAAAAAGGATTTTATATAAAATTTAAAAAAGTGTATACAAAGTATTTTTTTAAAAAAGGATTCCAATGGACAGTAATAATTGTCTACTGTCATAAACTTCAGGTTTCAGCAACAATTTATTTGTGTTAACGATAGTTGTGGGTTATCGGGACACATCGCTTTAAAAATAGGTTAGGTTAGGTTAGGTTAGTTGTCATTTATTGAAATAAAATATAATAACTTTCAAGTATATGTCATTTATCCACACACATTAACCTAACCTAGCCTAACCTAACCTACTTTTTAAGCGAAGTGTCCCGATAACCCACAAGTACCATGTAAACACTTTAAATAGTATGTCACTGTTATATTAATTCCCTTCTTTTAAATATTCTAACGTTTACAACAAATTTTCTAAATTTGTTTTTAGTTTACTTACAAACCAGACAGAACCTGGTTAATCCACCCCAAGACAATTGGAAGTCTACTGACCTGTTTATTAAACAGGGCCAAATTCTTCTCAAAATCAAAATCTTGATCTATGATATTGTCTATCGGTGTCCCAAAACATGCTTCGTCTTTCTCCGACCACCTCTGGCGAAATCTGTCCTTCTTGCTTGGTGTGCGGTTTACATCACATGCTACAAACAAACAACTTAAAAAAATGTCATAAAATGAAAAGAGTACTGGTATTAAAGAACTTAGCAAACACATTACTGTACTAACAAAAATTATAACTTTCATTTATTTGTTTCAAGTCTGATAGCAATAGCCTTTGAGTGAAGTTATGTTACTCTTCATAAAATATTAGTGAGATGATCAAATGAAGGAGGGTGGGATGGGCAGGACATGTAGCATGCATGGAGAGATTATAAATGTGTGCAAAACTTTGGTTGGAAAGCCTGAAGGGTGAAGACCAGTTAGAAGGCCTAAGCACAAATGGGAGAATAACATTAAAATGGATCTTAGGGGAATTTGAATGAAGGGTGAGAATTGGAGTCATCTGGCTCAGGATAAGTACTGGCGACAGGAGCTCAAGAACATGGTAATGAATCTTCAGTTTCCATAAGAGGCAGGAAATTTATTGACTAGATGAGTACACTATTAGCTTTTCATGGAGTTAGTTAGAATGAGGTATTTATGTTACAAAAAACCATATAAAGTAGAGGTTATGGTAAACAATCTGAAACACAGATCTTCTGTTAAATAATTTCTTAGTAACAGATCAATGCACATACCACAATGTTTTATTTAATGTATGATTTCTGAGGGATATTTTGTTGCACCGTACAAAGGTCTCCGAATATATCAACATACATTATAATGATACAGACCATTGGGTGTATGTACGCCACAGTCTTCTGCAGATTTACGTGGAGAATCTCTCATTTGAGTCCCTTTAATGGAAGCCAAACTTTCACTAACAGAACGGCCAGCACGCTTAGGAACTGGCTTTTTTACGGCTACTGTACTGGAAGATGGTCCAGTTACCAACGCATCTGAAGCTGCTTCAATTATGGAAAGATTATTTATATCTGAACCTCTGAAACAGATAAGAAATCCAATGAGTTCGCATAGAGAGTTTCTACAGGCTTTGAAATAATACATGCACTTACAAAGTACAGGAAATAAATTTGGTAGCTGAGTTATTGCACAGTCTTTATGCTAAGGGTGATCACTGTTTGGCTGTTGCAAGTCAGCTGCAGTGATAAACTGGCTTTAGACCCCTGTGCAATATTCACAAACCATAATTTTTAGTCCCTGGAGTCAAAATAGTGGGGCAAGTCAGTGAAATTGTGTGCTAAACTTAATGGCTCTGCACAGGAGCTTTTAGTATTCTTACGCCTACCTAAGTTTAACTTCTGGAAGATGGTAAGGTATTCCATTTTTAAATGCCTTTTTTAATGTTATGGTCTGTTCCTCTCGATCTACACTAGAAATCTGTCCCTGATACGAGCCCAAATCATTTCGACACGTAACAGAGACTGTATAACCAACGTACTGTTCCACCATATCCTTCGAGTAATTTAATAATTCAGGTTTTCGATACACTTTGCAATGACGAAACTAGATTCTAGGTTCAAACTAATGAGCCGATCCCAAACACTACCCTTTCACCACAGAAAGTCTTCGTCTTGTGCTAAGCGCAGATGTCAACACGCGTACGTCATTATTGTTGCTGATAGATTGGTAACCTGCGTTGCAAGGGAAATTATAATATCGAAATCCAAAACAGCCACACTGAAGCTATGTGCTGCCACCTTCAAACTGGGGACGACACGTTTTCGGCGACGTTAGCTCAATCGAAAATAACAGCTTTATAACTCCTCTCAAATTTTGCTCACAACACACCAATGTTGAGCCTCTGATATTGCAGATCTCAGTAAAAGTAAAGTAAAGCTGTCCCACTACACGCCATGTAGGCGTTTGGGGGGAGTGGAGGTACAGCTCTCTTTCTTGACCTCGGCACTAGATGGGGGTGAGGTGGTCAGCATCACGCCCCAGCCGTGCTTTACCCCTGGGAAAGGACACCAGTACCCATTGGACAGGAGGCTGGGTGGGATCCAGAGGCGGTCTGGACGCAGAGGCTAGAGGAAAAATCCTCTGTCCCCGTCGGGGATCGAACCCCAGTCGTCAAGCCCGCAGCTAGTCACTGTACTGACTGAGCTATCCCGGCTCATATCGCAGATCTCAGTACTCTTATAAAAGTGAATACTTCAACGCACCTGAACTAGTGTAATCAGTACCTTATAAAAATAAAAGATTCAACAGCAAAATGTGCTTAGTGTACACAAGTTACATCCACAGATAATTATAATTGTTGACAGCGGATGATACAGAAAAGTTGAATCAAGTATGTTTGTTCACAGACAATTGTATTTCAACTTGTATTTACTGTTTACCACTTTCAGTTGAACCTAGATAAGAATTGTTTTATATTCATTTTGCACAAATTCAGTGTTTATTGCTTACCTTGATGGATGTTCTCACCAATATTAATATCAAGTAAAAGCTCATATCTATACCAGAGTGCAGTTATTATAATAACATTCAAAGTAATGACTGTAATGTAGGAAGCTTCTTCGTTGAGAACATTTACCTGCCAAACAGATAAGCCACTTAAAGTAAAAATAGCTTAGGACTTATTTATTTAGTGTTCTGTCTGATGACAGGTCCATATGAACAGGATCCTTCCATCCTTTTCTCGGACTGGGACCTGTTCATATACGTTCTTGGCAGATGATCCAGAAGTGGTTTGCCATTGCCTTCTTCTGTGTGTGAATGGAGTAATTGTTGGGATGCCACGGAGGAAAACTCCGTGTTGCCTAGACCACGGCCTTGCCCAACACAAGTTATAAATTCGGGCACCGCTGGGAATATCTTGTCACTTTGCATTTTGTCGCCTCTTCTAACTTCATCATCCATACTTTACCCACATTCCAGCTAGATGTGTATCACAATAGCATATGCTAAAATCCTGAAGTCCAGCCAGTACCATGATAGTACAGCGGGTTTAAATCTGCTATTCCTATTTAAAGCAGGTTGTGCGTATGTCTTTATTATATAAAACATTCTTAAACTGATGTGACATGACATGCTATAAAAATACTAACTGGAGAATGCAGACATAATGTTTGTAACAAAATATGCAATAAAGTTTGCTATGATAAATATGGGACAATGGGTATTACAGATCTATATTTTCTCAGAAAAAAATCACCAAAAAAGGCAGCTAATAAACAATTATCAAAGTACTAAAAGCAAAATACATGCATTCATTCATCTGAAACCTCAAAGATTGTCCCTACAGATTAATTATAATCTAAAAGAAGACAAGTTTCCCTACTTGATATCCTTGTTAAAACAAACTTTACAATGTAGACTTTCCTCAAAAAGTACATGGTTATCTTCTGCTTTGTGACACCCTGTGGATACAAGTGGTTTGGAAAAACACACAGTAAAGGTGGAGGCAGTACGTTCCTCTGACATGCTCATACCCACCTATAAGTTCACAGGGCATCACAAACTAGATCACCATGAACATATTCACTGCCATTAAGACCTCAGTTCTCATTCCTTGAAAAGTTAAAGTACCTCAACTGCGCAAGAAATTCTGTCTTTATGCAACTTAAATTTTCATATGCATAGATTTTCAATGTGACCCCATTCCTTGTGGTTCTTCTCCTATAAGGCTCTCCGGTACGTATTCAGTCCATGGCGTCCTCAATTCTCCTCTTCCATTCAGTCCTATTCTCTGCTGCCTTCTTACAATTTCTAATCCTCAGGAGCAGTGTGGCATCCGTTTGAACTGCATCCTCCCATCTGTTCCTGGGTCTTCCAACTGGTCTTCTTCTTCCAATACTTCCTTTGAATGCCATCTTTGGAATTTGGATGTCGTCCATCCGAATCAGGTGACCTGCCCATTGTAGTCTCTTGATTTTTATAAATCATTCCTTGTGGTTTTCTGACAAAAATCATGAATGCAGGTCTCATATTTCTGATATATACTACATGTCCTGCCCATCTTATCCTCTTTAATTTAATTACCTTTGGAATCTTATGTGAAGCTCCTCATTATGTAACTTTCTCCAGCCACCTGTTACTTTTTCTTTCTTATGTTCAAATGTTCTCCTAACTACGTTTTCAAAGGGGAAGCTAGGTGTTACATTTGTTAACATTCTGGAGGTAGGTTACAATAAAAATAAATTCCACAATTGTAAGGGAAGAACATAAAAAATACAATGTTATATAATGCAGTAATTTAATGCTGAACCCTCAAGGCACAGCAGGGCTTCCACATAGTGACAGAGTAGTTGAAAGTGATGGGCTGGCACGTTGCCTTCCTCTCTCATGCGGATTGGGTCAAAGTTTGTGTACAACAAAATATGATCTAACACATTTGATTGTGTTACAGCTATGAATATGAAAGTCTGGTTAAAAAAACCTAAAAAGGTGCTTAAAAATAATAAGCTTATGTGGTAAAATGTGTCCATTCTCTTCAATTACATTAATGTCAGCAATGACAGCGACTCCTCCATTTCCGCCTCAGAAGCAAATTACAACGCAGACATTGGTGTTGAGGTAAAAACCAAATGCATGTAAATAACTGTCATTACTTTGCGTTCCAAGTATCAGTCAGTATCTTTATTATGCACTGCCTTTAGCATAGCAAAGTACTGGTACGACGACTGTATCACCTGCAAATAAAATGAAGAATTGCATTAGTGGAAATGGAAATTAATCCCTGTTTAACCTAACAAAAGAGTTAAAAATGCATTGTTAAACATGGCCATACATATATTCTTTATTGAAAGCGGAGATATCAAATAATTCAACTCCTAAACAAAATTAAACAATATATTAAACTTCTACCAGACTACATGGAGTAAAATGCAGAAGAGGGCCATCTTCAGTCTCGCTGACATGAAAACCTCAAATCTTACTCATTCACGAACCTTAGGCCATTGTTACACCACATGATCTGAGGTCACTGTCATTCAACAAATAACAACAAAATGCCCTCTACCATGTTTCTACTGCTGATTGTAGCAGACTGAAAAGTACAATTTTAGACTACACTCCAATAGCATAATGTCGATGCCAAATTTAATCAAAATCCATTCAGTGGCTCTTCAGTTTAATCAGATGAACAGACAGACAGACATGGCCAGCCCATTAGGTGTTCTTTGCAAAAGCCAGAACATGATGAACGCGTAATAAGAAATTAGAACAAGAAAAATAGCAATTATAATATGTTTCTGGTTACATATTATGATGGTACTCTACCAGAAACCAAAAAGAAATTCTCCTCTCCAAAATGTCTCCAGTCTGAAACTCATTTGTCTCCGCAAGACTTGTAGCAGAAGAACTATTACTAAATAACTTGTAAATAACTGTGTCATTACTTTGCGTTCCAAGTATCAGTCAGTATCTTTATTATGCACTGCCTTTAGCATAGCAAAGTACTGGTACGACGACTGTATCACCTGCAAATAAAATGAAGAATTGCATTAGTGGAAATGGAAATTAATCCCTGTTTAACCTAACAAAAGAGTTAAAAATGCATTGTTAAACATGGCCATACATATATTCTTTATTGAAAGTGGAGATATCAAATAATTCAACTCCAAACAAAATTAAACAATTAAGAGAATTTGAATGATTTCAGATGCAGTTCATAAATTCATACATTTATTTGCCTCTTGATAAACAGCATGTTTTTGCCTACTACCAATATATGTAAATAGTCGGCCATCCATCGTACCCTGCTTCTCCCAAATAGCCCATTGTAGAAAAAACGGCAAATACAAAATATGTTTCTTGCGCAGAGACAGCCCTTGGAAAATTATCTATATTTAATTCCAAAAATTGTCACAGGGATGTCCTTAAGTTTACGGTGGCAAATAGTTTCTAAATGACACGTCACTTCTCTTGCAGAGAAAACCCTGAAGAGAAATTTATTTTGCCTATATCACATATTATGAACAGTAAAGATGACTGTCTTCACTCATTATTAATCTCAGTATTGGTTGCAGGCGTGTGGTCAGCTTCACAGTTTGTCCACTTTACTTCCCAGCACCAATTGGACTGGAGGATGAGTAGGTCCCAAAATTGGTGGCAAAGAAAATTTTGTTCCCACCAGCCCACAATCCATTACTGACAAGCTATTCCAGCTATTTCCATTTTACTTACTTTTGTAAAATTTTCAAGAGTCAAGGTTGAGAAACCTCCAGCTGTGAGCTTCACTTGTCTCTTGGCTCTTTCCATTAATATATGCAGGTGTTTCCTGAATTTGATATTTGTAGTGTACCACTCACAGTGATACGCAGCATTTAAAGTCTCAGAACTCTGTAATATAAATGTGATGTAAAGCAGAGGGCAGTAATATATAATACAAATTAAGAAACACATTTTCATTTAACTCAGACACACCAAACAAACAAAAGCAAAATGGGTTAACATATTACAAAACTAAACTCTGTACAAGGACAACCAATCTAAAAATTCTGATACGGGACATAAAAAATTTCTGTCACAAAAGAAAATGCCTGTATCCCAAGAATGAAAATTTGTGATGACTTCTGATACGGGACATAAAAAATTTCTGTTATAAAAAAAGAAAATGCCTGTATCCCAAGAATTAAAATTTGTGATGACATCTGTATCATTCATGGATGCAATGGAGAGACCAGTTTTATTACATATATTTTGAAAACTCTAAAGAAGAAAGAAATTTTAAGAATCATACTGGACAACAGAATAGGCCAAACTGCCTAATACAAGATGAAGATTAAGAAAAACAGTATTTAATATCATGATACTGATAATCCAATATTCTTTGCCGAGGTCACAATCAGTTTTCAGTATCTAAATATGGGTTTCCAAAATATATAGAAATAATGCATGTAAAAATTTAAGGGACTGATAATGAATATTCTCAGAATATGCTCAAAACAAGACTGGAGAAAAATGTGACAGTGCCCAAAATCCAGTTATGTATGACATTTCTGTATTCATCATGAAAATTATTGGTGGCTGCAACTGAGAACCAGACTCACACAAAATATTCTTACCGCTTCCAACAGTTCCCCTCCAAACCAATAAAACATTCCTTGCTCGAGGAGAGCTGATACAAACGAGCCGCATAACGTCACAAACTTAGTACCCTCGCCATGAATCGGAATCTGAAATGTACAGCGTAATTTCACAAAGTCAAAGGTACCTACACACTTTTGGAATCCTGTGACTGTGTTAGCCAAAGTCAAGATGCACGTGGAACAGTGAAAATAGATATATTCAAACCCAAAGTTTCCCTTGTATAAGTTGTCAATACCAAACTTTGCCACCTCTAGCATTCCCACAGCGAAAACAAAAATGGAAGCTTACATCTGTTCAGATACGGCACAGTGTGTGAATTTTTTAAACTCCAGTTCCCAGACTGATGGTTGGGATGAGGTGCTCCAATTTTGTAACCAGACCTCACAGCAATGAACTTTCATGTTGCAGAGGGTTTAACAATAGACTGATTACTGCTGGGATGCCTGCCGCATCACTGGTGGTAGCCATACTGATGTGTTATAATTGGATTACGTCCACTAAAGCTTAAGATTTCTATAAATATTGGTAAACAACTTCTTGTATGTGAGTGAGAGGTTACAATTCTAGGAAATTGATTCTACTTATCATTCAAAATTAATTTTACCTCAAGAAGTGAACCACTTGAATTCTTTTGTCAATAAAACAAAATTTTAAAATACAAACAGAATGTTCCTGTAACTCATACTACAGACCTTTTGTCAATAAAACAAAATTTTAAAATCTCAAAACTTACAAAATTTTAAAATACAAACAGAAAGTTCCTGTAACTCATACTATGCACCTAACTGCAAAATTTTAACTGCAATCCAGAAATGAAACATGCCAAGTGTTTTCAGAATGGTGTGGCCAATACTTCACCCACAACTGTTACAAACTGCTCATAACAACTGCTCACACAGCAAATAGTTTGGCCATATCCATACCTCTCTCACAATGTCATTAACTTTGTTCTATATCACAACAGTAACATTTTACAAACCTTAAAATTTGACTTCTCTGTATATCTAAATACATAAAATTAAATAATGTCTGTTTTCAAGTATCTGCTGAATCAGCCTGTCTGATTCTAACATTGATGGAAGTAATAGTAATGGCAAATAGAATTAATGTTTCCCCCCTGCCTAAGAACAGCCTGAAGGTATATGGAGGTAATGTAGGTCAAGCTTCTGACTTGGCATTAGCTGCGAGTGGTCAGCTTCACATTTCGACCACTACACCACCAGGGAAAGGGCTTCCATTAACCAATGGATAAACCCTACAAACAATACAAGAAAACTTCCTGCCATACCAGGAATTAAAATCTGTCATTCTGCCCATAGCCAGTTACTTCACTGATCGGGCTATCTCAACTCATGAACAATGGCATCTGCTTCTGTAAAACTTCAGTAATCAGATTTTCTGCGTACAGTTGGTGCTGTAATGTTCATGACAACTTTCATACTCAAAAAATCCCTGATGGACTACCTGGTTCTGAACCGAAGCCCGTGCCATAAAAAGACGATGTCTAACCGCCATAGCTATGGTACACCCTTCAACAGTCTGTCTATAATAAATAAACATGTAAACCAATTATAAATATAAAATAGTGAAGAAAGATTGCTACCCTGGTATATTTGGAATCAACCATTAACTCACCACTGACATTTGAAAGCCTAACACACAGTAGGCAATCACGCTACCAAGAAGCTGCATCAGCATGACTGGTTTTAAAAAAGCTTCCAACTTCTTCACAAAGCTGTAACATATTAATAGACTACATTACAGTGTAATCTGCATCAGTGGTGGCCGATACCAGGCATGTCACAAACAGCATTCGAATTCCAAAAATATACATATTATAATCTCTCAAAATGAAAAAAATAAAATAAAAATGAGAATATTGCAAAAAACAAATTAAGAAATGGTTGTTTACCTGCAATTCTAAACTCTTAACACCTGATTTTTTTTTAATATCTGGCTTGTAGAAACTAATCAACCAAGAAATTAACAAATGTAAGACTTGAGGTTCTCACAGCGGTGAGTATGAAGATATCCGTCTTCTGGGTTATTGCGCTGTGTAGTCTGGTCGATGTTAACCAACGTTTCAGAGGTCATACTGCCTCCGTCATCAGGGCAATATGACCTCTGAAACGTTGGTTAACATCGACCAGACTACACAGCGCAACAACCCAGAAGACAGAAATCTTCATACTCATCGCCCTGATGACGGAGGCAGTATGACCTCTGAAACGTTGGTTAACATCGACCAGACTACACAGCGCAATAACCCAGAAGACGGATATCTTCAAATTAACAAATGACTAAAACCAATCAATTCCTAAGTACAGGATCTTCTTTGAAACGTTTTCTGTTACTCAGCAAGAGATTATCTGCTTTAAAAGGACCTACAGAATCGTTACTTTTAAAAATAAAAAATAAAATGTCTGCATGTAAAGTTCAAATAATGTTATGATTCATTATATTGAGACATCAAATGATTCATAAGTTGGTAAGACATAGTAACAGTCCTGAATATTTATGAATTAGATATGTGTTACTCGCATAAATTTTGTTTAGGTTGCACTTGTCAGAAAACATATTTCTGTAACAATTTAATAAAAGATAGAATGTGGCCATGTATCTAACTTGTGGCCTGGACTTTTATTTGGGCGATCTGCATTATCTCATTATTATGTTCCAATTCTGTCATGATATCAGCAAAAATCCTTCGTAATTAACAGACACGCTATAGTTCTTGGTCCAGCCTCACCTCAAAATGACTTGGTGATGCTGAACGCAATTCTTCAGGATGTGTTGCATCGGTCTGTCTAACTTCTGTTCCATTGACGCAGACTGCATTTCTCTTCCATCATTTCTAATTCCTTTACCTGCAGAATTATTACAATTTACAAAGTTAATATGGAAGAAAAACATTCTAGAGTACGGAACTGATACCTTTTGAGATCACATAATGGAAACAGGTTGCAGATACGATCTACTGCTTAGCATGTGGATGGACACTCAACAAAGACATTAAGATTTAAAAGAGGGTTTCTCAGTTCTGTAATCTCATACATCACATTTAACTGTCTTTCATAATATACAAAGCTCCTACTTGATGCTACAACATGGCTGGCAATATCTATTATCATACACTGAGCCATCGCTGAGTAATTGTACTTACCTAATTTTGCTTCCCATTAAAAGTCTGATTACTGTTCAGGTGATGTATACACATGGTTCAGTTCTAGTCAAGATGGCTTACAAGACTATGGGGAAATTAGCTATTGTATTCAAGTAAAGACTTTCAAAACAATATCTGTATTAAGTATTTACCGTGGAGTATATGCCACTCAAAATATTTAGGTTTTGCAGTAACATAATGTAATGACAGGCTTCGTGCCACATAAAAAGTACTTTATGACCAAAGATAAACTGGATTCAATTAGAAGGCCTGACTGACAAGCAGAAACCAAACTTGCTGTTGTATATTATCTTTTGAGACACCCGTAAAAACAGTTGGTGAACACGAATTAAATAATGTTATGTCGTACTGCAACATTTTAGTGATACTTCTGGGCCTGACAATTATGGGTTATATTTCTGTCCCTTTATGCAATGAAACAATAAAAGTAATAGTTTCATAGGGTGGAGTGCATCATACCACAGAAGCATACCAGAAGAAGATAGAACCAAAGGCAAACAAGAATTGTAATGAGGAATACGGCAGATTCAAGTTAACTGGGCCATCGGTTAATCGGGGCAGCAGTTTATTTGGGACAAATCTTAAAGAACAAACCTTTTTAACTCTTTACGCGGAACTTCACATTTTCGGTGCAAAGTGTTCTAGTCCCGATGTGTCCCAATTAAGCGGAATCCACTGTATTTGCACTGAAGTTAAGTATGGGAATGTCACTTCAACAAGTTTGTGAGGAATTTGCTGTAATGTGTAGCCTACTATAGTAAATCAATAGATTAGAAAAGGCAATTTGTTTGGGGGGCAGCACTATCTGAGAAAGAACAGAGCCTGGTCTTAGAATTTCCAAAATGTCCTGAATGGGTATTTCTATAGCATAAGTGAAATATATGGAATCTGGGTAAGAAGTTCCCTTCAGAGATGTGTAAAAATGTTAAAATGTGTCAGGATAAATTCTCTGAAGACATAAAGAAATGCAAGGCTGCTGTGACTAGGAAGGTAATAAAAAATTACTTTAATGGTATGTCCAATTTCATAACTGGGTTACTTTTTACGCAAGCTGCTTACACTTAATAAACATTTTAAAAATTAATCTGACTGATCCATTACACTCCTGGACTGGAACAAAGTGTTTTCTCATCCAAAAGTGTGGGTGAACCATTTGACTCTGTACTGCGGGGTAAAGCAGATCGCAATTTAACACTTTCTTAAATTGTTTTCAAATGCACTGTTGTCTTCTTTCACTGCATAGTATGTAAAAGAAATATTATAAATGTCAAGATAATTTTATCATCCTTTTTGGTGAAATTACTTATCAGAAATATGAAAAAAGTGGTTCACTTTCCCCTTTGTATGATATATCCACAAAACGTTTACTATTAATTTTGTAAACATTCCCTTGTCTTGTGTTTATCATCTCACTGTTATTGAGTTACTCTAAAATGTATATTACTAATTAATTACCATCGTAATTTTCTTTCAAATGGAATGCCGCTGTCCAGAACTTGTTGCCATCACTAACGGTGTGTTCAGACACCCGCACGTCTTGATCAAGTTGATTCCCATCCACTTCCAGCGCTTCTCCAGCATCTTCACGCAAGTGGATCAGAACATGTTGCAGTGCTTTGAAATGTCCAGAAGTATGAATAAATACAGAAACAAACAACATATCCCAAGTCGGTAATGAAATAAAGACAGCAAGACCACAAAATGCCTGATAGATATATGTAAGAATGAAATACAGAAAGTTGTTTTCTACATCAAATGGATAGTATGCAACAAATGGTAATTTCAGAATAGACATTTTACTGCTGTTAGACTTCACATCATCACCATACTGACGAGTATGCAACTCTTCAGCATATTCCAACAACATTTCTTTAATGGGAGATAAAATCCAAAGTGTAGCTGTACAGAGTGCCAAACTGGTTCTTATGATAGTATACAGCTTCGCTCTTGCTGCATATCTATTCAGGATTATTGTCTGCTGCGGTGTTGGCCGTCGCCCACTTGTGAAAAATTTGTTTTGTAGTTGATCAATAAGTTCAGAGGCATCATCACTTCTAAGAAGTAAGTAACAGTTCTTAAATGCAACAAGGCTACTGAATACAATAGATAAAAGTAATTTTGTTATGTGTTCTATGCTATTTATGTGAATATAGACATCACAAATTTGTGTTATGTTAAACAGAATCAGTGCTATGATAGCTAAAAATGCAAATGCTTTATGATATCTCCAGTGAGGTACATCCCATTTCCAGAGCCCCAATATACGAAGAGTTCGGAGGTTGAATTCGAGCAATTCCTTGGCTTCACGATGTTCCTCTACACCGAGAATTTTTTTCATTCTTGGTGACATTAGCTTCATATTTAAATCTAAATGTATTAGTTCTATGTTTTAAAGTGTTCCTTTTATTACAAAGACCTATCAGACCAAACCAATCTTGCACATTAAAAATAATTCAACTATATGTGCACAAACACTCAGATTTTTAGACACTGATGTCAAATGTCCAGTAAGGAAAGCAAATACCACAACTTTCTCTTGCAGAAGCTGCAATATTCTAATTTAACCTTCATTGACTGTGTGTCACATCTTATAAGTAGTCTAGCTCACCACATGTCACTAGCATCCTACTAAATTTTTAACCTCAGGGTTAAATTCTGGCTAGAAACCCCAATAGTATAGGGTTTAAATCTTCTATTCTCATTCGATAAAGGTTAAAAAAAAGTCATGACCTTAACCTGCAATGATCTTGTAGAACACAAGTACATAATCAGGTGATTTAAATAATTTATAATTAAATTCAGTGTAAAATTTTACAACTTAATATCCCATATGTCACTTTCACACACCTTAATCAAGTACGATGTCCCACAGACGTTCAAGGAATTAAAAGACCAAGGTACCTTGCAATTTAAATTTCTTTCAGTGAGATCTCCCATCTACTGAACTACATAATTAATTCAGTGGGTCTATAATTACTTTCCATGCTTCAAAAATTGGCTTCCTGAATTTGATATAAATTTGTTATATTTAATTATTTGTGTTCATTTGTAGAAAATTAACTGTAAAGGTTAACCTGATCTTATTTTCAGCAGGTCCTGGAAAGAGTTGCCATTTCTTCTTAAGGAATAAAAAATTATATGAGAATATTTCTATTGCAATGGTACGTTAGAAATGACTCAGCAACAAGCAGTCATGATCCATATACTGCCATTTTTATGCAAGAACTGAAGAAAACTTTAATGAACACCACTGGATGTAGTCTTCTTGTTCTCTCATTTAAGAAAACTTTTTCAGTAGCTCAGATTGCATCAAATGAGAGGATGATAGTGAATAATGACATTTGCCTGGAAGAACTGTGGAACACCACGAAATACCTCCGGCCACGGGCTGAGATTTGATCCTAGGACCTCCCGAACATAAAGCAGGAGTGCTAACCACTTGACCATGGTGTTTAGTGTTAGGTGGTCTTGCCTCACTGGATGTGTTCTATAATTTTATATCAAAAGACAGCTAGAAGCTTGTTGCCATTTTGCAGGGCATGATGTATTGTGAATAAAGAGAAAGGAATTTTTCAGATTTGAATCGTTATTAATCACTTAATACAACATAAATTATCTCATATCCTCAACTTCTGATCAAAACATATTTAAATTTTGTCAATACTTTATGAAATAATTTTAAAATTGATTTAAATTAAATTTTGTTCAAATACTTCAAAATGGCTCATTTTATGAAAAAACGAACAAATTTTATTCAGTAACAAGGCCTTCACAAACCTGCCAACTAACTACATGGTTTACAGAATCCGAAGGTTCATCACCGAACTAACCAAAGCCCTCCACCAGACCCTGTCCTGGGCCAACAAAATCCAGTCTCCTTCAACTCCTATCTCCCGTAGATCCCACCTGAGATTATCCTCCCATCTACGTCTAGGTCTCCCCAGAGGTCTCTTCCCCTCAGGCTTCCCAATCAATACAATTGCCCCATCCATGCATGCCACATGTCCCGCCCATTTCATTCTTCTTGACTTAATCAGCCTGAAAATACTAGGGAAGGAGTACAAACTTTTAAGTGCCAACATGAATATTAAATTTATTAAATAGGGGATTTGTAATTCTGTAATGTGTGATTGTCAACTATTAATGCTAATTCCTTTCAGTTATGGGAATATGCTGTACTAAAAGCTATCATTATATGTTCTTTTACATGTCAAATAATTGCTGGAGACCTGTAATGTAACAGATGTTTTTTCTCATTCACTGGTGGTCATTACATTTCAAAATAAGGGTAGATAATGGAACTGTAATATATATTAATCAGCAGAATGTCTGAGATTTGATGTTCTATATGACAATGAAGGAGAGTATAAATGTAAATGCATTAAAATTTACATTACAATAAATCTTACTTTTTTTCATGTTTATTTAACTGTACAGGTATGTTCTTATTTTGAAACAAAAACATTGCATTAGTACTACCATCCAACAGCGACACATACAACCAGACAGAAGTTCCTGTACTGAACTACTATTATGTAATGTACATTGTCAGCCTTACTTTGCATTCTTTTCTGTTTTATTCCTTTTTAACTTCTTTGGTAGTCTATTAATAGACCAGAGTAGCTGATAAATGTCCTGTGGGTAGTATTCAGTAAATTGTTCATAATATTCTATTTGTAACTGTTTTATATTTCCTGGCAAAATGAAAACTTGACTGCAGACATCATCATCACCACCACTGCTGTTGTTTGTAACTGCTAAGTCATAAACAGAAAATGTTCAAGTCTAACGGACATAAATTCCCAGCATTCCAAAGCATTCAGAGAGAGAGAGAGTATTTTTATATACAGAAATATAATTTATAACCAATCATCCTGTTGCAATTATTGCTAAACTCTCTAACTTCAGACTGTCAACACGCAAACAATAACATACTTCATATTCTTCTTAACATTAATTATTTATTAATCTCAATAATACAAATATTAATATATGTTTTGACCATTAGCAGCAATCCTCCGTACCCTCATCCCAATTTATAATAATAAAAGTAACATATCACACAACCATGACAAGAGTGTTAAAATAACACCACCAATATGACTGTGTGGTAAATACAGTAAAGTAGTTAAAAGGTTAAATACATATAAATTATATGTAAAATGCTACACATATATGCAGTGTTTAAAATAAATGCTTTCTGGATTTTAATACTTCCTCATAAGATATTAAAGAAAAATTACGGATATGCTACGCATGCAGAAATAACGGTATTCAAATATAAATAAACAAGCTTCTCATTCAACTTCAGTGAAATTAGTAATAAATCACTGCGATTGGGAAAATTAATGCAATTCTGTTATGTCTTCTAATTGTGCATCAGATTCTTTTGTGATGAAAAACTCAATATGATATTTGAGTAGATTATTCACAAACCAAACCAAATAAATCAGTCTCCATGGCAGTCGTGGCAAATCTTTTTATAACCTGGTGCCAAAATTTCACAGAGATTTACTTACCAATATGAAGTAGTGGCCAGCAATCTTGATGCCCTAGTAGTCTAGCAGTATGCCAAGAGACTTCATGAGATATTTTCTGTTGGTACTTTTACGCTTCTCTCAAATTTCTTAAACATGGTTGTTTTGAGGGCAGAACAAGAGACACTCATTTCATCTGCAAGACTGCTTCTTAGGTCTCACATGGTGTATTTCTACATGAGAATAATTGTATGGAAAAATTCTAATCTTTCCAGTGCTTTAATACAAGTTAATGAGGTTTATCATACATTTAAAATGAGATTTTCTGTACTTGCATAACTTTCTTTGTGTACATAATCCTCCAGTATTTCAATCTCTTTCCTCAGCTCAGTAAATCTGCTTTTCCAAACTGAATGTTCTTGAAATTCAGCCATTTGCACCTCCAAATCATCCAATTCCATCCAAGAAAACAATTGCAGCTCCAGTTCTTTGTATTCATCTGTACTGTGGTTTGCGATAAATAGCACTGTTTGGACTAGATTTGGAATTGAATAAATCTGCTGTTAAATTGTACAACTGAAATATAAATGAAGATTTTCGTCTTCTGGGTTGTTGTGCTGTGTAGTCTGGTCGATGTTAACCAACGTTTCAGAGGTCATACTGCCTCCGTCATCAGGGCGATGAATGAAATATAAATATTTTTTTTAAGCTGTTGCAGTGTTCCATTTCCTTTAGCATTACCAATGTTAAATGAGTTTGTACTTTCCAAGTGACATTTCATTAATGGGAAATATTCAACTGTGTGCAAATTTAGATTGCACTGGAAAATCCTAAGCTTTCTTTCATATGCATGTAAAATATTTAACATGCTTTTCACTGTTTTTCAACAACAATGAAGCTCTATATTGAGTTCAATGAAATGGGTATTGAAATCATCAAAGAACATCAACATTGTCAACCATCTCTGGTCATATAGTTGGGGACAACAATATTGTTTCTTGACTTCCACAAATCCTATTTTAGGCAAACATTCTACAATGTGGTGTGGTACATGACCGTGATTAAGCCGCCTAACATTATTAGGATTTACTAATTTGAAATTTTGCAAGTTAACTTCATCCAGAAGAATTTTGAACTGTCTATTGTTGACTGCACAAAGAAACTGGCAAATGTGTCACTATGTGAAGTGTGCAATAATGTGAGCCATGTTTCCCAGTAGTAAAACCTCTCTAAGTTGGGCACTTGGGGTTCCACAAAAATGTGTCCAACTTACAGAGGTGTCCAAGATAGAGAGAAAAATCAGATTGTGGTCTAATGACAATATAATCTATTTACTTACATACACTAACTACTGTAGACTTACTTGAATTAAGAATTAATGGCAACAATAATAATAATAACATTTTGAAGTCCACTCCCATTCATTGTACATTACACCCCAGCCTCAATAACATTTTCTAAAGTTTATTCCACCAATTTTCGCTCCCCATCACAAAACGGAACGCAGTCTGAACTCAAATGCACGCACAGTATTGACGGAGTTAAAACTGTGTCTTCTGCAATACTGTAGTCCAGTTAAGGGTTCAGCAAAAGAATAGTTAAACACTTGCAATGCATTCCAATGATGGGTTCAATGTCCATAAGATAATCCTCCAGAGAGGAGGCATTCATCAGTCAGAAACTCAAAATAACAAAATATGTAACTGAAAAAGTTTCCCTGAAAATCATCAAAGTTAAGTACATGAACCTGTCCAACTTACAACAAAAGGTGTTCAAGTTCCAGGATAAAGGGGTGTCCAAGATATAAGGTATTGTGGACATGTAAAATTATAGGACATTCACTGGTTCCAATTAAAAGAGTCTAATATAAAGGGGTGTACAACTTTATTACAGGCAAGAGGCAGATACATTTGGCAAATGAGCATTACCTGGCTGACTCACCAATGTAGTGACCCACTGCACCACTAATTCAAGATCATATCAAGAAGCAAGGTGCATTACCTCACAGATTTTTCACTTTACCTTGCAACAAAAAAACTGTTGCAATTCTGCATTAGCATATTTTGTGATTAGATAAGATCAAATATCTATAAGTGGATCAGCAGTAAATCTATGAGGGCAGCTATTTTAATGTGTTTATATGAGTAATCTTTATAATTTCAGCAAAGCCACTGTAAGGCAACATCTTCCCAACACCACATTCAAAAAGAATAAAAATGTATTTGAAAGGTGCCAGACCTCTCAGGTTCAAGCAGCAAGTCAAAAACCCTACATGTATCAGATCTTTTTATTCAAGAACACATAATAGCCTTGCAGTAGATATTAATGTATTTATCTTTTTTAATACATACGTTTTCACAAAGTCAGGCCTAAAACACAAACATGGCGCTCACAACAGATCACAGAAATATACATAACCTCACTAAACGCATCTTCACTCTTGCCATCGTGAGAACCTGAAATCTCACTTGTTTGGACTGCACGCCTGGTTACGGAGGTGTAGTTTCATGGACAATACATAACAGAGCGCACGTTACCAACTTTAAAACAGAATTTGTAACTCGTGTTCATGTGACTATCGCAATAGACAATGAGATCACTATCGCGACTTCAATTTCACGGATTCAAACAGAGTTTGATTTTTGGTGATATTCACGTCATAGAGTCGTGACCTTGCCTGTGCAAATATGTCGCATTGTCATGTTAATCTATGGTCATGACATTATGGCAGTACAAGTCAACGCACGAACGGTGAAACGAATGGTTGTGTTTCATTTATTCAGGGTTTGTTTCATGTGGGATTAATGGGAGACTCTCCGTGTTTCGTCATCATTAATTTTAGAAGCTTATCAAAAATATCCTTGCTTATTAGACAAAGTTCACCTGGACTTCAAAGACAGGGTGGTTAGAAGTGCAGCTGACGAGGCCCTTTCGAAAATTACAAGCATCGTCGATGTTAAAACCCTCCGAAAGAAAATCAGAAAGATTAGGGGAACCCACAATATTGCCACTGCCGTGAACACCACCTCGCTAAAGGACATGTTTTCTACGACATAATTATATATGTAAACGCTCGCTAAAAAAACCAGTAATGACCGTAAATGTCGGACTTTAAGTACATAAAAACGATCAAAAGTTTGCAGCTTGTGGTTGACCTTTGTGCAGTGAAACTGTTATGCAATGCTGGAAGTCAATGACAGTGTATTTTGTAAGAAGCTACCAAAAGTGGTCAGTGTAATTTACGACACCGTAATTATTTTACGCTGATAATAAATTATGCTTTTTTTGGGGGGGGGGGACGATCAGTCTGTTCAACAATATTTTTATGCTTACGCGTTCAGTTTTTACTCTTTTTTCCCCATTCATTTCCCTAGGTGACCGCCAAATTTGTCTAGTGGCCAATCGGACTGTGGTTTTGGTACATAAATTATGTGATTTTGGATGAATAAAAGACAAAAATTGTACTCACAGTTTCATGCCTTTGAATGTTTAAATAATATCTTATAAGCAAATTACCATTGTTTCTCAACCAATGATTCAAAGACTCCTGACAGTCTGCCTGTGTCCCACAAGTTTAATAGATTCCATTTCTTTGTTTTCTTGTGTTGTATTACTGCAAGTTTAAGTGTCTTTTTATTACATTTTTGAATTTCCACACTCGAGTAAAACCATGAAAAAACAATAGGCATCTATTTTAGTTAATATGCATTCTGTTTAATCCATACATATGAGATCATTTTGGGGCAGTGGGATCCACAACATTTGAAAGGTTGAGGAATAGGTGCCAATACACAGGTTTGACAGGAGAGGCTTGGGGGGTCTATTTCAATTAATCTGATAAAAAACATTAAAGGCTTAAAATATAACATAGTCCTTAAAGAAAAATTAATTCAGAGACCAATTTCATGAGAAAAAAATTGTACCTCAATATACCCTTAGACAAGTTACATTTGAAAAAAACCAAAAGAACAAAGCACGCAAAGATGTTTAATTTCTTTTTTAGATGTGTTCATAATTAAACATTCAAAAAATGCACCCACTGGCTTTGCCATGTCTGTCAGTCCACAAATAACACCTCGAGAACCGTTAAATTTTAATTGTATTTTACATTTGACAGTTTTACTAAAATTTTACAAATTATAGCATTTTGATTCCAGTTTGACACAAATAATTGTCACTTTGAATGTGTTTCTTACATTTAAGTGATGAGGGGAAATCTATAACAAGCAATACAAACATGCTAGGCACGTGGAGCTGATGGTGGTTAACGATGGATCCAAGAGGAAGCTGTTGACGTTGGTCTTCTGGGTTGTAATGTCATGTGCATTTTTATGTAGGTACTATTTCAGAGGAACATACTGCCCCAATCTTCAGGGCAGTGTTTTTCTCCAAAACATTGGTATCAACCTGCACAGCAATCTAGCAGACCAACTTGGGCCACAAATTACCCATAAGTTAAGTTAATCAATGAAGCTGTACCATCACTCGATACATCATTATGGTATAATGCTTAATTTAGAAGTTCTCAACATTTTTTGGTGTCACTTTTTTTGTAACATATCCATTTTTAGGGGCATTACTTGTAACAGTTATTTTTTTCTTCAATGGAAATTATTTTCAACAAAGGACAGTACACTCAAAACAATTTGAGTAAGAACTGAGTTACACAGAACCTTGTATACAGAGACATATATATTTTCTGTTCGTGGCAGATTGTCAACGAATGGAGGGATTATGAATTCTTCAAAGGATGGGTTGTGGTACTTTCATAGATATTTTAACACAACTGCTGACAGTAACTGCTACTACCAATATTACTAATTTCTCAAAGTTTGAAATATAAGTTTATTGTTATGCTTTAACTAATTACTAAAATATACTCAAATTTGGATAATAATGAGATATTAAGAATTGATTTTAATTTTACATTATTATTCATCTATTCAAAGCCTTAATAGCAAAAAAAAAACATGTAACACACTGGTTCAGAACCACTGGATTAATTAAGCACAGGGAAAATTTCCTTTTTGGAACATTATATATAACACAGTTTCCAAGGTTTTGCTTTACAGTTGCTTCTTTTGATGTTCATTACAGGAATTACATGCTCATCTTAATGGATCACTTAGTACTAAGACTCTGAGAGAACTTATTGAATTACAGAAACCACTATCAGACAATAGTGATGCAACTTGGAACATATGGGAAGCCATCATAGAGCATGGGCAGAAACGCACACTGGAAGAGTAAGATTATTGTCTCAAAGCACTTGATTAAAGAATTAAACGCACTGCACTGCATATTTTTGTTTTCATTTGTGGCTAATTCATTAAAGTAATCTCATGGTATTTAAATCTCGTTGCCTTAAATATTTTATTTATATTTGTTCAGATGTTTTCAAATATTTGGTATTGCACATTCACTGACAACAACACCTGCTACTGTCTACAAGGCAACACAAGATGTCATCAAGGAATTTGTAGACGATGGTGTTCGTTATCTTGAACTTCGGAGTACGCCTCGCAATGTGCCACAAATCATGTCCAAGGCTCAGTACATTCAAGCAATGGTGGATGCAATTCAGTAAGGCAGTATTTTTTTATATTCTTAAATATTCATATTTATGAAACTTTACTTTGAATTTATTTGACCTTGAAAAATACCCATACAACTTCACTCTGATGGAAAAGAACTGGATACATGAAAGTCAGAATAGTATTTCTTTACGTAATACACAAGAAAGGAAATTAATTTTGAAAACTTTCTGTGCTGGTGTTCACAAAGAAGATTGCCATTAGAGAAATTCACCTTCAAAATTTGAGTACCAGACTTTTATTTAGCAGTAATGCTTTAAACGTATATTTGAGAACAGATCAGTATGAAAATCACTGAAGTGTAATGAGTCTTGTAAATAAAAAGGCACAATTTAAATTAGCATTATTAATTTTATTATAGTATGAATTGTAGTTGTAATATTTATTGTATTATTATGACTTATTTCACATCCCGTTGTCATCTGACTAACGTATGGAGCCTTGGAATATAATAAATATTGATGTATGTATGTATTTATTCCTGATTTTGTTTTTGTTTTGCGCTGAGCAACCTTTGGACACTTCTGCAGAGATATTTGTGTTTATCATTAACTTTAGAGTGCAGAAGGAAATTTGGGGTGGTGGCCCTGGACAGTTATAACATGATATTCATAAAAAATCTAAAATAAATGCATCCCAGAGCTACCTGGGGGAGGGGGAGAATAAGAAATCATGGAGTTATACAACTGTTCATTTCTGTAACTTAGTAAACACTTCAATGAAACTGGCTTGTGCGGTAGTCCTATGAGATCCGTAAAATAACAAAACACACTTTTCATGTTGGTACTGTTAGTCTGAAAATAGTAGAATTTTATTCTGAATTTGCAGTTTATTTAGGATTTAGTTTGAGAGGTGTGCGAAGGCTGAAGAACCAGTTAATAAAATTATATCACATTACATATATCCACAAATCAACATTTCTTCTTCTTTTCTTCAAAGTTTGGACCCAAGTCCCATTTTAAGGCTGAATTGTTTGGTTGCTCCATCGTTTCCATAGATGACCAAAATCTAACCAAAGCTTTAATTTCTAAATTTGTTTTGTAAGAAAAATAAATTTTCTCATGTTGTTCCCAGACATTTCAGGGTATACTGAATTCATATGCTCAGCTTTTAAATACAGGCATGTACTGACCTCCTGTGTAGTTTAATGTTTTTAATCATAATGACATGATTTAATTTCCTCCACAGAGGTATGACGGATGATCAGATTCTTGTAAAATTGATGGTATCAATCGACCGCCGACAAGGGAAAGAATCTGCGAGTGAAACAGTCGATGCTGCTGTAGTTGCATATCACCAAAATCCTAAAATTATTGTGGGGCTAGACCTGAGTGGAGACCCAACGAAAGGACTGGTGTCAGATTATCTGCCTGTCTTGGCTCGTGGTAGGAATGCAGGACTCAAGATTTCCATCCACTGTGCAGAGGTTTGTATCTCACCTCATAGGAAATCATACAATAAAGATAATGAGAACAATGCTTATGAACATGTTTAATTTTAAGTGTAATCCTTCATTGTCAGAACCCTTTTGAATTGAATGTTTAATTTTAGTTTAGTTTAGTGTACTGTATTGTCAGGGTGATTAAGTCGAGAAGAATGAGATGGGCCGGGCATGTAGCGCGCATGGATGGGACAAGAGGCGTGTACCGGATATTGGTTGGGACAGCTGAGGGGAAGAGACCACTGGGGAGACCTAGACGTAGATGGGAGGATAATCTCAGGCGGGATCTATGGGAGATAGGAGTTGAAGGAGACTGGATTTTGTTGGCCCAGGACAGGGTCCGGTGGAGGGCTTTGGTTAATTCGGTGATGAACCTTTGGGTTCGGTAAACCATCTAGTTAGTTAGTTAGTTAGTGTACTGTATGAGAGAGATAAATAAGTCCCTGTGACGTATGTGGTCTGGGAAGTCGCTTGCTGCACTACTAGCAGACCGAAAAACGTGCTTGTTCTAATTTGGTGTAAACTTTGCAGGTAACACTTTAAAACACTGGAAGTTATAAAATAGTCAGTAACAATAAAACAAATAAATGAATAATGATACTACAGACAATTGAATGCAACAAAGGGTTTTGAAAAATATCTTTGTACTAAAGACCAATGATCTCCACTCAGGAATAAGGGGGTTACGCATGTGCGTAACATCACTTGTCTACTGGGCTGCCTACATCACAGGGACTCTCTTAACTCTCATGAACAGCAGTTTTAAGTTTTCTGGGGAGATGAGTATGTATTACGGAGTTATTCAGCTTTGCAATAACTTTCCATGTCTCTATAATGCTGTTCAGGTTTTATGAAAATTAAAGGTTAAAATAACAAAATAATAAGATATTGGAACCATAACTTATCAGTATGAGTCCTAAAAGAATTCAATACATCATTGAGATTACCTATCACTGTGTAATGACCAGCTCCAGATTACATGCATTAATTAAGATTACTGCTATTCCTCTAAAGAGTGACCATCTTGGACTGTGTGTTTTATCTGAAGATGGATACAATTATTTTAATTTTATAACCTAAATCACCGTGGGTACTAACAATACTTCTTTTTCATTAAACTTCAGAATAATATTCAAAGAACAGGATTTGAAGTTCTCGTGGTCATGGGCATAAAGATGGCTGCCTTCTGGGTTGAGTAATTATTCATCACCCTGGTGATAGAGGCAGCAAGGACCTCTGAAATGTTGGTAAAATTCTACCAATCTACATGGCACTACAACACAGAAGACAGTCAACTTTGTACTCACCGCTGTTAGAAACTCAAATCCTCTCATCATCTCATAGATTCAAAGAGTTCATGAAAATTTGATAACAAGAAATACAACAGCACTTGTTACTGCGATGATTTATACACAAAGAATCAGAATTCAACAACTGCTTTATTAAAATTTGCATTTGTATTAATAACGTATAGTATCCATTTCTTATCATAACTGCATATACAGCAGAGCAACTGTTCATCAGATGGTTTGTTCTTAGTGAAAACACAGCTGTAAAATTATTGAAGTCATAAAACCTGCAATCATATTTTACCATGTAACAAAACTCCAGTTTTATCCCCAGTAATAGCTCTGATTTGTAATAAAAGTCACTGCAATACACTGCCACTTACCTGTTTATCGATAATTTGAGTAATGAATTGTACATGAGCTTATTATGTTTTCATTATTTGTAAAATATGTTTAAAATTATAAAACCATGTGTTACATACACAAATATGGTGAATAAAGCATTCAGTCCTCCTACCCTTCCTACTGAATATTTTTAGCACCTTTTTTCATATCTGCTACATTTAAAATTGCTAAAATGATTATCATACCACTAATCTTGAGTAGTTCTGGTACAAAATATATGTAGGCTGAAGGAAAGATAATTTTGTATTATCAAGGATTTTATATTTGCCTTTACCTTCCCGTTTATAGTCCAGACAGTTTAAACATACTTGTAATGGTAAACTGATTTGCTTACAGTTTCAGGCATTGACTATTGAATGCTCTGTAATAAATACAGTTTTAACTTGATCCCAGGTACCAAATTCAGATGAAGTGGAAGAGATTTTGAATTTTCACCCTGATCGTTTAGGTCATTGTACATGCATTCATCCACTGCATGGAGGATCTCAGGAATTATGGATTAAACTGTTACATTCCCACATTCCTGTTGGTAAGTACAAGATAAATTATTTGTATAAGATAACTGCTATGTAAGCATCAAATTTTATGAATGCTACTGAATTGTGTTTAAGCAGGTTTTACACACTGGATAAAATGAATGCATAATAGGGACAATGTTTCATGTAAAAACTACTTTAAGGATTCTAATGGAATTTTATATTTGTGTCTCACAAGTCTTGTAAATAAAAAGGCACAATTTAATGTAGCATTAAAAAGATACTTAATTACGCACTCCTTTCACTCTGTCAATGAATTTACGTTGTTTACAAATAAGTGATAAATTTTCTTCTGTGTGTAATGGGTAGATTTATTTGTAACTTATCATTTCTTTAGGTGAACCCTTTGTTTTGTATTATGTGAAATTTATATAATAGTTTGAATTGTAATTTATAATATGTATTGTATTATTATGACTTTCTACATCCTATTGTCATCTGTCTTATGGATCCATGGAATGTAATAAAATATTATTATTACACAAGTTTCATCTTGGCCCATTTCAGTCTACTTTACACAAAGCTCAAAGAAAACTTTGTTTTTCTCAATAGAGGCTTGTCATAAAGAATAATTATAACATAAAACAAAGCTCACTGAGATGTTACAGATTTTATTTAAAACAGTCTTTGATATGAAGATGGAAGTGTTCTTGGTCGTTACTCCGTGCAGTCTGGTAGAAGTTTCACAGGTCCCTGAAACTTCTACCAGACTACACAGCGCAACAACCCAGAAGACAGCCATCTTCAGACTCACCACCTTGAAAACCTCAAATCCTACACAATTTTTGACATGATGCATCTTCGCCTTCCCATGATATTTCCACTTCAAGTGGATTGTCTGATAACCAAGCCTTTCAGTCTTTCTGCCATCCCTACAACTTGCCCTATTTGCCTGTAGCTTGTAGTTACTTTGTCTTATGAGGCTAGGATTTACAGATGCTGTCAAATATCACTCTTATTTCCATCACATCTTTGCTGTATTATTCTTCTACGGCACAACAGTCTGAAGTCGAGTCTTGTCCTCCTCCCATTTGGGAGGTTTCTATGTCTATGTATTATAATCATGTTCATCTGAGATCAAATTCATGAGACCTGCCACAAAATGTACACATAATTCCACTATGGATAAACGAAGACGAAATCAGCATTCATTGTTTATTTATTTATGTCAAATGGCAGGTACATAGAATTTCATCTTTGACCCATAACACATCTTGCTTCCCAGTAGCAATCATAAAGGCATTCATTGTAGGTTCTTGTGAAAATAATGGGATTTTGCAACTGTCAGCTTTTCAAGAAGGCCTCTGTTTCGTGGAATTAGTCATAATTTTTGGTCATTTGAATTAATAAAGTTTTACTGCACTGACAGAACTTCACATTTGTATGTTTTATGATTCTGCTGAAAACAGGTATGTTCAAACTATGTCAATAAGCGCAATGCATCCAGTGTATTATTCTATGACCGAAGACTCCTCTTAACGCTTCATTCGAAACATTTAGGCTACTTGATGTTTGAGGACAAATAATAAATGCAGTTAATCTTCCTCTCAAACAGCAAAAAAATAAGCAATTCTGAACTGCAATTGAAAATTTCCATGTTGGACTTGAATACATGATGAAATACTGAGAAACATTTGTTAGAGTACAAGTTACAAATTCGACTAAATAAATTGTGTGTCGTTTCACTTTACATTCAGTCATTTGCTAGGTTAGAAACATTTTGATCCATATACCTATCAATTTTTTCCTTTAATAAGAGTTAATGTGGTAACTTTGCAGAAATTCAATGGACTCATTTGCCATTCATGAAAGAAAATGCTCCCATTGCCAAGGAAATGTGGGATTGTACGAATTATGACACCTAACTTATGCCTCTTCTTTTCTAGAACTATGTTTAACATCTAACGTGAAGTGCGGAACAGTAGAAAATTACAAGAAACACCATTTTATTCACCTCTTCACTGCCAAACATCCTATTGTTTTAGCAGTAAGTATAAAGCAAAAGGACCAATTGCTCTGTATATGTCAGTCAGAAAAATAAACACCTGAATATTGCTGTCTTCTGGGTTGTTGCGCCGTGTAGTCTGGTCGATGTTTACCAACGTTTCAGAGGTCATGCTGCCTCCGTTACCAGGGCGCCCCGATGACAGAGGCAGCATGACCTCTGAAACGTTGGTAAACATCGACCAGACTACACGGCGCAACAACCCAGAAGACAGAAATTTTCATACTCACAGCTGTAAAAACCTCAACTCTTACAAGGTAACACACCCCTTCATATTTTTATCTCAAAGTAAAAGATGTGTTCAAGATCCATCACATCCAAGTGTCATATTGTTGTTTGCTTTGTTTTTTTAAGGTATTAACAATACTTTATACTGGTATTTATACTTCATTCCACCTTACCATGGAGGACAGCAAGCGTTTTATAAAAGGAACCATAACAGAGTAGCCTCTCAATGGACACTTCCTAGTGAAGAGAGTTTTGAACAATTGCCTTGGTTATTAGTTTTAAAAACAGAAATGGCACAGTGCGTCTAAACTTCCTAGTATATTTTTCTGCATTAATCTTGGTTGGTTGGTATTTAATTCTCCTAGACAAGTCTTGAATCTATTTCTGAAGTGGGTGTAACACATAGGGTGGATTAAATTACCCCTCTTGATATTCATTATCATAAAGAAAGGAAGGGATCTTACGCCCTATGAGCGGGGAGGGTCAAAGTAGCCAGACCCATGTTAAAGCCTAGTCAGACTACTTTGCATGCTCATTTTTTTGAACAGTGCCCTGACACACTTTGATAAGAAATAATGCCACTATTACAGTTTCATTAATATTAAGTGTTCTTGTATGAAATGTCTCTTATTCAAGAGCTGGATGATGACTTAATGTCTGTGCATGGGGAAGAATGTGATTTCATATACACATTTTTTGCGGATGTTACTACTGTAGACAATGATCTGCAGCAAAGGTTTTAAGGTTAAGTTTTGTTATCAAGATTACAGTTCCTGTAGTAATGTAAACAAGGGGTAGAGAAATGACCCTGTAAAGCAAAGACAGTAGGATGCTGGATATTGTGTGAAATTCATAAAATGAAATAGAAAACAGTGTGGGGTGAACAAAACGTAGCTTTACAACTTCCAAGGCAATAAAACTTTAATGTTATAACTTTCAATAAATTACAAATAATAATAATAATATAGCCAGACAATGTTTTGACGCTAACGGCAGTTCAGTACGGCTGCCAGCAGCGACACGACAGACATCCCATCGATACACTCCTCCCATACACAAGCAACATGCCAGGTATAATGTGTGTTATGACTTTAGTAATCTTGTCTGTTAGGTAAAGGTGGCTTGAACATTTTGTCTTAACAAATCCCCACAAAATGCCCATTAGTGTAAGGTCAGGCGATGAAGGAGGCTATGCAGTTGGCTTGCCTGACAAATCATTTAGAAATTATTGTACAATGACATGAAAATGTGGATGTGTACTGTCCTGCTAGGACTTCTAGAGACACAGATCTTCATCTGCTCTATTTCCTCACTCACAGCCGACCAACCATTTTCCTTTGTGCGGAACTAACACAACATACTGTCTCAACAAAATTACTATACCAAGCATAAATCTTTGTTGAAATGCATATAAAATGTTTTATGAACTTCAGTGGCAACAAAAAAGTTCTGCTTGCTTATCATCAGTAAAACTCCCACTTCATTTTGTATTACTGAAGAGTTATGACTAATAGAAAGCGAACATTAACATTTTCATCGTCTAATAAATACTCTTTTACATGTGATAGAAATTCTGTTCCGATCACCCTGTACATTTACAGCAGGCCATAATCTGAGAAACTTTAGTCTGAAGATGGCCGTCTTCTGGCTTGTTGCACCGCGTAGTCTGGCAGAAGTTTACCAACGTTTCAGAGATTGTTGCTGCCTCCATCATCAGGGCTTCTCACTTCTACCAGACTACATGGCGCAACAACCCAGGTGACAGCCGTTTTCGGACTCACCGCCGTGAAAACGTCAAATCAAACTTTAGTCTCATTAAAATATTCAGTGCTGCTTTTTTTTTCTGGCTCTGGCATGTAATGTTCCGCCCATATCTCACCTTTTCTATTTCCCTCTGTTTTATGGATTCACTTGGAGCAGACAGCTCCACACAAACAAAATCATGTGACATTATAGAATAAAATTAACTGAAGGTTAAGAAGCAGTATTTCTTTTACAGAATCAATCCAGTTTCTTGACTGCCAGACCTCACAGCCTCTAAAGAACTCCAATATTTCATCTCCTTTTTCTTCTAGTCACAAAGTTAGGCCAATGGACGACTTCTTTCAACCTCAAGATTTTAACTGACTAGTAGTCTCTTGGTTAATTGTCCAGGTCTTCCATTTTCCAACAGGTTTGTAGTCGAGAAGTTGTTCTGGGTGTCTGATTTTTTTTTCCAGTCTAACATTAAACAGTTTTGTTTAAACTGCAAAATTATCTATTTTTTATTAGGCCCATATCACGTTCTTCTAAAATATAATAAAACTTTATTCTGTTATGCATCTCATGAATTTCATCTCTGCAGTTCTCATATACCTTTGTTTAAATGTCCACATTTCACAGCCACATAAGTGATATGATGGCTAAAATATTATATAATTTCAGTTGAGATTATCTTAAACTAAATGTGATTTAAAATTATTCATTGTCTGGACTTTTTCCATCATCCTTGTTTAAAAGAAGCAACCATGACGTTTCGGAACCTTGATGGATGGAGACTAGCTCTATCTGATGGACCCAACTGAGTAGGTACCTCTCGCCAGATGGAAGCAGGGCCAGTTTCCAAAACATCGCAGTTTCTTCTTTAAATCCCGCTGCTTTTGATTTTAGTGGACAGACCAGACCATTTAGTAGGCATATGATGCTCCTATAAATAATTTTGAGTCAGGCAGCAGTATGTTAATATTTATTTTCAATTCCAATTGAATATATCTGGGTGAGATTTCAGGTTCTCATGGTAATAAGTAACAGGATGGTCATCTTCTGAGGTCATCTACCAGACTACAACAGCATAACATCCCAGAAGACACATCTTCTCAATACATATGGTTGAAATAAATAAAAGTTTTGACTTGTTTTTGTTTTTATTTGTTACAGTATGTAATAATTCAATTGATATATTTTCTTCTTCCAGCATATTGAATAAAATGTCCCTTTTTCCCCTTTTCTGTCAAAGGTATTTTCATTATTTATAAATTCATAAATGCAAAATCTGTCTCTAAAATTAAATTCCTGCCTTGGTCCATGCAAGAACAACCTTTTATAAAATCATGTTGGTATTCAAATAAAAAATTTTCACTATACAGTTTTAATTTAATTTCTTATTTTTCTGAAGACCTTGTAATTCAAGTATTTAATAACTCAGTTCACCTGCGGTGTTTTTATTTTGTCTGTCCTTAAATATTGGGACAGCAGTACTTATTTTCAATTGCTGTGGTATTTTAACTGTTTTGTGTTATTAAAAATTTTCAGTAATCTATGTGAAATAATTCCACAGTCCACAAATCTGCATTCCCGGAATTAGGCTACACTGAGGTTATACTGTATTTGAAAATTTTTCCATTATACTTTTTAAATGCACTGAACTGATTTCTTTGATCAAGAAGAAAATGAATGTAAATTGAAAGTGTGGGAACAGTCAGACATGTGAACTCAACTGGCAAAAGCTTTCTAAATGTTTTAGTGAGTAATAATGAGAAACGAACATTATCATAAAACTGTTTAGGCAACCATTTCTCGATGACTAATGCATTTACAGGTCGCAGAGTTGAACAGTGTATAAGTTTTGTAATACAACTGATCACATGATGACCCATAATTTTTTTTTGTTTTTCCAGACAGACGACAAGGGAGTTTTTGCTACTTCCCTCTCTGAAGAATACGTGCTTGCGGCAAATAGCTATGACTTGTCCAAAGAACAGCTGTGGAAAATGACTATGTCTAGTATAGATTATACATTTGCTTCCGAAGAGGAAAAGAATCGCTTGAAACAAATGTTTATGCAGATCAAAGAATTGTCTGATGTTCAATAAACCTTGCACACACATGACATTGTGTGAGATTTCTTCATGTATTTTCATCACACATCATTGATGGAGTAATTTAACTGAGGAAAATAATTAAAAAAGTAGTCGCATGCTTTTCTTCATTTATGCTATTCTATAATTTTTTTTACATATATATATTTTTATATATATTATATATTAACATTTTGGCACCACAATTAATGAAAATTCAGTAAATAATACTTTTAAAATGATGTAAACCTCATATGAAATATTCCTGTTTGATTACATTACTGGTATATTCCATCTTTCATTTGTGACTAATGTACAAAATTCTGACTTACAAAACAGCACCACTTAAAAATTAAAATTAAAAAAAATATATTAAATTATTTCTATAAATACTGTTATACTATATAAGGACACTGAATTCCTACCACTGATCACAACGGGTATTAAAACAAATGTGTATAACAGACAATTTCATAAAATGTTTGGTAAAATATTTGCAAATGCGGTGCACTCCCATATATTTTACCCATGGGTCAGCATGTTTGTTTTGGACCCTCCTGTCATATTACATACTATTTTGTATAAATAAAAGCTTCACAATTACAGACAGCCTGTCCCCAACTTGTTACCAGAATGTGGTATAGGCCTCCACAGAACAGGAATGCTGCTTCAGATGGATAAAATCACTTTTAATTCATCTTCTTCTTTATTACGCCATCTCCTTTACAGGAGGTTCGTGACATATTATGAACAGGATCCTTCCATCCTTTTCTCGGACTGGGACCTGTTCATATACGTTCTTGGCAGGTGATCCAGAAGTGGTTTGCCATTGCCTTCTTCTGTGTGTGAATGGAGTAATTGTTGGGATGCCACGGAGGAAAACTCCGTGTTGCCTAGACCACGGCCTTGCCCAACACAAGTTATAAATTCAGGCACCGCCGGGAATCGAACCCAGGATTACAAGGCCAGCATTCTAACCACTAGACCACCATAGCGGTACTTCTTTTTAATTCATACATCACATAAAATAACTGCAATTAAATACAGGGCTTCTTTAATTCATTAAGCCATTTCAGTTGTGCATAAATTAAAATCCAGTTCTCAAGAATTTTTCATTAAAAGATTAAATAAACATGAGAAATCCATTCTTCAAGGAATATGTTCAATCAGTAAAATTCTGAAATATGGCAGGTTTCTGATTAGGATTTGAGTTTATATGGTGGTGAGTATGAAGATGGTTAGCTTCTGGGTTGAAGCACCATGTACTTGGGTTTACCAGTGTTTTAAGAGGTCCTCCACGATGGAAGCGGCAAGGATCTCTGAAATGTTGGTAAACTTCTATCAGACTACATGGTGCTACAACCCAGAATACAGCCATCTAGGTTCTTCATGTCCCCACTTAATGGTACCTGCACCTTGTTGTGGTGGTGGGGCTTGAGTACCTCAGAGCTACTGGTAGGGCCTCCCTAGCCAGATTGGTCAAGGGGGAGAGGTCAGACTAAGACAGGTACCCTGGTCCTGCAGGTTGGGGGTTGGTCGCAAGGCTAACAACCTTGCACTGTAAAGAGGAAGACGTTTCGAAACCTCGATCAAAGCCTCGAACAGACGGACCTAACAGAGGACCGAATGGAAGAGGAGAATTGAGGAGGCCACGGACCGAATATGGACCGGAGAGCCATAGATGGAGAAGGTTCCTGATGTTCACAGATGAGGGTCTGCTTTGGCACCTTTATCACCCATGTGACTAATGTGTTGGGACACTCCATAAACAAAATGTTCACTGCTAATCCTCACACAACCGGAAGTGGTAATTGGGAAGAAGCCGTACAGAAATAAACCTGTGCATTCTCTGATACCATATTCCAGAATTTCAGAGTTTGAATGTGACATGTTGTAATGTAATGGGAGGAATATTGATGCGTTCATTGTAAAATATCAATTTCTCATGTTACTTCATGTTTTAATATCTAATTAATGGGATACGAATGCATTAATTTCATGTTATGTGCAATATAAATAATTTACAAAGATGTAAGATACAAATAGCAGCATCTCTATTCTGTACTCAAATAGTTTCAGTAACACTTCTGTATCAAGTAAAATGGAGTCAAACTACACACACAACCCACGTAGATTATCTTACTACACATTAGCTAGATACTGTTTTATCATTATTTAACATATGTAGAAATTTTTAAAAACAAACCTTGGTTGTTTCCTGGCCCCAGCATTTTGATGTATAGATAGATCATAGACATTTCAGGGTGAGTAATTACGCCGGCGTTTAAAGACGATGGTGAATATGGAACGCAACCTGCGCCACCGACTATGTTTATGAAGTTTGTTGTTGGTGTGGTGATGTTCGTGTTCCTTTAGACGGATCTCACGTACAAGAGTGTGAAAGGCGTCATCCACATACTGTCTTACTGCCGCGGACGTCTCGTAGAATGGGCAGCCGAATTGTGATGCCAGTGCTTGTCCCTCTTCTGGAGACACCTGGTCAGATTATCTTCTGTATTTATTAATAACCAATATTCCTGCCTTTCTTTGCAATCGCTTTCATTTTCGTAAGAAAGTAAAGATTAAAAAAAGATACTTTTTAACTTTTGTGTGTGTCAGAATCCATATGGGAATGAATTACAGGATTCAGAAAAGGGCAAAGTTCATTTTTGTCACTTATGGCATAAAAATTCAGAAAGACAGGAAGAAAATGCAGTTATTATAATCTGAAGATAAATGTAACAGTTTTGTATTTCAAATGCAATTTAGACATATTTGTTTTAGTGTGAGTTTGTCTGCAGGCAAAATTTTAAGGTTCTGAAGTCATGTCACTCCATTTCTAGGAACTTGTTATTGAACTTTATGTAAATGTTGGACATTCCATCTATCTTCCACCTGTTATTAAACAGTGCGAAGAAGCAGTTGTAACATACTCTAAAGTTACAAAAATTTACAGCCAGGATTTGAGTCAAACCCCTACTCAACAAATACACAATCGTCTTTATTTATTTTACGTGCATGTTAGCGAAATGTTTTTGCATGCTATTCTTCGGTGAATATATCTACTCAAAATTACTGTACTTATTTTCATTTTGCAACTTCAACAACTAGCTATCATCAAAAGATACAGAAAAGTTTTCTAATATATACCTTTCTTTGATGCTGAAGATCAAATTTGTTTCCGACAAGGACTAAAGGTATGTCTTCAGAAGCCCGGACCCGCGTGATTAATTTTCGATACTCCACGGCTTCTTGAAAGCTATGCCTGTCAGTAACAGAATAGCAAATCATGAAGCCTTCTCCACATCGCATGTACTGGTCTCTCATGGCAGTAAATTCCACCTGGAACCATCAGAAATGGCACGTACACAACAGTTCACACTAACATTTTAAAATTTGTTTCTTACGTTAACAAAATTGGTTAAAATATAGTTGTTCTCACTGAAGCACCAGCACAATGACAGCTCATGAGGTCATAAAGTTGCCATGTTTTTCCAAAATAAACTAAACATTCTTTTCCTCTAGCCTCTGCGTCCAGACCGGCTTTGGGGCCCACCCAGCCTCCTGTCCAATGGTTACCGGGGTGCATTCCCCGGGGGTAAAACGCCGCCAGGGCGTGACGCTGACCACTCACCCCCATCTAGTGCCGAGGTCAAGAAAAAGTAGGAGCTATACCTCCATTCCCCCCAAACGACCTACATGGTGTGTACCGGGACAGCTTTACTTTACTTTTACTAAACATTCTAACAAAACCTTCACACATTATAGTAAAAGATTTGAGGGGAAAGAGGGAGAGAAAGAAAGTTTTACATATATTCAAAAGAAGCATGTCAATTTCGAAGGGTCCTGACGATGATATGTTACACTCAGGATTACTAAATTCTTGGACTTTATCCATTGTCTGGTCTTACTATAAAAATTTGTGATTAGTCGTTGTCTTCAACCAATTTGTCTTTAAAAAATGACGTCATCAACAATGCCAACAGATATTTGTTTACTCGGCATTGTTGTGTCAACTTCAACAATGCCAACATATATTTGTTTACACGGCATTGTTGTTCCACAACAATGCCGAGTAAACAAATATCTGTTGGCATTGTTGATGACGTCATTTTTTAAAGACAAATTGGTTGAAGACAACGACTAATCACAAATTTTTATAGTAAGACCAGACAATGGATAAAGTCCAAGAATTTAGTAATCCTGAGTGTAACATATCATCGTCAGGACCCTTCGAAATTGACATGCTTCTTTTGAATATATGTAAAACTTTCTTTCTCTCCCTCTTTCCCCTCAAATCTTTTACTATAATGTGTGAAGGTTTTGTTAGAATGTTTAGTAAAAGTAAAGTAAAGCTGTCCCGGTACACACCATGTAGGTCGTTTGGGGGGAATGGAGGTATAGCTCCTACTTTTTCTTGACCTCGGCACTAGATGGGGGTGAGTGGTCAGCGTCACGCCCTGGCGGCGTTTTACCCCCGGGGAATGCACCCCGGTAACCATTGGACAGGAGGCTGGGTGGGCCCCAAAGCCGGTCTGGACGCAGAGGCTAGAGGAAAAGAATGTTTAGTTTATTTTGGAAAAACATGGCAACTTTATGACCTCATGAGCTGTCATTGTGCTGGTGCTTCAGTGAGAACAACTATATTTTAACCAATTTTGTTAACGTAAGAAACAAATTTTAAAATGTTAGTGTGAACTGTTGTGTACGTGCCATTTCTGATGGTTCCAGGTGGAATTTACTGCCATGAGAGACCAGTACATGCGATGTGGAGAAGGCTTCATGATTTGCTATTCTGTTACTGACAGGCATAGCTTTCAAGAAGCCGTGGAGTATCGAAAATTAATCACGCGGGTCCGGGCTTCTGAAGACATACCTTTAGTCCTTGTCGGAAACAAATTTGATCTTCAGCATCAAAGAAAGGTATATATTAGAAAACTTTTCTGTATCTTTTGATGATCAATTGTTTTAACCCTCAATTCGGGGCGGTTAGATTAGTTTCTTACACAAGGTTGGTGGCGTTTTACAAACTTGACCAACCCTCCCTAGGAGCTCCGAGAGGAGCGCCCTGCTCTAGTAATCAAAAGAACGTGATGTTTTGAAAACTGGATCTGTGTCTGTCTTCAGGCAAAAAGGGAAGGGGCACCTACTCAGCTAGGTCCATTAGAAAGAGAACACATCCAGTTCCCAAAACATTGCATTCTTCTGAATATCAGATGATGGACAAAGTCCAAGAATTTAGTAATCCTGAGAAGTATTTGTGTTTGATATTAAAACATATATTGTTAGTTACTTTGATATTTGCACCTTGTCGTGGTGGTGGGGCTTGAGTACCTCCCTAGCCAGACTGATTGAGGGGGAGAGGTCAGACTAAGACAGGTACCCTGGTCCTACTGGTTGGGGGGTGGTCGCAAGGCTAACAACCTTGTACCGTAAAAAGGAAGATGTTTCGAAACCTCGATCAAAGCCTCGGACGGACGGACCTAACAGAGGACCGAATGGAAGAGGAGAATTGAAGAGGCCATGGACCGGAGAGCCATAGAAGAAGAAGATTGTTAGTTACTTTAATCACAGTTGGAACTAGTATTTAAATTCCCAGCAATGACAGCAGTGGCAAAAAAAAAAAAAATTACACTATTGCCAATTTATATTACATTGCACAAATGTTATTTTTATCTTCAATTAACAAAAGTTAGTACAATATCAATACCTGAGCATTTGCAAATATTAATATTTGTAATTTTAATTTTTGAAACTGAGACACGTGGCCCATGAATTCCTCAACACTGTCAATAAAAAGAGCAACAATATGCTTGCCTAAAAATCTGGAAATAACTATTAAAATGAGAAGTAAAGTAGAAATTCTCAAGACAAAGGACACAACTAAGCTCACAAAGACTGAAGCGGACACGGTGCACTTATTGATGTGTTCAACAGAATCCAAGCGTTTCATAACTGTATACCAACTGACATGAACAAAGGCAGGTGATGCAGAGAGAGAGAGAAATGTATCAGCTCATAAGGGCAGGTAACAGTAGATGCCAGCCACCATTATTCGTGTCAGCTGGTATAGTACATTCAGCCTTACTTGTCCAGCTGTGTCCAAAATATCCAACTGGGATGCTTCACCATCGATGACTGCTTGTTGCTGGTATGCATCCTCTACAATGAAGTGAAATAAAACAGTCTAATAATTTTATTGAAATACAGAGTTTCTTCTTTGGAGATATGCAATGGTACTTTTATTTCCATCTGACACAAAAACATATCATTTTTTATAAATTCTCCAAGCTGTATGTTGTATTGATTTTTATTTACTTTTCTAAAAACATTACATTTTTTTCTTTTTCTTAAAAGATTTTTCTTTTGTACAATTACTCCCCTCATAACTAAGTATAAGCACCTTCTTTATTGAAGAAACTGACTATTGAAACACATGTATAACCAGCAAAGTTAATTCTAATTTGATATTAAACAACATGTTTACCTTAATGAATGAAAACTTCAAGAATTGTGCTTTAGCTGATGTTCCAATATCCCATTTGTTGAACACAAGTTGTGTCTGTTACATTTCTCAAAATTATAGTTTTTTTTCAAATTCATTATTACATATATGATTTGAAGCTTTCACGGCGACATAACTCAATAAAATCTTCTCGGGCGATCAACATTATTTTCATCACAAGAGCAGATTAAATTCACAGAACACTTACAACCATTCAGTTCAGGATGTTTCAACTTACCACCTCCCATCTACAAATGTAACGATTAAAATACACAGAACTATAATTTTACCTGTTGTTTTGAAATTCTGTCTTTAACCATAAAGGTAGAATATAGACAAAGAATCTTTGAGAGCAGGGTGGGAATATTTGGCCTTAACAGAGAATAAATAAAGAGGAGGCTAAAGACAATAGTACAATGAAGATTTTTTCAATTTGTACTGTTCAACAAAAATCAAATTACACATGCACAGGAAAGATGAAAAATACATACAAAATTTTAGCTAGAAAACCTTATGAGAAGGTACACCTAACCTTAGATATGTGGATAATATTAAAACAGACTTTAAAGAAATAGTGTTTGAGTAAGTGAACTAGATTTAGTGAACGGAGATAGAGTCTAGAAGCAGTCTCTTATAACATGACAATGAACCTTTGAGTACCATTAAAGGCAGGGTTATTCAATACAGAGACATATACATACACAGTACAAAAACAGTTGTCATGAATTTTATAACTTGTTCTCTGACTTACCTATTGTTGGATCGTGGTAGTCTAAAAATCTGTGTTTCACGAACTGCAGCGTCAAAGCTGAAAACAAAATATTAATTAATTGGTGTTTATGTGAACACGTAACTACAGAACTGCTTTCCAATTCAAAATAATGAATGACAACACGTCCAAAATAATTCATTAAATGATTAAGTATTCACCTGACTTTCCAACACCACCATCTCCAAGTACGACAATTTTATATACCCGTAAACCACCACGGGTTTGACTAGGTACTGGCATATGCATTCCCTGAGACCCGCCCCGTCCGTCTCGGTCCGTTCCGCCGCAGTCGAACGCTCCCATTTTGGTGGGTCTTCGGCCAAGAGTTACAGATACACCACCGGACCCAGACGGGCCCGCTTGTACAGTCGCCAGCGCTGCTGTGCTCGCGGAATTTGTCGTCCAACTGTTCCCGACAATTATTCAACCACTTTCACCACACTCATTAAAACAATACTGGTAGGCATTTTCAACAACATACGTTAATTTATTTCTGTACATCAAAAGTGTAACTTTGTATTTACCCTAGACCATTCAGAAATGGCCTAGGGTTTGTATCGGTAAAAACGGAACCCCTCCCAGTTTCAACAGATAAAAAATACACCCCACTATCACCTACCCACACCCAACCGCAACCAGTAATTTGGCCACAGTTTTGACACATGAGCAAATAAATATCCAGCTACGTGCGCTACCTAGTGAACAATATCGTAATCGGAACTGTCAGAGAAACAGCTGACCGAGACTGTTGTGTACCAACGTTAGTTTCCAAATAATTTAAGTTTGCCCTCATGGCACTGTACGAAATCATAATCATCTGTAAGTATAAAATGTTAAAAATACAATTAAATTGCTGAATACAATTAAATTTAAAATGTTCTCCAACTGAAGAACATATATTTACGATTTTGAATGGATATTTAGGTTGGTCACAATGATCACTTGTGGACAGAAGAATAGTGTTTCCCGTGAGATATAGATTCGGTAATGCGTTGTTTGTGATGGTAGTATACTCTCATAACCTATTATTCTATAGCTGTATGTTTACGTGTTATGTTTCAGTAACAGTCAGTATTGATCGAATATTTACCTTTATCCACACCATGTAGACGGTTTAGTCAAGTTGCCGTTTCATCGACTTTGAGTTTTGTATTATAAACTTTCAGATTCTGTGCTGTAATGTCTTCTTTGGTGGATTATGGAAGCAGTGACGAAAGTGAAAATGATGAGAACAGTAAACCCGTTCTTGAATCTGGACTACCTGTTTTGAAGGAAATCGAGAAGAATCAGTACAACCGACCAGTAGGCGAGGATGAAAAGTACTCAAAATTATTTTTATCCCTTCCACCACCAAGTACAACCAGGACTGGTTTCATTTCTAACACAGATGATGATGGATTTATTGTAAACAGTCGCAAACATTTGCAAAAGAAACAACCTGTGAAGATTACAATACCTTCCTTGTCAGAGGTAAATGTAATATTCATTAATGTTTATGTTTTTAGTTCTCATTTATGTAAACATTAAGTGTCTTGTGTTTTTTGTAGTATGACATGAATATTGTATATATTTATATAATTATATGCCTTGCTTCCTAAGTAATCAATCCATGGAATGTGTATAATCTTTTAATTTAGCAGTCTTAGTTGTGATTTAAGGAACCTTCATACAATTGTACTGAAAGCAGAAGAGTAGCCTCTTTAACTCAAATAAAGACTGCTGTACATATTGAAAAGTTCAAATCCCATAACTAACCCAGCAAATTGCTTTGATGAAGCAAATGCACTCTAATATTAGCATTTGACCAAGCAAACTTTGGTATATGAGGTGAGAAAATGAACCATTAATATCTGGCTCATTAGATCAGATACCAGAAGCACAGTACATTCACATTTCCCCAACTTTATTAGGTCATGTGGACTAAACCACAAATAGTTCAAGGCATTCCTCAAATCTAAAGTGAATATGATGACATTATGTACTACACTGAAGTTTGCTGGCTTATCAAAGAAAGGTTCTGCAACATTTTCCTTACTGAGAAAGGACAACCAATATAACCTAACTAGAAGAGAGACAAAATAAAGAAAATGAAAACATTCGTTACAAAGATGGCTGTCTTCTGGATTGTAATGCCACACCAATGTTTCATAGGGAGATGAATGCTTTGATGATGGTGGCAGCAAGGCCCTCTGAAACGTTGGTAGACTTCTACCAGACTATAGGGGGCTACAACCAAGAAGACAGCTATCTTTGTACTCACTGATGTCCTGCTTAAAACATTAATTGCTTATACCACAGATGTGGTTATTGCTACTTGTAATAATTTCCCTATGTTGTGATATACCATGCATGCAGTGTTCTAATTCTGTCCTCTCTAGAGCTGCCCTCTACCAGTCTTGCTCATTGTTTGACAAGGTGCATTTTTTAAGTCTGGCACAAATATCTATGGCTGATGCTACAGCAGTCCTACTCTAGTAAATTAGAACTTCATTGTGCCCTTCTTTTTTCCAGTTTAAAGATGAAGAAATAGAACCTGCAAAGAAGAAACTCAAGCCCTCATTGGTAAGTCTTATTTACTTGGTCCAGTGACATACCTTCTTCTCCTTCAGTTTGGCCATAACCTTTTGAATCACCCTGTATAATATAAAGACTACTTGCTATGTTCTTCATTCCTTTCTCCCATTACTTCAAGTATGTGATCCCCAAATATTCTCTTCAGCACTTAATTCAAATTACTGTCTGTATATTATGTTATTAATATCAATGTATATAACATTCTATTACAGAAAGGTTCTGGTCTGTTTTCGATACTTCCTGCTCCAAAAAATGTATCTGTAAAGGAAATAAAACGTTCATTGGTACCTCATGTTTTGACAAAAAGATCAACAAGCATTACTCCTGCCTCTTCTGTATTCAAATCTGAAGCTGGTGACTCAGTTAAAAATGCATCAACATCTTTAACAAGTTATGCAGATTCTGAAGAAGAATCTGATGGAGAGGGCGATTTTTTCTCCTTGAAAATGGACCACGAAGCAATAAATAATGCTAACACAACAAAACAAGTGATTCCTGTTGTGGCAGACAGTTTTCTTGATACAAATGAAAGTGTTTCTGCTAGTAAGGAGGATACACTGAAGTTGAACGATGATGAACCACTGAAGTCGAACGATGATGAACCACTGAAGTCGAACTATGATGAACCACTTGCATTCAATTCTGAGTTCAGTCCATCACCGTGGGCAAGTGGCCCATCTCAGGATGGACATGAAGTATATGGGCACTGGCAGAATATGGAACCTGCAAAACAAACTGCATCTGGCAGTAATGATAACATCTCAGTGCAGCAGGAAGATCTGCAATTGAATGATGAGGCGGTAAGTTGCATTACCATAGAAATGTTCAATTTAAAATATTAAATGCCACTATTATAATTCTTCCATCTTAAGTGCCTTCTTAACACATCTACAGCCACCTTAACTAAGTAAATGGTTAACCTTAGGAATTATTTTTAGGGACGTTTGTGAGATACGGTTCATCAGATATTATGTTCTATTATATTTTAATTTTCTTCAAAGGAACCCTAAAAATGACCCATTGCATTATTGCATCTTGGTCATAGCACATTTGCACCATCGATTTATGAGGATTTACAGTACTATGTAATTACATAAAGATATAAAATAATTTTCCGTTGTTAGTAAACAATATATTTGATCTAACTGAAGCAGTCATTCATTTTTAAATTGCAAATGCCTTGTGTTAGAATAAAATTACTTTCAAATTTTACAAAACTTAGGTACAATAGAATACTGTCTTCATTGGTCCAAAAGTCCAGGATTTCTCGGCACATTGTGGTACTTTTAATCATGAATGACTTCAAAATGAATTATAAGAATCATCAATTTTATCTCCCATAATTTGTGGGTAAAACTCCAGACTCAGCACTAGATAGAGGTGAGTGGTCAGCTTCGTGCAGTGACTATTTTACGTCCACGGAAAAGTCCTTGATACCCTCTGGATAAGGGACTGGATGGGCTCCAGGGACCAACTGGATACAGTAGCAAAGGGAAAAGGTTTTTACCAGCAGCAAAAACAAAAGGCCACTATTAAGATTACTCTCTATTTTGAGTGTTATGCAGACTGCATTCTCACTTCTGGATGAATTTCAAGCATAAACTAGAATTCGAACATATGCAAATCATTTTAAATTTACTTCATTTTAATGGGATTTAATTTCTCCAGTTGCAGCGTCTTTGTGGCCGACGCGCAAAGAGACAACAGCAAGACATGCAACTGATTGAGGTTAGCGGGGATGCAATAATGCCAGACCCCAAGGAGTGGCTTACAAAACAACTGACACAGGAACAAGAGACTAAAAGTCATAGTCACAGGAAGAACGAAGGTCCTACAACACAGCAAAGACGAAAACACCAAATTACTTACCTTGCTTTCCAGGTATGGATAAAAATTGAGCTTAGAATATAGTGGCTTGGCGGGAAGTTGAATATTGTTTTGGTTGAGTAAAGTCTGGCTTTTCTACCATCTGGCAAGGATAACATTTTTCATTCAATCATACTCAAAGTTTCTGCAGCTGAATAACACATTTCACGTTTAATTCATTAGCAGAAATAGAAGAATTAAATATTTTAGCATTATTACTAATTATTACAAAATAATGATGGAACCAATCATTGGCATGAATTATCAGAACAGTTGTAGAACTTGTTTCTGTAATCATTTAATGTTATAAAGATTTACATGATAACATTGATTATAATATTGTTAATAGAGAAACTGTAGAAGCAGGAAGCATGAAAGACAAATTATATCTTCTGTGTTTTAGTTGTAAACAGTATCGTCAACTAAAAGGAAAATTGCACTAAACAAAAAATGAAAAATAAAAGCAGGCGACAAAGAGGTGTGAACAGCAACTGGATCCTCTTTTATAACCTTAGTGTAAAATCATTTAAATTATTGAATAAAAATTTACTTGGATATTATCCATCGTCTAGTAAATATAAAACGTTAAACAACGTTTCGGAGATGGGACTATCTCCGTCTTCAGGTTCCTACACAGTTGGGCCCACTAGATAGAGCTAATCCCTATCTCCGGACTTTTTCCTTGGGTATTATCCATCGTCTAGTAAATATAAAACGTTAAACGACGTTTCGGAGATGAGGCTCTATCTCCGTCTTCAGGTTCCTACACAGTTGGGCCCACTAGATAGAGCTACTCCGGAGATAGGGATTAGCTCTATCTAGTGGGCCCAACTGTGTAGGAACCTGAAGACGGAGATAGAGTCCCATCTCCGTAACGTCGTTTTACGTTTTATATCTACTAGACGATGGATAATATCCAAGTAAATTTTAATTCAATTGACTCTTCACCATCGTCAAGAAGTTTTAGATTTGATACATTTAAATTATGTTAGGCCAACTGAATAAAAACAGGAATTAAGGTTGAAGCAAAAATATAACCACATATGCTTTAATTTTAAAAAATTTAACTAGTCCATCTAAAACAGAACAGATGTCTTCCCTCAGTTGCAGACTACATAAGGCCTGTATTAGTTTCAGTTTCAAAAATAAGGGCAGGAAAATGTATATGTTACAAGGGGATGGCTGCCTTCTGGGATGTTGCACCGTGCAGTCTGGAAGACATTTACCAATGTCTCAGAGGAGGTTGGTGCTTCCATCATGACTTACCCATTACCCTGATGATGGAAATAGCAAGCACCTCAAAATTTTTGAAAAACTTCCAACAGGTTACACACCACAACATCCCAGATGGTTATCTTCATACTCACTGCCATGGGAACCTAAAATTCATCTTATACATTTATCTAAATTTTCATCTGCATAATACAGGACATAAAATAACTTCTACTGACGATACACTCTGTATTTGGAATCATATTTATATTTGTTGCACTTTTTAGTTTTTACCATGTTTGTTGGACACCACTTTTATAAAATTTTGTGATAACTTATAACATTGTAATTATTTTTTCAATATAATTTGATGTAAAAAGATTGACTTAAACCGTGCTTTCAATCCATACAGATACAAACAGTAGAAGTGTTTGGTGCACAAATAGCATTTTAATTTATCTGTGGTCTTTGTTCCAGGCAAAGGAGAATGAGCTGGAACTCAAGAACCAGTGGTCCCAAAATCGCATGTCTCGCAAACAGACGCAATCCAAATATGGTTTCTAGGAACTCGTGTATTTTGTATTTCCCGGTCCACCTTTTGGGCGTCTGAAGTTCCAAGGCGCTTGGTGTTGAGGCACGGACATTAGACTAGCAGTCAGTTCTTTTTGTTTCACAAGCTGAGTCTTAACTTGTTGGTCAGCATGTACATGTTTCTGTTTAAGCTGAGCCAATAATTCCTGTGCCTGTGCCAAATTTGGTGGAAGTCCATCGTACTTCTCAAGTTTTTGTCGTAGCATGGCACATTTGTTTTTCATCTGTGCAATGGCTTCCACTCTCTCCTGGATCACTCTGTGATGTACTGGAACACTCAGTGTCTGTAGTTCTGCCTGTGATGAAGTATCATACAAAGTGTTAGACAAAAGTAAATTGTATACCGGATTGACACAGCATTAAACAGAAAAGGAGTACCTTAAGTTTTTCTAACGTGTTCTTGTATTCTTCTATCTGATGTTGAAGAAACTGGGTTTCAACAACCTTCTGATTCACTTCTTCTTTGAAATCTTCCCTCTGTTTCCTTGCAGACTGAATATCTCTACAAAATAAAAAAGAATGTTTTACTACAGACTAATGAGAATATCACACGATTCCCTTTCCTGATTACACTATCAAATACTGTAAATTTAATAACTGTAACGTAAACTGACATGTTCATTTCAAAGAAGGCTACACTTGGATTGGGGGACTTTATTGTGATAATCAGTCCAACATTGGACAATAGTTACCAGATACTCATTGGACACCATGAGAATTGTACCAGCAGTGCTGCGATATTAAATTCTGGGGAAGGAATTTTAAGAGGATGAAAGCTTGGCAGTCATAAGCTTCAAACAGCAAGCCTGCAGCAGCAATTATACTGAAAAGCACATTTAAAGTTTCAAGGCCACTGAAGGACTTCACAACCCCCATCCCCTCTAAGTCAACAGTAGTGTTGCTAGGTTTTTTACGCCGTAAGTTCTGAACCGTCTTCATTCTTAAGCAAGTGGTAACATAATCCTGCATAATGTTACAGCGGTCTGAAGTAAGCGGTCCCACAAAACAATTCAATTTGCCTTCAGTCTGCCGTTTGTGTTCCAACATTGTACGATTCTGCTGTGACCTTAAAGCATGCTATTTAGTTGCAGGCATGGCTCACTACTGTAAATTAGGTATTATTAAAACAAGGCCTTTCCTGAACTTGTTAAATATTTTAAATTAAAATTAAAGAAGGGCGTGCAAATTATCCAAGGTCCGAATTACATGAGTCGGTTCATCTGATACATATCAGATTCAGAGGCATGACAGTAGGAATATGTATTATTGACCAAATTTCAGGTTTGGAAGACTGCTATATTTTCACTTCAGACTGTCAATGTAACTTCAAAAGAAAATTAAAAATCAACTTCTTAATTCCGTATACCAACCTTCTTAAATCCGCAACTCTTTGTTTCTCTGTCGACAGCTGCCGCAATTTATTTTGGAATTGCAATTTTCTTCTTGTAAGAGAAGACTCTTCCAGCACCATCCTTGTGTTCTGAAGGACTATGTTAGTTGGGGTTGGATCATTAATGTTCAAAGCCTACAACACACAGACCTCAACAAATATACAATGTAACAAGTTAATGTAATGCAATATACTGTAACACCCCTTCATATAATGAAATAAAGGGAAATTTTTTTAACGCTATTTAAAATTTATCTAATTCTTAATTAATTTTATAGTAACTGTCCAGCTCTGTGGAAGTGCAGTTACCTACAAGTGCACTCCTTTCATATACGAGTGTGCAATGGTGATGAAGGGAGGTGGGTGAAGTGGGTAATGGCCCAGGGCCTTGCCCCTGCAGGGGCTTCGGTGCCTCATACCTGTACTTGTATGTACTGGCAACAATAATGAAGGAATTCAGAATGTTTTCAATAAAAGCCTGTGGAGAGTGAATGACATTTTTTTTTTTTACAAAATATTGATGGTAGAGTGATTGTGTACTGTTCAGTCATATCAATCTCTTCCTAAATTTAAATACATGGAGTTTTCACTGTGTGTGTACAATACTTCTTACACAGTCTCTCGTTATTAACAAGATGTAAGAGGCAGATGCAGGATGCAAAGTCTCTCTTTCAACCTCAGCTTCACAAAGATCACCTTGTCCTAGAAAATAAGTTGCTAGTGACAGGCCTGTTGGCATTTGGTGTAAAGGAAATCCCACTACCAACATGTATATCAAGTTAGAATTAACATTTGGTTTTGTTTAATGTGTGAAGTGATATCTCCCCTAGTATTGTCAGGGTGATTAAGTCGAGAAAAATGAGATGGGCGGGGCACGTAGAGCGCATGGATGGGACAAGAGGTGTGCACCTGGTATTGGTTGGGAAGCCTGAGGTGAAGAGACCGCTGGGGAGACCTAGACGTAGATGGGAGGATAATGTCAGGCGGGATGTATGGGAGATAGGAGTCGAAGGAGACTGGATTTTGTTGGCCCAGGACAGGGTCCGGTGGAGGGCTTTGGTGAACTCGGTGATGAACCTTCCGGTTCGGTAAGCCATCTGGTTGGTTGGGTCCACTAGTTGGGAAGCCTGAGGGGAAGAGACCGCTGGGGAGACCTAGACGTAGATGGGAGGATAATGTCAGGCGGGATGTATGGGAGATAGGAGTCGAAGGAGACTGGATTTTGTTGGCCCAGGACAGGGTCCGGTGGAGGGCTTTGGTGAACTCGGTGATGAACCTTCAGGTTTGGTATGCCATCTAGTTAGTTAGTTAGTGAAATGGTATATAGGACTTTTCTTCTGTAGTAGTCTACTCAGGGTACAATGCTACTTTCAAGATCATTTAGGCAGGGGTCAACATTCTGATATCTTCCAGCATAGTTTGGGCCATGTGGAAGAGAAAATTCCAGCGATGATGTATTATGTATAGTGCTGTTTCTCTAGACTTCATCATCCAGAAGTTAGGATTAGCCTCTTTTGTTCGACCTACCAGAACAGGATTTTCACCTGAAGACGGAGCACAGTCAGCTCCTCAACTGTGGTGGTTTTGTTTTAGAATACTGAATGATGGACAAAGCCCAGAAAAACAGCAATATTCAACAATGGTACTTTTTCAACATTGCATATTTCACAATAGGCATGATTGCATGAGTGAAGCTTAGGACATCCACTACAGAGCATCCTACAAGGAACAACCACGAAAACAAGTACACCACAGACATCTCTAACCTGATTCTCTCCCTCTCTGATGAAGTTATTCTTACCTGCAAACAATCTGCTGTTTCGCATAGTACATGTTTAGCATTTCCAGAAAGGTCATCCGGCGTAATGAGTTTTTCCAAAATCCTTTGCATATGGAGAACTGCAAATTAAATAATTTACATACTCTACTAAATGATAATGAATAGCATATAGTATGATTATGCTCAGAACTTAAGTCTTTATAATTTGAGAGTTATCTTTAATAGAACATTCACTAGTCTGCTGATAAAAATAAGACTTGGTAATTTGAGGTTATTTTACCTATAGGTCGGCATGTAGTATTTATGGGAAGCAGAGAATAAATTATATAAACATTTTGAACAGTTAACATTCTAAAGTACTCTACCTGAAGATATATATTCTTCTCGCACTTGTGTCAGAACATTAATAACATGGTCAATGTCATTGTCACCATTGTTATTTTGTTTTTTGTGAATGGTCTGTAGTCCATACTCGGGAGTAAACTAAAAAAAATTACAAACAGAAGACATATAAGATGATTTATCTTTAAATTAATTATGTAGATAAAGTTTATACACCAGACTTTTATAACCTTCTACTACAGCATGGCCAACAGATTTAAAACCCCAGAAAATATATCAAGATTCCCCTTCCATCCCTGCTCTTGAGAAAAATATTTTCTCTCTCTGCTAACCCACACTTTCTGTCTTTTGCTGACTGTCACTTCTCAGTTGCATTTTTTCAAAATTTACACAAAAAGTGACTTGTATGGAAGACAGTATATTATGGAAAAGAAACAATACTGCAAAACTGAGAACATGTCAATTTTGCAATAAACAGGAGGGAAAGATTCTTCAACCTGCAAAAACAAACAGCACTCTATCACCTTTTGTTGGTCTCTTCGTAAACCACACTCAGCTACTGATCACAGCGACACCAAGAGGTCTTGTAAGTGATTACCAACATTTTAGAGGAACATATCACCTCCACCTTTAAGATAAGTCCCCTTTCTCAGCACATCAGGCTAACAGTAAGATTATAGGGGCTTAATTCAAAATGTGAGTACATTCTGGCTATGGCACATAAATTTCAACAGGCCTTTTGCAGTAATTTCCTTACAAAATAAGGGAAGTAGGCAAGGTCATATTCTACTAGCCTTCAGGCAGTAATTAAACAACAATGCTGATTTTGTATAAGAAAGTAGTGATAATGGTCTATAACGAAACAATATTTCAGGGCATGCAATGAGAAGCTGAAGGAAAATTAATAAAAGCACAACCATGGTAGCCAGCTTGAAGAATTACTGGAAGAAATATTGGTTCCATCACACTTCCAATTTGTGGACTATCTACGCAAATTCAAGCCTGATACTGGCTACTCTCAGATTTTCCATTTCTTCCTCAGACCCTACAGGTTAATAATATGATTACAAAAGGGAGAAAACCATACATTACTGATACATATATACTTCAATCAGTCCATGCACTGTTTTTTCCTTACTGGTACCAAAGTGTGCTGAGGGTGGGGTCAATTCTAAAATGTCTCCCCTCCTTCCCTACTGATTAACTGACAGAATCATCCAGTCTGTCAATTACCCTCTTTGTTTACGTGTCATTGCCCTTTAAAGACCTGATAACCAAGTCCCATGCTAAGCTCAGTTTGAAGCCTTCTTTAATTAATATATGGAGGAAGATTCATTGAACAGAATGAACTGTTCAAGTGTAAGGATGTAATTCTTGTAATAGTTTGCAGAAAATACCAATTTGGTTTCTTCTTGAACCATTTACTTAATGGAACTAGGAACTACATAAACTACATGGGTGATTTTTATAAATGACAAGTTGATAAGGAAGTAAATGGAAAAGACAGATGTCTATTTCGTTGTCACCCTATTCTTCCCACCTATTATTACTGGCTATAAATATTTGGCAACACAAATGTGTATGTGTAACTTGGAAATTGTCTGCTATTGATATTTTCACAACAGTGACGATAAATTAAAAGGTGTACAACATTTAATAAATGACAATAAAACGCAGTAATTGTGAAAGTTGGGATGTCATATTCGAACATTATTACTTGTATGCGTTATGTTCAATTTCTCTGCCATATACCGTATAATATTAACCAGCAAACCCATTATATATCAATTGCAGTTCAATGACAGAAAGAGCATTTCTCTTTATTTATAGACATTCCATAACAGACGTCAGTTCAGACCGTATAATTTCCACGACATATGGCAGGATAGAAAGAACTTCGCAATCGTCGAACTACATCGTCACAGCCATTGATAACCTCAAATCCCGCATGTCTGTAATCGTGGTTTGTGCATATACTACAAAATATAATGACAAAATACGCAGTTCTACCAATACAGACCCACACGACAACATATTACAAAATATTAGTTACTTCTTATATAAAGACAAGAATACAATACCTGTGAAAATCCCGCCATTTCAGTACTAATGCTCTTACCACAGAATAAATTCAACAACGTCTACGAAATAACTGCAGGAATAGTAGACACCTACGGTTCCACAGATAGTTAGGGGTTACTTTGGAATTCACCTATACGAATAACTGCAAATACCAAAGACTGTACGTCACAGTTAAAAAAATATATATATATAAATCATCCTTACCTCTTTGAATAAAGCAAAGACTTAATTCTTTTTAAATAACAAAATGTTGTATTATCAATTTACTGTTAAAACGCGTAATTTTCGCCACATACGAACTACAACTTTGTCAGTTTGCATCGCTTTATTGTGACGGTACGAGCAGAGTAGAGTAGAGTTTATTTATATGCCATAGATCCTTCTTAGGACTAAACCAAAGGATGTAGAACATATCATTCATACAATATATTTAAACTTCAGAAATTTCGACACAAGTACAAGAACGTATTTCACACATCAATATACATAAACTTCAGATTCTGCAATACAAGTATGAAAAATAATTTTACAAATTACTATACACCAACCTCAGAATTTTAAATAGAAATACAAAACTTACTTTACGTATAGATTATAGATATACATAAAGCTTAATAATTTTCAGCAGAGATGAAATCATCATGGTGTCGTAGGAATGAGATTAATATTCGGAAATGAATTAGGA